>PVIH01001892.1:0-164673 GCA_004025045.1 Sigmodon hispidus
AAATCCATCCATTTGCCTGTGAATTTTAGGATATCATTTTTTCTTACTGCTGCGTAGTATTCCATTGTGTAGATGTACCACAGTTTGTTAATCCATTCTTCAGTTGAGGGACATCTAGGTTGTTTCCAGGTTCTTGCTATTACAAATAATGCTGCTATGAACATAGTTGAGCTAATACCTTTGGAGTGTGAATGTGCTTGAGGTTATTTTATTACATGACTTATATTTGATTTAATCTAAAAACCATTTTATTTAAATATTATTTAACTTAGACCATAGCACCAGAATTAAGCAAAGTAACATAGGGTATTGAATTTCTGTGTTTCTGAGTCAGCAGTTTTAACACAGACCAAAAGTTTGAATTTTAAGCATGTTGCTGTCTCATAGCAATAGTCTTATCATGCGGACAGTCATTGACCTGGGTAATCTAATTGATGTCCAACAGCAGACAAAAATAAATAATTTAATGTGAAACAACATATACATATATTTTTGTTACATACATGAATATATACTATTTGCCAAGGATTTTTAGAGGTACCATAAAGAACATGCAGTCTCTTTGAAATTAAGCTAAAAGGTCTCTGGCCACATTAAATTAAATTATTATTCTCTAGTATTCCACAGTCCTAACCTCACTTTTATTCTTGAATATAAAAATTTTTGTGTATATTTATTTTTATGTACATTTAAAAAATTAAGATTTGAGGTATCACAAACTCAGAAAGATAAGCAGGGGATTTACTCACTCATTAGTGGTCTCTAAACAAACAAACAAGAAAAAAGCCAAGCATGCCCAAGCTGCAAACCACAACCACTGAACAACTTGGGATCAGAAACACCCTGAACTGACTCTTTGGATCCCACACCCCCTAGAGGAACACCTGACTCACTCTTGAGGGAGGGGGGACAAAACTGGATTTGCCAGGCGTGGAGACTGAACTAAGCAATATTGGGTCAGTGGGACCATAGGACTGTCTGCTCCCAGCCCAGGGAGGGGATGGGGAGTTGTGGAGAAGAAAGAATGACCTGATGTGGTGGGAGGGGGAAGGGACCTTGAATAAGGATATACAAGGATAGAAAGTGTGACTTCTTTGTTCATAATAATAATAATAATAATAATAATAATAAAAAGTATACAGAAAAAAAAACACTGAAAATGGGGAAGGGATGTTTGAACAAGAGGATACATGGATAAAAATTGAGACTTTATACATAATAATAATAAAAAAGAATGTAACAGAACACTCAAAAAATAAAAAAAATAAAAAATTAAGATTATAATATGATTAATTTTTATTGTTGTCTACCTGGTAAACAGATGTTCCCAATGTGCTGGGAAGTGTTATGATCCCACAGGAGTAGGATCACGTAGATCTGCTTGGATGAGGGGGGATTTCGACAAGAAAGAGTCATTTAGAATGGATGTGCTACAAAAATGAGAACTTTTTTTTATACAATATACAACAAAAGACTCTTTCAATGAAATGCCACAAAATATGAGAAGCTATAGAAGATGAAGCTAATGAAAGAATGGAAGCTATTCTGATTTAAACTTGTGTATTGCATACTCACAGTAATTTGCGATTTTATGATTTCAGCAACAAAAAGGTATTATTAAGGATAGAAATAGTGGACTAATGTAATCCAGGCAAGCAGAGCTTCATGTAATATTGTAGAATAAAAACTAAAGGAAGTAATTAAAATTATGAGACCATTACATTAGCTCAAATTAGATGTGGTGAAGTTCTGAGTAGGATAATTTTAGTGCAATGTAAGAGACAGCTATTGAATGAAGTGATGGGTATACTTGGTCCACACTTTTGATGGGAAATAAGTGAATACAATGAGAGGAGAATCTTAGTGTGATGCTGTGTTTTGGCATGAGTGGCTTGGTTAATAACAACATCCACAATGATCAAAGAATTCTGAGTGAGAGGGACCAGAGATCTTAAAATACATTTAAATTGAAAGGTAAACCTTCCAGAGGTACTAAAATAGTCCAAAGAGCACACCTAATGGGCCATTGGATATATCAGGCACTAAGTGTTGAGAAAATAGCAAAGAAATTGTGATCTGAAATACTGTTTTGCAAAAAGACCTGAAGTTGGAGGTATCAGATGAAACTGCACAAGCAGGATGTACCATGATGAGTCTATGAATAGGAAATATGAAAGGACCTCCTTGAAAACAGTGTTTGAGGGTAGAATAAAAGTGGGGCTCAGAGGTAGAAACTTGTCTAGTAGGTTTCACCAGGGTGGAACTCTAGCACTGATAAGAGACAGACGAGAATAAGATGAGGAACTGGGGAGGAGGAAAGGGAGAGAGGAGGGAGAAAGGAAATGCTACTGAAATGTGAATGTAGTTGCCTAGCAGTAGAAATAGACGAAAGAAGTGACTCTTGCTCACTTATGTGAAAGACAGTCTACAGAATCAATGTAGAGAGCTCCATGCCGCTGCGGTGTGGAATGAAGGGAAGAGTGAAAACAGGGATGCATCTGTGCTTCAAACAGATGACAAATAATAGGAAAGAAACAAATAGACAGAGACAAATAATAGAAAAGAAATCCAAGTATATACAGAACTTAAGCAAATGTGTGCTTAGCACAGTTAGTATAATAGTACAGGTCTTGTCAAAAAAAAGTGTCGCTAGTATTCTGTTCAGACATAATGTGTGTGTGTGTGTGTGTGTGTGTGTGTGTGTGTGTGTGTGAGAGAGAGAGAGAGAGAGAGAGAGAGAGAGAGAGAGAGAGAGAGAGAGAGAGAGCCAGATATCCTAATTTTAATGTGCGATATCCAAATTTTAAATGCTGGCAACAAATTCAACTAATTAAAACTTTTAAAAAATATGATGTGATATAAACAAAATGTGTCTGTTGAAATGCAGGCTATTTATTCTCAGCAGCTTGAGTATGAGCAACAGAGGAAGGAGCCAGAAGAAAACATTGGCATGGGAGGGAGATGCTGGAGAAGATGTCTGTGGAATGAGTAGAACAGTACAGATTCCTAGGGGATATGCAAGTTTTCCTTAGGATGTGTCAGCTGAAGGTGGCATGCAGCTGCTGAGGAATTTCCATCCAATGTCCTCCTTCACTCCTGCTGTGGGCACAAGAGGAGAAGTTTTCTGTGGTGTGTTTGAGGCCAGAGTTATAAGAACTCTAGGGGAGGTTGGAACCATTTGCTAAGGGAAATGGAAGAAAGTCCTTAAAGGAAAAGCATTTCAAATATGGCATATATATATATATATACACACGTACATACATATATATCACATATGTATAAACTCTATATTCAATTAATACCTTAATAAAATCAATTTTTCAAGAATGAAGAAATGTTAGAGTTTATTGCTTATTAGAAAATGACTAAATTCAATGTATCATGGACTTTTGACAGTAAGTGATATAGGTTTAAATTAAAACTCAAAAGCATTTTGCATTAATTAAGAAGTGAAGATGTTATTATGAATTTTTTAGTGAGAAAAACATTAGAGAAACTTTCATAGTAGGTCAAAGAAGATAAAATAAGCATATTCCCTTACTTTATTTTTCTGTGCTTTGACAAAACGCTCTAACAAAAGTTAGTTAAGAATGAAAAGGTTTATTCTGACCCACTGTTCAAGGACACAGTATTGCATGGATCATTCATAGTCAGAAAGCAGACATCACAGAGTACATGTGCTTAGTTCAGTTTCTTTTTTTTAGGTGGCACAGACCCCTTTTAGGGGAATGGTGCCACCCACAGTGGTCAGATCCTCTCACCTCAGTTAACCTACTCTAGATAATAAAGAGTCAGCATGCCCCAGTTATACTCAAGGTATATCTGCTAGTGTATTTTAGGTGACATTAAATTGACAATTGAGATTAAATATCATAATCAGGAATTTTGTTCAACTTAGATTTCACCAATGTTATTAAGAAAGTTTACGCAAAGTTTAATCATTTCTATTTTAAAGAATATTTTGTATAAAATACCAATAAGAAGAAAACTGAGTGTCTTTATTATGTTAACATTGAGTATCTAAATTACAGTATTTACTAATTTGATAGATATACCCACTCATAATAATACATCCTTATGAACATGTTTCATTTAAGTACATAAGTCAACTATTTGTACCTTGTCTTTTAACTCTTACAGATAATATTGTGAAAAATTACTTTTTCTGAAGAATATGCTTACTCTTCTTGTGTTGGGCTCCACCCACACTCTAAAGTTAGTATTTTTTTTTACTGAGAATGATTATTACTCCATTAAGTACATGTCTCACTTTTATAACCTATTGTTTCTAGTGTGCATTTAGCATTGTTTCTTTCCTTAGTTATTTCAATTTAATAATTAAAAATATGCACCCATGTCATTTTTTTAACTTAATTTGGTGACATCTTAAGAAGACAAGTAATTTACAGAAACATGTATTATGAACAAATAGTAAAGGAACAATTTTCTCCCTCATTCTTTTTCTCAGAAATATGTATATCATATTTTTATAAGAGATTAAGCATTTACAAATGGAAAATGACAGTTTTAAAATTATGTATATATGTGCACACACACATATCAGTGTAACCACACTTTATTTATGACCAGTCTAATTGACCCAGAAGCCAACAATTGGACAGTGCAGAGGTTCTGCCATCCTGTATTCTTTTTTTTTTTTTTAATTTAAAACTTTATTTATTTATTTATTTATTTGCATTGGTGTTTGCCTGGAACTGGAACTACAGACAGTTGTTAGCTGCCATGTGGGTGCTGGGAATCGAACCCGGGTCCTCTGGAAGAACAGACGGTGCTCTTAACCGGTGAGCCATCTCTCCAGCCCCGCCATCCTGTATTCTTACTGAAATCATTTCAGATTTAACTAGAATTTGATCTCCTTGATGAGGAATCCCATGAGAAATTACCAAACTCTATTCTAGGAACCTAAGGCTAAGATGTCCCAGCTAACTTACCATGGCCTCTGTTAAACTGCTTGCTGTGCAAACCTCCATCTCCAGCTAACTGCTTATCTTAGCTTCTGTTAAAATGCTTGCTTAAGCTAAACCTTTCCCTGAAGCTGTAGCTGCAAAGCAAGATACTAGGATGTAGTTTTTGCCTTTAAAATTTATGGCTATAAATGCTCAGGGCTGCAATTAAGCAATGAATACCTAAGTATAGTCTCAGATGGTTGGAATAACAACTTTCATTTTGCTTTAAACTGTGTTTTACTGGAAATCTCTGGTGGGATATTCATAACTACATTGATTTTCAAAAGATGTATTCAAATTTCACCCTCCCTCCATCCCCCACTTCTTTTCTGGATACCTTATCCCTCTCTCTCTCTCTTTTTTTTTCCTGGCTCTCTATCAAAAGAAGTTGGAAAGAATCAAAGCCATTATTTTGTACTGACAGCAAAATTTTGCTTTCAAAGAAATAAATCAACAACGTTTGTCAGAGATGAGAAAATAATGTGAAATGCTATCAAGCAAAATTTAGGTCTTTTAAACTTTTCTACTTGATTTAACAATTAATTCTTCAAATTCTGACACAAAGCTAAGGGAAATAGAGAACAGTATGACAGAGGGTATGAGCAAGACCGGTACATGGGCTGTAAATAATAAGACTTTGAAAAGCCATGGAAACAATTGTATCTGCATATTTTTAAAACTCTCTCTAGTGATTTCCAGTGTGAGTGACAGCTACACCTTAGGAGAACCATACATATTTACAAAATAAGTAAAATCTCTCCTGGCCTTGACATAACTTTCCCATGAGATGTCAATCTAACTGAACATAAAATGCCATAGATGGTGTGTATTTTCTGGGAGTAAATGTGTATGTAGATTTCTTTCTAGTTAGGGTGTCAATTTAACATTTATACTCCAGTTCTAAGTGAATAAATTATCTTTTTACTAAATCCCATCCTCTACTATGGTGTGGGAACAATGTCTATTTCCTACTTCCATTAAGATAAAGGGCCATACCAGACACTATCCTATGGGTAAAACGATGAAATATTTGAGAAGATGGTAAGGAAAATAAACTAGGCATTCTCTCTGGGGACAAAAAATATTCAGGGATATTTACAAATATTCACAGATGTTTGTGGCAGAAGGAGTCAGATACCACTGAATTTCACTTTCACAGATACCACCACTCCATAGTGACTGAATTTGATATGAAGAAAACATCAAAATAGAAGAGGGTATCACTTTAAAGACACAATGTTTGGGACCAGAATATTTTTTAATAATTTAACCTTTTTTCAAAACACATCTTTAGGAAGATTTATAACTTTATTTTTTTTTTCAAAAAATTTTCTCAAATGTGGTATTTTCAGGGTGATAATTTAGGATATTGGCATTATATTACATTAACATATTTATTCTACCTTTGCCCTAAGAAAAAATAAAATTACACTATTATTTAGACTTGGCAAATGAACTAATACTAAGAAAACGTTTAATATTTTGCCTTAGTTTTAAATTTAGGTTTATATTTACATGGAAGAATCTGTGACTCATGAACCACAAACATCCTGTAGTCAAGGATAATAAAGAATAAAACCTTATACAAAAGCATAACCTGCCATAGAGCATTGCCAGTTTTGATAAAATGGCCAACGAGGTGGAGCACGCCTTTAATCTCAGTACTATGGAAGCAGATACAGTCCCTTTACGGCCAACCTCTATTACATACTGAGTTCAGGAATCATCCAGAGATACACAGTGTGACCTTGTAAAAAAAAAGGCATTGCTAAAATACATCACAGCATATGTCATATGACTGTAAGGTAGATAAATTCTCTAGTGGGTCAAGAGCAACATCAGCTATGCCTATCTGATATAAAACAGTAATATTTCCTATGTGATAACTGACTCATGCAAATGACTACAGCAATAGCAGAGCATCAGGACTTTGTGGACATGTGGCCTTGTACTTACGGTTTACAGATTTGACTGGTAATATCGGGTTTACCCTCTCTGGGGAGGCAGCACTGTCTTCATCAGTCACATACTCAAAATTAATGATGAACATCATAGCCACACCTTCTTGATTCTTCACTGGGATTATGTGAGTGTTACAAATGAAAGTGGAGCCTAAGGAGAAGGAAAAAAAAAGTTAGATCAAAAAATATAACTTTTGTTTGGGCTACCAGTAATAATAAAATTGAAATACATTCCTATAAAAAATTTTCTTAAATTACCACTGATGTTCAATAGAATTTTACTTTTGACATAAGCAATTGCTTATACATTCACTTTATATACACACATCAGAAAGAGTTTCCAGTGTAGTTCAGTTACTACATTTGTGAAAAAACACATTATCAGATCCTATTAGCTTTTACCAATAACTGTAGTAGAAATGTTCTCTGTATGCTGTAAATAAAGTCACTGTTTGGCCTTTGTAGAGCACTGTAGAAGTGGGTGGAGTATCAGAGGAGAGACAGACAGAAGGAGGGTGGAGTTAGCCAGTCCCCATCCGACCCCTGAGAAGAAGAGACATGTAAAGAATCCAGGTGAGCCTCCGGCCGGGACACGTGGCAGATAGAATACTAGAAATGGGTTGAATTAAGATGAAAGAGCAAGCTAGTAATGTGCTTGAGACATAGACCAAGCAGTATGAAATTAATATAAGCGTCTGATTCATTTCTTTGGGGGATAAAAGCTGCAGAGGGCCAGGTCCAAACCTCTGGCCCAAACAGGGCCAGAAATCTTCTACAACAAATAACTTTAAAAGTTAGTATAGAAAAATATTTTTAAAGGTCTAGAAGACACTATTATCCTTGTCCTACTTATTTTTCTCAAATATATGTTTATAAAAATATATTTGTATAAGGAATGAAGATATCATTTTATATAATTATTTTGAAATTCAAAGTTATATCAATGCTTTTGTTTGGTTTTAGTTTGTTAGGAAATGGAAAAATGTCTATTTTATTGTATTGGTTTTTTCTGTATTGCCATTAGCTACTTCTGTTGATCAACAAAAACACACTCTTAGCCATTCATGATCTATGAAATAAAGTAGAGAAGCTGAATTGCTTTAAACTACTTGTCTTCTGTCTGATTCATTGGAGCTGACAGCTAGTACTCAAACAGTTTCCTGCCATAGATGAAGAAAGCATTTCTTCATCTGTAGCTGAGCCTAACCTGGCTGGAGGAGTTTTAGATTTTATCTTTTATGTTTCATGTATTTTAGAGAAAAGAGAAGTTTTATTACTGTATGTATGAGTTTTTTAAGCTATCTTGAATGTTTTGCTTTTTTATATAAAGTTGATATTGATTTTCAAAAAATGATAAAAATCCATTTTTCTGCCATCCTTACCTTCTCAATATTTTCTGTATTCAGTCAAAGTGAGAGTAATATCATAAGCTATGGTTCATTTAAATCAATTATAAATGCAAGAGCTTTGGAAATCAATCTTGATCTCCCAAACAGTAATAGATATTATGATTATTCTCATTTTTAAAGATTAGTTGAGATTATCTTGAGGAGAATTATGTTTCAGTGATAAAACAGGAAGATGTGTTTGAAGATAAGGTTGACATGAGATTTAGGTGAATTGTGAGAAAATGATGGACATCTGGAAATGAGGGACAAAGATGTGGGCAGATGGCAAAAGGTTTAAAGCAAGAGCCCCACCATCTTCAAGAATCACAGGATGCTACATTCTAAAGTGGCATTGCAAATTCTTTCACGAGCAAAATAAAGAGTAAATAAAGCCCCTTTCCTTCCTACAGAGTCATGTAACATGACACATTCTACCAGAGCTGAGAGCAGAAGCTGTGTCTGATACAGCTATCGATGGAGGATATAGGGCGTTGGGTGATAAGACTGGACAACTATTTGCCATGTGTTAAATTGTTCCAGTGATTTCTAATTTCTTCAGAATTGAGTTACAAATACTCTTTAGAGCACATACTCTTTGTATCTTAGTGATACTGCAGTGTTACTTATAATGTAGATTTCTGGTCCTGATAGCCTTTACAATTTAAAATGGAATAGACCCTAATAAAATATCAAGTGTATATAATAGTAGCCCACACTTTACAGATGCTATAAAATATATCCTTTAGGAATGATTTGCTGCACCTCCAGTCTTCAGCTGCATCTTCAATTCATCTAATAAAATAGTTAGCTAGAGCATTTGTCGAAGTTTCCATGGTAACAACAGGCCAACTTTAGTAAACACAAAATAAGCAATTTAAGAATGCTCCATTAAAACTAAATATAGAAGTGCCATGGGCCAGGCATCACAATGCACACTGGTTAAAAAGAATCTTAAGATATGTGAGAAATAGTCATTCGTACTTTCCTAATGAATCAAAATGCATATTGATTTTACCACTTAAAATGACATTTCCTACATCATTTGGAATATAATTGTGAATTCCACAGATTTGTTATCCAGCAGTTTCAAATCTTTAAACATACGAGATATATTGCTGATTGTGAAGCAGAAACATAAAATAGATCTTTGAGAAATCAATAAATAAGAGATGCAAGAATGGAGACCAAATAGGCTTGCAATCGAACAGAGTCATTTTCCAATGGCTAATAAAAGAAAAATCATGCCCTTCCATACAAATGCTTTAACTTTATTGTCAATTACTGAAAAGCATATAATTATTGTACTCCAGGAAAACAGTTCAATACATGTATATCAGCTCCACACCTCATTGCATACATATAATTAATATGAGTTATTGATTGCTATTGTTTCCTACATGCCTCCATTAAGAAATAAATCCCTTTTCCAGTCAACTGAAGACTCACACTTACATGCTTCCCAGTTTTAGTTATTGGGGGTTGACATATCCATCAATCTTGTGTAGCCTCTGGAAGGCACACAGTGAAAAGGGAAACATAGAATATAGAGAAGGAGCAAATATAGAATATATTTTAGCTTGAATCATTCTACAACCTCCAAGAACTGCTGAGTTACTGTGTCTGTAAAGCACTATTCCTGTCAGAGTCATCATTCTGTGATTGTTAATATATGAAATGATAGAAGCAAAAGTCATAGAAACATAACCTATGAAGCACAATTTTAACAACAAAGGAAAAAAGGCTTATTCAATGATATTTAAATAGCATTAAATTAAGGAAAAAAATAATCCTTGTTAAAGTGCATCATGTATTCAAATGAAATTAATAGTGTTTGTTATGAGGCAGAATATTTACCATAACATAATCCATTATTTATACAGTCATGCATGCAATTATGCTGCACTAATACTTGTTAGTTAGGTTCATTTCCATATTTTGTTTGGAAAGAGTAAAAATCTTTCCAAAGTGGAAAGGCTATTTAGGAGAAACAGTGGTCATTTTATTAAGTTTTTCAAAATATAAAAAAATTTAAACTCTTGCTATTAGTCAAGAAAAGAATGGTAATTTGAATAATATAACAATTACCTTTTTTATTCAGAAATCTGTGGCTTATATTCAGCTGTATTATGAAATGAAATGAAAGGCTATGATTTTTCTGCAAGAACTTCTTTGAATGTATTTTGTGATGTGTGCTTATAGGACATCCTGTGTATGCAAAGAACAACAGGAAAATCAGCATAGCTATCTGTGTGGTGACTACAGAGTGTGGGGTATGGAAGGTAGATCAAGGGAAATGCAAAACGGCACTCCAATTGAGAACACCTCTCTCAATTCAAAAGTGCCAGGGAATTTCATGCAAAGATTACTGTCTTTTGACTTAAAACCATCACTTTCAGATGTATTCAAACAATAGCTCATAGAGAAAGCCAGGATGGAAGTAAAGAAGATACTTAGGAAAATACTGTAATAAAATTGGAGAGTAAGTTTAATAGTTTATACTAGGGTGGTGTGGGTGAAAGTGATCAGGTGGAGTCTAAAATGTGCTGAACAAGAAGAAGGGCATACTGTTTCATAAACTAAGACAGTAAGGGAGAAAGATTGTGCATATTCATAGCTTTTTCAATATGGTTACTCTGAATTTGCTTGTTGGATATCTAAGTAAACATGTTGAGAGGATAAATACAAGGTGCTGCCATTAAGTATAGTTTAGGTATTTGTCTAAACCAGAGTTAGGAATTTGGAAGTCACTGGGGTAGTAAGGTATAGAGAAAGTTTGTATCCTTATTCCAGAAGTTCTTCAGAGTCAACGAGAATATGAACAAGACCCTGTAAAGATTATGGAGGGACATGCAGGGATGTTGGAGTGGAAATGAGATTGGGGGTGGCCAGGTTTCAGAGCCAGAATTCCTAAAGGAGAGCTCCAGGAGCTCTTGCTAATAGGAATCTCCAGCAAATACGCAGCCCTTTAAGAGATCTTTCACAGGACTATGGCCATAAAATTCCTTGCATTTAAGAGTGAATGGAAGTACAGGAAATATACCTGATAACAGCAGATTCTCTCAAACTGTTCTACTAAATAGAAGAACTACTCACAGTTCTAGCACAGGTCAGTAGTT
This sequence comes from Sigmodon hispidus, assembly GCA_004025045.1. Lineage (NCBI taxonomy): Eukaryota > Metazoa > Chordata > Mammalia > Rodentia > Cricetidae > Sigmodon > Sigmodon hispidus. The sequence goes on from PVIH01001892.1 coordinate 11,433, forward strand.
AGAAAATATATTAAAGGTATTTGCTAGAAAATATATATATTGTGCCGGGTGATGGTGGCACATGCCTTTAATCCCAGCATTTAAGAGGCAGAAGCAGGTGGATCTCTGAGTTCAAGGCCAGTCTGGTCTACAGAATGAAAATATATATATTGCTAGAAACCTTGTGGTATATTGCTACACTTCTACAGGGTACATTGACCCGCTTTGAAATGACTCTATCCAATTTGTTTACATTAAGTCATTTTATCATCTGAGCTCAAGAAAGGTCTAATTTTATTTCAAAACATTTTTCTTAGCTTTGTTTCATTCAGTTTTCACTGATTTCCTCTGTACACAGTATGTATACAAAACATGATAGCCCCTATTGTTGAAGAGTGTTAGTTTTGCAACTGGATTATCTGTCTCTGAGTGCATGTTCAACTCTTCATTTGCAGAGTAACCCTCTAGCTATACTAAACGGTTTGGCTCAGCTCATACTTTACTTATCTGCATCTTGTAAATAAATTTTATTTTCTAAACTTGTTCTTGGAATAAAATGAATTAATACTCATGCAGCAAAGTATTAGGAGAGAATTCTTTCTACCATGTTAATATGATGATATAATAGATCAAGTCTATTCTCATTTCATTTCTAGTGCTGTAATAAACAGCATGATGGAAAACAACTTGGGAAGAAAAGATTTTATTGTAGCTTACATTTGCATGTCTTAGTTCATCACTGAGAGTAGCCAGGGAATAATTCAAGCAGAAACATGGATCAGGAACTGAATAAAGTAGAGATCCTAGAGGAATGCTGTTTACTGGCATGCTTCCAGACTCATTTTCAGCTACCTCCTTATGCAACACAGCACATGTTGTTCAGTGATCACACCCAGTTTGGAGAGGCCTAGACCTCTCTCTTTTAATTAGCAGCACCATACCCAAAGGGCACAATGAAGGAGAACAATGCCAAAGATTTACAAAGCCACCAAACTGTTATTCCAAGGACATAAAGCAACCTGGAGATGGGGAAGAGAGTGATAGGAAGGGATGAGGAAGAGATTTCTTTGTAGAAAGCTGACTGTGAGCTTCCCTTCTTCCCACTTCAGGAACTCTGCATCTAAGATCCTCTTTAAAATGAGGTTTGTGGACCCCAGACTCTTAAAATGTATTCCTAGTGGAATGTACTCTTGAAATTGAGGTAGAGGACAGGTGTTTGAAATGCACATTAGGTAGGTATGTGGCCAATGATGCTCTAAATCTGCAGCTATAGAGGGCAAAGAACTTACAACCTCTTCACAGAGCCAGGTATGCCATGGTGGAGGAACTGGGACAGTGCAGTGTTCCAGATAATGCCCATTCACCAGGATCCTTGCATTGAGCTAAGACCTTCCTGGAGCTAGGGATGAGGATACTCCATAGGAAGAGGCAGGAGAAAAAAATCTCCTGATGATAAGGACCATGTGAATAGTGAGGGAAAACTGCAGGAAAAGGCATCTAAATGAAGGTAAAGTCAGCATATCTTCTGAAAAGCCCATCCATCTTTCTGAGAGAGGCAATGTCAGCTCTGAACATCTGCTGATCCCACAGAAGACCAACAAACTAGCCAAGTGAAAACTTCTGTCCTCTTCAAACTTTCCTTCCTCTTATACACCCCAAGCAGAGCAAATATAAACCAGATTACTGGGAGACAGCAAAACACAGATAGTCAAGGCACACTGCTGATTGCTTAAAGCAGGTTAGATGTATCTTTAAATCATTTTTTTACAATAAAAAGTCAGCAGAAGTCCAATGGATGTAAATGATTAATAAATAAATGTACTTTCCAAATAGAAGTCAATTATTCCCCATGAGTAAAGTTCATGGGATGGTGACAAATAAAACAAGCAGTGTTTTTAGCACAAGGCAAGCTTCACAATACACAATAGTTTCTGTGTACACATAGAGTGCTAAGAAACATTTGTCATGAAGCAAAATTTAATAACATGAGCTATTATATTTGCCTATTGTTTCTGGATCTTCAGAGGGCAAGTGTGATGGCTCCTTGTAGTTGTTAACTTGACTACATATGGAAAGAACTAAAACTCAATTTTCTTGGTGAACTGTGAGGGGATTTTCTTAATTCATTTAAAGTTAGAAGATCTTCCCTGAATTTCAGCCACCTCTTCTCTTGGTAGCCTATGCAAAGAACTTTGAAGAAGAATGCAATCATTATTTGTCTGCTTGCTCTTGATAGTCCATTTCTCCACTAGCTTCTTTCTTTGGAATTCTGATATATACTGAAGACCTGCTGAGACTGAACTGACCAACTACTGGATTACTGGGTTCTTGGACTTTTCATTGGTAGACAGTCGTTTGTAGACTCTCTGGATCCCCACCTTTAAGTCACTGTAATATATCTAACTATATATAACATATGCACACATATATAGGTAATATATATATAAATTTTGCTCCTGTAAAAAACCATGAGTAATAGAACAAGTTAACTCCTCAGATTCTGTATGCATTTTCCTCTAATATTTTATCATTCTTAGAGGTAGAACCATAATGTTTATTTTTGAGACACCAAATAGAGAATATTCTTTTCTGAGCTAATCAATTTAGCAAATACTTGGGAGCTTTTGTTTCTTTCTCTCTAGTAGACTGGAAGACCTTTGAAGATTAAAATATGTCATTAAAGGCTGGCTCTAGAATAAAAATAAAACACAGCAATCTCTAGGGAAGGAAAAGCCTCATTTAAAAGGCAGTGATGTTAATTTTGAATAGAAAGATGTGTTAAAAAATCAAAGGGAATGCTGATCTTGTAGGAGAAGAAAGTTACTGGTCACTAATGACTGATGGTAGATTTAGGTAGAAGAAATGTGAAAAACAAATGAAATTGGTACTTGGCTTTCTATATGTAATACTCATTTTCTTTCTTTTTTTTTTTTTGTAATGTTTTACTGTTTCAATGCTCTCTCTTGGCCTCAAAGGTGAACGAATATAATTTTTATATATCAAAAAGGAGGCTTATAAAAATCATTAATTTTTTATTGAACTGAGAATGATATAATTAATTACCACCATCTGAGAAATTTCTAAAAAGGGTAATAATGATAACAACCTAATAGACTGCTCTCATGTAATCACCATAAGAAGAAATATTTTAGTTTTGTAGTCAAGACATTTTAGAAATCTCCAAATTCATTTTGGACTGTCTCCTAATATCATATCACCACTGGACAGGTTGTGACCCAATGGAAAGGGTCATATATTGAACTACTGGAACAGGGATAGAAGAAATTACTAGTTGAAGAATTTATATAACATCATTTGTCTTTGTACTTATCAATAAATTGTTCATTCCTCTTTATGGTTCATCCCAGAATTCATCACAACATCTGAAGAATAACAGAGCATCAGTGTGTCCCACCTTATAGGCTAAACACTCCCAGACAAATCTATAGGCTTCAAGCACATTATGGGAGTGCCACACATATTTGTTGAATTGACACTTGCTTGCCTTTCTTCTTCCTCGTGGTGATGATATATTCTACATAAAGCTGTCCGCAGGAGAGGACTCATCAGTGAAACAGAGAAGCCATTATGACTAATAGTGGGCAGTAACTTGTAGCTTTAAGAAATTAGGATTTGAAGTCCAAGAAACACAGGCTTTCTGTTTCTGAACCTGCTGAATAATTGAGAATCTCCATGTTCTGGCTTCTTTCTCTGTGGAGTGAAAAACATGTCATATCAGAGCAAAGAGAATGGACAGTTAGAACACTGGTAGGAGAAATTTAAAGCTTTCTTCCCACTGGAAAAGGCCTTACTGAAGAAAGCACATCTCAGTAAAGAAGGAAGGAAATAAGTGAGCTGTAAGGAGTTTTAAGAAAATCCAGGGAAAAGTCAATATGTCTAGAGGCTCTGAGGACTGAACTGTACCCCTTCAGAATCTACATGCTATGCTGAGCCTATCATGTAACTCTAAATAGTCTTTTCAAGGAATGAAATAAGGTTATACATGGAATTTTAATTCAGTGAACTTCTCCCTTACAAATACGGAGAAAGTCAGGGATGCTCCATGCATAGGAGAATACAGAGTACATAATGAAGAATAGCCATTCCCAAATCTAAATTTCCAGCTTTGCAAATAGTAAAGGGAAAGGTCCTGTTATACAAGGACAGATCTGTGCTATTTGATTTTAGCAGCATGTATAGAATAGTCTTAACCTGGGCAAGCCAGAAATGTGAACTGTGAGGTTGAGACAGATTAAGCTGGGATGCATTGTAATGACTTAGGTTGGTAATGTGAACCCACTGTGTGAATTGAGAGAGAAAATAATGACTCTGGAATATTATTGCAATAAAGGCATGGGCATGAGAAGCTTTTTGGACATTTTAATAAGTACATGATGTATTTTAATCACAGTTACCTCCTCTTTCTATTTTTATGTCTTCTTTATATTTTTCTTTTGGTAACCTTGTTTTATTAAGGTTGCTTAGAGAAGCAGGAAAAAGTAAATGATTATTATGCTTGTTAACTCTACATTGACTAACTGCATGCTAGAATACATTTTATTACATGGAAAATTGTAGTGGGACTATTTTATTACATTGTAAATAATTGTCCTGTCTACTCGTTTAATAAAAAAGCTGATTTTCCAATGGCAGATGGGAAATGTGGGTGGGGCTACCAGACTAAAAAAACGCTGGGAACATCTCACAGCAGAGCAAACACACCAGAGAGATGTCAGAGAATAGCCAGTAAGCAGAGATGTCACAGAGATGCCAAGAGATGCAGAGGAAAGAAGTTGAAATGCTGCTGAGAAAAGGTACTGAGCTGCATGGCTGAAGATGGGTTAGTTTAAGAGCAAGTGCTAGCCAGTAATATGTCTGGGTCCTAGGTCGATCAACATAAAATTAATCCAAGCATCTGTGTGATTATTTGTGCCTAACTGGCAGTGGGACTGAGAGTGGGTCTGAACCTCAGGGTAGATCAGAAAGTACAGGCCAGAAACTTAATACTACAGGAAAGAAAGTTGAATGAGGGTCATGGAAAATCCTGGCTCTGTGTTTTGGGGATTTAGTCTGTTCGTATTAAGGATGTAGCAAGTTGTCTTGAGAATGGGAGTATCTTATGAAGAAATACTTCACTGTACAGAGAACTTAAGCATGACCTACTATAGCTTCTAGTGATGCCACAGAGAAAATGTAAGTTCAGAGATGTAGGGACTATATATTTGATTAAAGAGACAGAGGCACATTTAGAAAGGCCATTAAATAACTCATACCCAACATCATATCAACAAAAATAAATGAAGCAGTCAGTTCAAGTGAGCACATACAGTCTGTTTGATCTGATGAATTGGTCTAACTTGAGTGCTGGGGGAGGTATGAAGCTATCAGTAGATTGGTGGCCATTTTTCTTATTTTCCCAATCACCTTGCTAACTCTAAAGGAACATGCTGAAACAAACAAGAGAAATGCACAGAAGTTAATAAAAATGCTTTATTTAGATGCATTATAAATAAGAAGGCACGCAAGAAGTCAGTGAATCTAATGACATCTTAGCTTTAACAAAAGGTCCTTAACATAATAAATACATTCCTTCCCCGACATAATTAAATGGTTGCAATCATGAACAAATTTAGATAGTCTATGTCCCTAGTGGAGCAACAAGAAACTACAATTATCCTTTCAGACTTTACTAGATAAATATTACCTATTCATTGTCTGCCAGTTTAAACTAGAAAATTAGTCTATTTTATATAAACTAGATTATGAGATTCATGTTCTGCTATGGGATAATATTAGTTTCTCATGTATCAAGATATATACTTTGAATTTAATTTTGTCTGATTTAAATAATTTTAAAAACTCAAAATGACAAGTTGTACTTTTCTTTACATTGTAGCTCTGTATACAGGTGAAACTTCCATTTATCTGATTCTTACCATTTAATGGGGAACCTTACATAGGATTCTTAAAAAGTGTCTTCAAGAATTACATTCTTAATCTGTAAGGGGGCAAAGATTGAGACAGTGGGATATGCACAGTATTATTGGTAAGACAAACTGAGATAACACATTTAAGGCACTTAGCAAAGAGTTGGCATATAAGAAGCAAGATACAAAGAAATGCTCTTGTCATTAACTGACCTAGGAAAGAAATTTTCTTGGTTAAAAATAGTAGATAAGCATCTTACAAAGGTTCGCTGGTGCATCGGAGACATTTATTTCCTAAGGGATTCCAGATATGAACTCATCAATTCAGTTTCCTTAGCTTTGGCTGAGCAAGTCTATCAGAGATCTAAGAGAATGAAGGTGATGACTTTCTACAAGATGGATTTTTTATTTGCTAATGTCCAAGAAAGGTCACATTCACTTTGTAGTGATAAGACCCTGGTTTAATTATTGATTATTTTCTGTATTTCTAAATTGTCCCCTAACTCACACAGCTTATTAGGTGACTATAAGAACATACTTTTAAAATTTTGATATTAAGTATAAATGTGTAAATTATTTTTGCATTTTTAGTAACACTTTGGTGAACACCTGGAAACACATTTTAGGTGGGATGGTCATGTTAACCTTTAATATTTATTGTGTATCAAATCCTGTACTGATTTATTTGTAAGCTTTCATATCATTATAGGTTTATAAAAACTTACACATAATGCTCATATTTACTATTATCTCACATAAATGAAGGCAGCTGTATATAGAATGTTCTTCTGTGTGATCTTGGAACATTTTGTCTTTTATGACAATTTGAACAAAATGCTGTTCTTCTGAATTCTCTGTTATGGCAAGACTCTGAATTTCATGATTTTCAAATCAGGTGTATACAAAAAGGTTTTTAATGTTTTATAGCTTTTTGCTGAAAATAACACCATTTTACTTTTCTTCTAAGGCTTTCATGCGTCTATAATATCTTTGACTTAAACAGATTTGTTACTTAGAAGACAGTTTCTGCCTTGGGGCCTTAAAGAAATAAACATGCTCTACTCTGATGCTGAATCCTTCCATATATTACCATCACAAATATGATGGTTGCTTTCTGAACATGTTTCATGTAACATTCTTTTTTTTATGAACAAAGTTTTCAAGAAAGAAGTATTTCAAGTAAGTAACAGAATCAAAGGTTTCAACTATGACATGGCTTGGTATTGGTAGTGATATCTCTGAAGTGGAAGCATTCTCTTTTTGGAATGGAATTTATAAAACCTGAAAAGAGAAGCAAGGCTTGTAAGATCCAATAAATAAACCTTAGAGTTTTAGGAAGTTTTTATGAATTCCAAGATTCACAAGATTCCTCCCAAAAGATATGTTAGTAGTATATACTGGGAAAACAACTGTCTGTGAGGCCTGCCCCTGTGGGGAGCATCAGGAATGCAATTTTCATGAGTTTTCATCCAATATATGGTGGGCTTTTTAGTGATGTAGCACTCGAGTCATAACATTTCTCTAATCAACTCCTCTCTCTCAGACTTTTATGTAACCACAATAAACTCACTGTTCATCAAGCTAGACTCATGTGGAATCTTTTCCCTGTTTTGTCACTGGTATCCTATCTGAGGGAAATAGATGTTTGCTCATTGCTTTTCAGGAAGAGTCAAGCATCACCTGGTTCAAAGATTGAAATGTAGAGTTGATTCTAAGAAGAGATTTCCATAACCAATCTATAACAAGTACCCATCTGTAGTAGGTGCTTAACATCCATTATTAGTACTAGAGATTTAGAAGTTTACAGGTGACATTTCTCTGAATGGTGTGACCCCAAGGTGTCCAGAGCAGAGTGAGAGACAGATATCTTCAGACAGCTCAAATCCCATGGCCTGACAAGAGTAAGAAAACGTACAGAGCAGACAGGTGATATGCAACCCTTGTAGCCACAACTGACTAAGGTTACACTAAGACCTGACTAAGAGTGAACAAAGGAAGCAATGGGCAGATGCCAGGGCAAGAATACATATAACAATGTAAAGAACAACAAGGCACGACCAGAAGAAGCTGGTGGCTCTACAACTCCAAGACCTGAACAAAGCAACAAGGAGGAAACAGAAGGAAACAACAAGACAAACACCTTTATGAAGATTATAGAAGCCTTAAAAGAAGTTATTAAATAGTCCCTTAAAGAAATAGAAGAAAATACAAATAAAAAATTGGAAGAGATAAACAAATACTTGAAAGACAACCAAGAAAGAGAAATCCAACAAATAAAAAAATCATTCCAGGAAATAAAAATTGAAATAGAATAAATAAAGAAACAATATTGAAAAAAAATTAAAGGAGGCACAAAACAAGGACAAGGAGGAAATAGAGAATCTGAAGAAATGAACTGGAGCTATTGATAAAAGCATAACCAACAGAATCCAAGAGATGGAAGAGAGAATCTCTGGAGTGGAAGACTCAATAGTGGAAATAAATAAATCACTCAAAGAAAACACCAAAACCAAAAAAGCCATTACACAAAACGTTCAGGAAATTTGGGACACCATGAAAGGACCAAACATGAGAATAATAAGAATAGAAGAAGGAGAAGAATACTAGCTCAAAGGCACAGATAATGTATTCAATAAAATTACAGGAGAAAACTTTTCGAACCTAATGAAGGAAATGTCTATGAAAATACAAGAAGCTTACAGAACACCAAATAGATTAGACCCCCCCCCAAAAAAAAACGTCTGCTGGCCACATAAAGATTAAGCCACAAAACAAACAGAACAAAGAAAAATTTTAAGAGCTCCAAAGTAAAAGGACCAAACTATAAAGGCAGACCCATCAGAATAATGCCAGATTATTCAATGGAAACAATGAAAAACAAACTCACCTAGAAGGACTAGATGGCAGGAAATAATCAAACTTAGGGCTGAAATCAGTACAGTAGAAACAAAAAGAACAATGCAAAGAATCAATGAATAAAAAAGTTGGTTCTTTGAGAAAGTCAACAAGTTAGACAAATCCGTAAACAAACTAACTAAAAGACTAAGAATCCAAATTAACAGAATCAGAAATGAAAGGGATTCATAATGACAGACATCCAGGAAATCCAGAGAATTATCAGGTCATACTTAGAAAATCTATACTCTACTAAAAGGAAAAACTTAAAAGAAATGGACAGTTCTCTGGACAAGTACCAATTACCAAAATTAAATCAAGAACAGATTAAATATCTAAATAGACCTATAACATCAAAAGAAATTGAAACTGTTATTAAAAATCTCCCAAATAAAAAAAGCCCGGGACCAGTTTTACTGCAGAATTCTACCAAATTCTACTAGACATTCAAAGAACTATTACCAATACTCAACAAAATGTTCCATACAGTGGAAACTGAAGGAACACTGCCAAAGTCTTTATGAGGCTACAATCACCCTGATACCCAAGTAACTTAGAGATGCAACTAAGAAAGAGACCAATGTCCCTCACAAACATTGATGCAAAAATACTCAACAAAATTCTGGCAAACCAAATCCAACAACGTATAAAAAATTCATCCACCAGGATCAAGTAGGCTTCATCCCAAAAATGCAGGGATGGTTCAACATGTGAGAAATTATAAATGTTATCCATCATATAAACAAATTGAAGAAAAAAAAAACCACATGACCATCTCCTTAGATGCTGAAAAAGCCTTTGAAAAAATCCAACACTCCTTTATGATAAAAGTCCTGGAGAGATCAGTAACATAGAGAAAATTCCTAAGTATAATAAAAGTGATTTACAAGTAGCCGACAGCTAACATCAAACTAAATGGAGAAATACTCAAAGCAATGCCACTAAAATCAGGAACTAGACAAAGATGTCCTCTCTCCCCTTATCTATTCAATATAGTTCTTGAAGTTTTAGCCAAAGCAATAAGAGAACAGAAAGAGATTAAAAGGATACAAATTGGAAAAGAAGTGAAACTATCACTATTTGCATATGAAATGATTGTATACATAAGTGACTCACAAAATTCTACCAGGGAACTTTTACAGCTAATAAACACCTTCAGCAATGTATCAGGATACAAGATTAATTAAAACAGCCAGTAGCCCTCCTATACACTAAAGACAAACAGGTTGAAAAAAAAAAAAAAAAAAAAAAAAGGAAACATTACTCTTTACAATAGCTGCTAATAGCATTAAATATCTTGGTGCAAATATAACCAAGATTGTAACAGATCTGTCGGACAAAAACTTTAAATCACCGAAGAAAGAAATTGAAGAGGATACCAGAAAATGGGAAAATCTCCCATGTTCCTGGATGAGTAGGGTCAACATAGTAAAAATAGCACTCTTACCAAAAGCAATCTACAGATTCACTGCAATTCCCATCAGAATCCCAAAACAATTTTTTACAGATCTTGAAAGAACAATACTCAGTTTTATTTGGAATAACAGGAAATCCAGGATTGCCAAACAACTTTGCTCAACAAAAGAACCTCAGGAGGCTTCATCATTCCTGACTTCAAGTTATACTATAGAGCTACAGTAATAAAATATAATAAATAAAAATAGCCTGGTACTGTTTGCTAAAAACACACTTGTGGATCAATGGAATTGAACTGAAGATCCCAACATTAACCCACACACATATGACCACCTGATTTTTGAAAAAGAGGTAAAAAATATTCAATGGAGAGAAGATAGCATCTTCAGCAAATTGTGTTGGCATACCTAGATGGCAGAATAGAAAAATACAAATAGATCCAAACCTATCACCCTGCACAAAATTCAAATCACCTCAACATAAAACCAGCTACACTGAACTTGATAGAAAAAAAAAGTGGGAAATGCCCTCCAGCACATTGACACAGGTGACCACTTCCTAAATAAAACACCAGTAGCACAGACACTAAGAACAACAATCAATAAGTGGAACCTCCTGAAACTGAGAAGTTTCTGTAAGGCCAAGGACACAGTCATTAAAACAAAATGACAGTCTACAGAATGGGAAAAGATTTTTTCACCAGCCCTACAAATGACATAGGATTGATCTCTAAAATATATAGAGAACTGAAGAAACTAGAGCCCAAAACCCTGAATAACCCAACTAAAAATGGGGTTAAGAACTAAAAAGAAAATTCTCAGCAGAAAAATTACAAATGGCTGAAAGAACTTGAAAAAATGCTCAACATCTTTAGTCATCAGATAAATGCAAATCAAAACAACTTTGAGATACCACCTTACACATGTCAGAATGGCTAAGATCAAAAACACAGATGATAGCCTATGTTGGAGAGGAAGTGGAGCAAGGGGAACACTCTTCTATTGTTGGTAGGAGTGTAAACTTGTTCAGTCACTCTGGAAAGCACTTGAGAATCAATCTCGCCAAGGATCCAACAATACCACCATTGGGCATATACCCTAAAGATGCACATTCACACCCCAAAAGCATTAGCTCAACTCTGTTCATAGCATTATTTGTGATAGCAAGAACCTGGAACAACATAGATGCCCCTCAACTAAGGAATGGATTAACAAAGTGTGATATGTCTACACAATGGAGTACTACTCAGCAGTAAGAAAAAATGATATCCTAAAATTTGCAGACAAATGGATGGATTTGGAGAAAATCCTCCTGAATGAGGTTTCACAAATCCAGAAGGATAAGAAGGGGATGTACTAACTCTTTAGTGGACTTTAAGCAAAATACTTTCTTCTTCCATTGAAAAATGATGGTAGAATGAAGTGATTTAAATCATACACACATACACACAAAGCAAAAAACCAAACAAAAAACCAAACTTGTGGTTTGAATGTAGAAGGGTTGCTTAGCAGGAATTTGTGGTTTCCATAGTGCATCTGTGGGCATTAGCTGTGACCTACTGTGCTTTCTTCATCTGTAGCTGAGCCTAACCTGGCTTGAGGAGCTTTAGATTTTATATTTTATGTTTCATGTATTTTAGAGAAAAGAGAAGCTTTATTACTGTGTTTGTGTGTTTTTATTTCTTTTTAACTATCCTGAATGTTTTGGTTTTTTTATATGAAGTTTGATATTGATTTTCAAAAATCAACAAAAAAATTAAAAAGAAGTGTAAATTATTTAAAAAACAAACTATAAAACAACAAACATATATGTACAAAAATTTTTACAGATTTAGATAAATTCTAAACAAGAAAACCTTATTTGTACAATGTAACATTTCCCAACTCTCCTTATTTCTCTGTCTCTCTATTGTTTGGGGAAACGTTGCATCACATCTCTGTTTCTGTGCATCATCAACACTGGGGCAGCCCTCTGTGCTTGAGCAGCATCCTTAGCTCTCAAATCCTATTTTAGATAAATTTATGGTTAAAATCTAGCTGTCCTAAATGTCCTTGGAAATATTAAATTGTATAATGCATTTTTCTTTTTTTTAAACAGTATTTATTTATTTATTTATTATGTATAGAGTATACAGAAGAGGGTACTAGATTTCACTATAGATGGTTGTGAGCCACCATGTGGTTGCTGGGAATTGAACTCAAGACCTTTTGAAGAGCAGACAGTGCTCTTAACCTCTGAGCCATCTCTCCAGCCCCCAATGCTTTTTTTCTTACATACAGCCTTTGACAAGGAAGGAAGTAAATATCATAGGTCACCTAGGTGCTCATGGGAGAGGAACAATCTATAGAGAAAGGATGGAGATGCCAAATGCTATGCACCTGTTCGATATATTTTGCTTAGTAGTGATTCTTGTCTAAGCTCCCAGAAATTGGATTAAATCATATTGTCACATTATATTATGTATATAGCATCAGTGAATTTCTCATAAGCTTGTTTTAAGTTGAAAGGTAATTGCTAAGTCCAAATAGTATAGTATTTTTACATCCTAGACCTAATTTCTACATCATTGCAGAGATCAAGTTTTATCATATGAAAACATCAATTCAAGAATCAAACATGTTAGAAGTTCCATGGCCTAATTATAAAATATGTAAAGAAGTATTTTTAATTGTGTTTAATCGGGCATCATTTCTCCCTTTTTCTGGGGGGTGCTATGTATATGAGAATTTGCAATTGTTTGTTGAATATCACTCCTAGCCACTGATATATTTTCCACTAAGTTTTATGTTTAGGTGTTAGAATCTTTTTAATAATCTACTTGCAAATTTGATTATTGAAAAAACTCATTTAATATCCATTAGTGGTCATCACAGATAAATAACTTACTAGTTGAAATTTTTAAAAAAAATCTTACATTTTATATTATTGATAGTTAAGATTATTTTTTAAGATAAACTATTACTATTACCACTTACTTTGATTCCATTTCATTTGGAGGTTTTATACATTGAGGATACATGGAGGATACAACTGTTAGTACAAGCTGGAACTGACGATCAATGCTATTTTCATTTGTCTGCAAAGCCAAACTAACATTTATGACTAGAAAATTTGGGGCATGTTTTTGGATGACTTTTAAAAAATTGTATGCTTTTACTTTTTGACTTAAGTAAATATTTGTTCATTTAATTAAATCTGCTTCCAACAAAGAACATTCCTCTGGCCATCTCTGACAATCCCTCAAATACCTAGTCCAGGCTCATCTCATCAAAATGTCAATTGTTCAGTCAAGTTGCATTAACACTGAGCTGGTTGAGAATATATAAAAATGTTCCCATCATAATATGTGTACAGGATATGGTCAGACACAGTGAAGATTCAGGGGTCATTCACACATTGTGTGTGTGTGTGTGTGTGTGTGTGTGTGTGTGTGTGTGTGTGTGTGCTTGCCAATTGATCTTTCATATGGTTGTATTTGTGACAAGCTCTATTCATTAAGTCTTGTGATTATTGAAAGGTTATTTTTTTCATTTGTGTTTTGGTCTTTTGTGCCTAAAACATTAGAATATGGACCAAAGTAACAAAATAATAGTAGCATCTCTTAGAATATATATATTTAGTGTTTCCGAATTTAGCAAAGGCATATGTGCTACGTACCTACAGTATATTATGTACTGCTTTAGAAGTTGAAAGTGCTATAAACATGATCAAAAACATGGATTTAGGACTCACGATGTGGTTAGGAATAGTGTATTTGTCTAAAAATAAAGGTTCCTTTTTTTAAATGCCTCGATTCTTAGGAGTATCTGAGAAGAGGAATACAATTCCTCTCAGAGATACAGGAAATTCACACAGGATTCATCATTCAGGCTGCATCTTAGATGATGGTAATGGGAAGAAATTTGAAGGGGAGGCATTTCTGGCTGAGCAAAAGCATAAGCAATGGAGAAATATGGTGATATGGGGCAGAGTGCAGTGCATGGTTTATGTGAATGAGAGTAGAGATTTCAAATCCTTTCGGTTCCTCTCCTTTGTCTTTTACATGTTTGTAGTGGCCCAGCTTAGTCAGAACTCCATTCTCCTACTACTTGGGAGGAGAAAGGCATTTTTTAACTGGAGAGTATCCCATTTTACTTTTATCCATTTGGTTCTATAATAGCAACAATTCTATGCTGCTAATTTAATTAATCCATGACTCCTATTTCTCATTTTGATAAAGGATATTTTTGTCAAGCAATTTCTCCCTGCTAGTTACACAAACATTTTTGTTTAATAAAAGATAACAAAACAAAAACAAAAAACAAAAAACAAAAAATAAAGTGCACAGAATTTTCAACTTCAACTCTATAAAACAAACCCATTACTGCAAAGAATTTGAGACATGAAAAGATTAAGAAATTCTCCTGAAATTCTTCTGTGGGGGAGTTCAGAACTTATTAGCAAGGTGGGACTCATGCTCAGGTATTTCACAGCATAAAGAGGCTCCTATTCATCTCATCATTGGTGATGTGTGCGGCCTAAGTCTCTCAGAGCTCCATATTTCCATGCAGCTTTGTTCCAGCATGCATCTGTGGGATTCTCCTCTTTATCTATTACAGCAGACAGACATATTTACAAATAGCAAACACATCAATGGCAAATTTAGGCCTCATTTGAGAGCTTCTGGCAATGGGGAAAGGCTCTATAATTGGATTATCATTAAGTTCCTTAGGAATGTTAGGAACATACGTTATAAATGATTAAAAAAAGCGAAATTGAAGTTTTAATAATCATTTTATTTTGTACCTTGGCCTTCTTATGTTTCCAAATAAACCAATAAAATATCCTACCCTGCTTAAGCACAGTGAGTTAGTATGTAAACTTTCCTGTTTTTATGTGGACACTGGTTTTCAGAATAGTAGCAGGAACACAAATACTTTTGAAAAAATTGTAGTGATGGAGTCTTTTCCTATTGTGGGTGTTCTGCATGACTAACCTTGTTGAGAAGCTCCCCATCCCCTTCAGGCTTTGACACCAGGCCTGAGGGTATGTGGCTGCTACAGATGTTCTCTGTTCCCTAAGGATGTATGAAGCATGTGCCTGCAGCAGATGACTGATGGCAGGGTTATGGTGCAATGCCTCCTTCATCTTGCTGTGGATGTGTTTTTCCAAAGGCCGCAAAGGAAGGGTACCACATTTCTGCATTTATTATTTTGCCTACCATCTTTGTGACTTCTGTGGTTCAGCTTTTCACTGAGACTGTGGAGCAGGCGGAGGATGAACATGATGTGATATATTTTTCTGAGTGACAGTGTGCATCATTCACATCCCTACAGGCTAGAGTATGACACACGAAAGCCTGTGCATCAGCTCTCTGATTAACTTCTGCATCTTCACTTATCATTGTTTAATACTGGGAAAATTACTTGGGTACTCTATAAGTTTATCCTCATTTATAAAAGGAAACAATACAACTGACTTCATGGAGTAATAATATATCCATATATCCAACATCTATAGGAAGATTATAGTATCACCTTGTACAACAAAAAATATATGTTAATACCAAAAGAGAAATATCTAAGAACAATTGTGTGTTCTGTTGCTAGCAAGTCATTAACAACAGGACAAGAGTGATGGAATTAGAGAGGAGAGAAAACTTATTTTTTCCTATCCTGCCATCCCTCAGCTTTTCGGTTGCCTTTCTAGACCTTGCCTGTAATTCTTAACTTCTCCAGTCTTTGCCTCTACAGATTTATCAGTCTGTGCACTCATTGAAGGCTGCTTACATGCTCGTTGATGCCATAAGACATAGAAGGCCTTGTGTTCAGATAAGAGAATGCATCTTAGCTCTTTAGAGGTCCTTCCTTCCTTCCTTTCTTCCTTCCTTCCTTTCCTCCATCCCTCCCTCCTTCCTGCCTGCTTTTCTCCCTCCTTCCCATCCTTCCTTCCTCCCATTCTTCCTTCCCTTCTTCCCTCACTCCCACTTTTCCTCCTTCCTTCTTTCCTGTCTTCCTTTGATAAGTAATTTCTATGTCTCTCTGCTGTTTACTCATAACAAGGAATATGTGACTCTAAGGCTTAGATTGCACTACTTCATCTAAACATCAAGCCTTTGACTATATTCTAAACAAAACTCTTTACATGGGCATGAATGGCTTCTTTAGTCTGATGCTCTGACACTAATTAATGAGTGTGTCAGTGTGGTGCTTTTCTTTACATACTCTAACTCATTTACTAATAACATTTTGGAAATAAAACTCTGTAAGAAAGAGTCTGTAATGACAGAGATTATAGGAACTTAGGTAAGCTTTTATTATATCTCAAATAATAAAGAACTGAAAAAATATAAGAATGAACAGGTGAGATTTTGACAGGAAAGCATAGCAAACCTATAATATATCATGTTTGAGAAGAGAGAGATTAAAGATTAAAGATGAAAGGGATTAATTTTCCATAATTCTTTCCATCATTGAAAACTGTTAGGAACAAAGTACACATACTATTATAGTAACAGTGCTTATTAAGACAAGGAAGGTTACATGGTAATTTACTAGCATCAGTAAAGAAACATGGTAATGTCTTTTCCCGAATGTCAGATGACAATATTTTTTTGTGTGTATTTTGTTTTTGTTTTCTTTCAAGACAGGATTTCTCTGTGAAGCTTGGGATGTCCTTGAACTCACTCTGTAGACCAGGCTGACCTCGAACTTATATCCACCTACCACTGCCCCCAAGTGCTGGAAGTAAAAGAAAAGAGAGAAAACTTAGGTCAAGAACTCCCATTTTGTAATTTAGTAGCTATTTTATGAAAATATAAAATAAAGTTTAGTTTCACATTCCTGGAAGGGGGTCTATCCAGTTCTGGGAGAAGATTAGATATGCCTGACCAGTCCTGGGAAAAGAACATGTCCCATGCCTAACTAGTTCTGGGAAAAGAATAGGGGACCCAGTTCTGGGATAAGAATAGATTCTTACCTGCCCAATTCTGAGAGATTAGCCAAGATATCTGCCGAGTCCTGGGAGGAAAACAGACTTTTACTTGCCCAGTTCTGGGAAAATCCAGCCACTCCAGGTAGATTCCAGGTGGGGTCCACCCAGGTGGGGTCCAAAGATACTCTGGGGCAGAAAGGCCCTAAGCTCAAGCCAATCAGTAGCACACCAGCACCATGTCCCCAAGTAACCCACTTTGTTGTAGCTTTTGCCTATAAAAAACCCCTTGTAACCAAAGACAGGATCTCCTCCTTGTTTGCTCCTGGGGTAAGCTCCCTGACTGGCTTGATTTGCGCTGCCAATATACCTTGCTGTTTCATTCTGGATATTCCTGTCTCTGGTGATCGCTCTGGGGGTCAAGCTTTGGCCATAACAAAGGCATGTCATCATACTGTGCTCATTTGATATTCTATTTTTAATTTTCTGCCTCTTGGAACTTTAATTAAGGCATGATATTTCCTATAGTGAGTTTTGTGCAACGGTCCTCAGTAATATGAAACAAAATTGTATCTTAGTGCAAGAATATTTACAAACAAATTTTAAAAGTCAAAATGCTATAGAATGCTTGGTAAACTGTAGAAATGTTGTTTCTTCAGGACCAAGCTATGGAAAAATTAATTGATTGTGTCATGTTTTTGTTTAGATTTATTTATTTATGATGTATACAATGAATGTCTGCATGTATGCCTGCAAGCCAGGATAGGGCACCAGATCTCTTTACAGATGGTTGTGAGCCACCATGTGGTTGTTGGGAACTCAGGACCTCTGGAAGAACAACCAGTGCTTTTAACCTCTGAGCCATCTCTCCAGTCCCCATAAGCTATTCCTAAGGAGTGATTTTTAAAGAAGTAATTGAGATGTAATGCTAATGTATTTCTGCTGTACTTCAACAGCTTGTCCTTATAGGCTGGCTTCCATCCTTCTCTTCCTGCTGATAACAGGCACAACATGCTTCAGATATTAACCCTCCATGCCTCACCACTCTACCATTGATTTGTAGGTAGTAGTGGTTGTAAAAAAGAAACTGGAGGGAGGGAGGGGAAAAATAGTGTTAGATTGTTTATTTTCCAGATTTCAGCCCTGTGGTGTTACTATGGGATCCTAAAATCTTTCACAAAACTCACTATACAGAGCTCAGCATGATGCTGTGTTTCAGTCCTACTAGCAACTATTCCCTCTGTTCATCTTTTCTACAGTTCTCCTTGAGTTATCTTTTGCTTCCTCAAAATGTACTCAAATATTTATAAATTAATTTTTCATGAATACCCTAAAGTCCCAATTTTAATGTTTAGATATTTGTTTCACCTTGATTCACACAAGATAAAAGCAATGCCAGAGAAGTAAAATAAATAAAATCTTGGTAGGAAGGTACAACATATTTAAAAGATAAATACAGAGAAACATACAATGATCATGAGAATCTGTTAGATGGGTACATTATTAAAGGCAAAAGCACTAACAAGCAAGGTTAGGCTGCATAGTAATGATGCAACCCACCCCTGTTTATAAAGAATTTGTTGAGACCTGAATCAGATATATGTTGGTATCAGAATTTCAGATTTTATAAATGACTTTCTAAGATTAAACCTACTTTAGAACTTCAAGAGGAAGTTTTGAGTGCCGTGTGCTGAGGAATAGCAAATTACCAGACAGCAATTTTCTAGGACTATATTCAATATTCTAATGAAAGTGAAAGGAACTCAGAAGATATCCATCAGAATGGGAACACTCAGGGACAAAAAAAGAAAGAAAGGAAACTTCAAAACTGACATGATTTAAATTATTCAGAAACTGCCCATTACCATCCCAGTTGGGAAATCCTGAACTATTTTAAAAGCATCACAATGTATTTCCAAAAAATAAGTTGACCATAAATTTTCATGATTGAATGGGGATGCTATTCCAAGTGAATAAAGAATAAATAAATTTTAAAACCCCACCAAAATAAAAAAAAAAAAACACAGCAAAACAAACAAAAATTAAGGCATTTCCAAAAACAAAGAAATACTAACTAATAAGAGTTTAAAGTCAGTGTGAAGTAAAAAGTTAAAAATAATTTGAGGAGCACCTGAAATAGTTTCTAAGTTGTTAATTAAGATGATAAGGATTTGGAATCATTAAAAAATAAAAAAAAAACCAGATAGTGAACAATTTTGGGTCACTGAAGATATACTTGGTATCAAGAAAGAACCAGATAAAAGTATTATATTAGACATGGAAGGGTCTTAAAACCATGAAATGGGAAAGTAGATCATGTTAATTGCTTGCACAAAACAGTAAAGATAAATCTCTTGCCATAATCAATTTTTAAAGTGCACTAGGTTTGCTACTGGTGCCTTAAGTGTGTAATTTATTATTCTACTGATCAATGTGCTGGCCCATGTGATTTTTATAATAAGCCCTTAAGAGAACAACAGCTCAGACCAGCAGTTCTTTGCCAAGCAAGTGGCTGGCAACAGAAATAAATTGTGAGGTTGCTAAAGATTGATTGGACAATGTGTTTGTGGAAAGGTGATATATATATATTTTCTGTGAGTTAAGATCTGGTCTCTTTTGTATATTGGAGGTGTTTGCATTTAGATAAAGTACAAATAGAATAAAAAAGGGAAACCAGAACCAAGGACTTTGACATCAATTGCTGTTAGACGACCACTCAGTCTCTTGCTCTTCCAAGGGAAGAAGTTACTGCTGAAGAATTACAGAAGTTAAATGAAGGGAATTCCTTTCTAACCTGCTAATCTTCTGGAGTCTGCTATCAGTTTGCAAGTAGAAACCGGATACTTGCCCATAGCTGACTGATTCTCGGTATCTAAGTTATTCTCTTAATTTATTTAGAGCTTTAAAAAATTAGCAAATATTTCCTAATGGTTTAGAAGGCTTTAAAAGTTCTATCACATTTCATTGAACACAATGTTTTAAAAGATAAAGGCCTGTTTTAAAAATAATGGAAAATAATCAGGTTTTTCTCTCATTAGACATTCACAATATTTTGCAGGTAGAAGTATACAGTGCCCATCATATCTTATGTTCTTGATATTCTCACACAGCTTAATGTCAAAACTGTGACTATGGTAGAATTAAGATTTCTTTGATTATTGCAGTTATATGGGGCAGTTAACTTTAAGCAAAAGAGTTTTTCAGCTGGGTGTGGTGGTTCACACCAGCAACCTAAATATTTTGGAGGCTGAGGCAGAAAGATATGGGGTTCAAGGCCACTGTGAGCTATTTAGAGTAATCCTTTCTGAAAACAAGTAATAAACAAACAATAGCAATGCTGATGAAGAACACAAAAAGAACACTTTTAAAAATGTATTTAATCTAATTGAAACTTTCAAAAGCAGAGATTTCTCACAGGTTGGTTACATTGTGGAAAATAAAGTTTATGCTTGCTTGTTTGGAAGAAATCAGACATCTATGTGAGAACTTCTGAATGAACAGAGAAGACTAACAAATTAGACATGGTACTTGTGAACAGTGAAAGAGATAGTGATGACTCCAATATACAACCAAAGGAGATGATATCTACAGTCAGTTGTAAGAGTACTGGAGCCAAGATGAAAGTTGCAGTTCTACAGTAACACATGGGTTTTTATCTAGTACAGTCCCAAACAGGGAACCAAGAACACTATTCCCAAACTTCAGTCCACCAAATCTCTGAGCTAGGAAGTAGGCATTTTCAAAGCTGCTGATTCACCAAATACCACCACCTAGCAAATGGAAGCTGAAACCTATCAAAAAGTCTTCCAGAAATTTATCTTTACTTACATCTCACCAAGTTCAAGTGTGGTGCCTGTAGATGACTCAGAACTGAAAGCACTTGCCGGATACAAGTGGATTAGAGTTTTATCACTCATGTAAAGGCTAAATTGACATGTTTGTTTACCTGTAATTCCAGTCTTGATAAGGAAAGAAAGAAATATTCAGAGAGAGATGAGACTAGCCATGCTGGTCAACTCTACTTTTGACTCAAGGCCTTCAATTAAATAAGGTGAAGGAACAATCCAGGAGATTCTTGATATCAACCTTGGCAACCCTGTTAGTTCCATGCTTGAGAGCAAATACACACTATCAAGGCCACACACTAGAGTTTATTTAAGCTAGGATTCCCAGGTGGGTGAAGAAGCAGAGGAGCAGTTCAGAAGTCAGGAGACAGAGCAAAAGGGCAGGAACATGTGGGCACAATCTCTTTTAAGGGAGGGGGCGTGTACCAGTATGTGTCATGGGTCCAGGGAGGTGCTTCCGTACACAGTGCCTCAGGGTTTACGCAGCCACGCCCAGGGGCGTACCTCTGTACAAGGTGCATCCCACCTGAGCCAGAGTTGGCTCAGCTACATGGAATGCCAGGAATCCTTACAAACCCCATTTGCAAGTCTCTCTCTCTCTTTCTCTCTCTCTCTCTCTCTCTCTCTCTCTCTCTCTCTCTCTCTCTCTCTCTCACACACACACACACACACACATACACACACACACACACACTTACATACATAAATATGCATACATACATATACATAAAAAACAAAAAAAGTTTCACAGTTTATACTCCTGAAAGTAAGATTATATTTTGCTTGCACATACAATTTGATCTTTGGGGAATATACTATGTGGAAATTGAATTACAATGATTGATAGAAGCAGGTTCAGTGTGGGCAGGAGACACTTCAGGAAACATTAATCCAGATGATATTTGCAAAATGATGGATGAGACTTATTCAGCAGTTGTGATTCATTAAAAAGCTACATGGGACATTTTCATTGTTCCCTTTAGACACTGACTTCACATAGTACTGTTCAGAAGACCAAAAGACAAAGATATTCCGAGTACCTCTGGGATGCTGTGTGAGGATGTTGAAAACCAACTGCAAGCAAAAGATTCAGGGGAAAAATTTATTTCACCCAATAAAATGAAGAGCTATAACTACTATCAAGAAATACATGAATAAGAGACAAGGTCATCAGGTGAGAAACTAACTTGAGTAGCAGGATATTACTTTAAAAATGCATTTTCACACTGTCTCCATATGGGAAATTAAATAGTGAATTTATAAAAATTAAAATTGAAATGACCATAGAGTATGCATGTTGGCAACACTTTCAGAATCTAGTTAGTGACAGATATTTTCTCTTTCCCTTTTCTGGGATCTCTTCACATATCTAGAAGTTAGGACAGTGTTACAATACTTCTGATCTTTCTTTACCCCTTTCCTCTCCATTCCCCAGGGAGAATGTGAGCATTATTTGCTTGATAAAACCAGGACGATGTGCTGGATGTGTCTTACTCTACCTTATCACCACAAAAGAATTTGATGAAGCAGAAAGCCTGGCCTCTCTTCTATGTGCATCTCTAACTAAGATTTTCGTCTGAGTTTTAGTCTGAAGTATCCAAACTCTTGCAGAAATACAAGCTATAAATTCTGCCCTAGTCCCTTGAGTAAAAAGGTGAAAATTCACACAACAATTTTTACTTATTTTAAGTTCATTTTTATTATTTATTTATTTGTGTGTGTGTGTGTGTGTGTGTGTGTGTGTGTGTGTGTGTGTGTGTGTGTGTGTGTGATGGCATGTATGTGGAGGTCCCAGGAAAATGTATAGTTCTCTTTCTCACTGAGTGGGCCTGGGAGCTGGAACTCAGATCTTCAGGCTTGGTAGCAAGTGCCTTTTCCTACTGAGTCATTTCGCTGCTCTATTTATGGTGCTGAAGGAATATTATTTATTCATACTTTGAGTATCACAGCTTCAAGTAACGAACTGTTTCATGTTTGATTTAACTACACATGTATATCTATATCAAAGTCATTACCTCGGAAAATAACCAAAGTGTGGTAATTTGAATAAGATGTCCCCTATAAGTCTCAGGCATTTGAATTCTTAGTCCCCAGTTGTTGTCACTGTTCCAGGAGGCCTAGCTGATCTGGCCTTGTGGGTAGAATGTGCCACAGAGTTGAGCCTTTGAAGTTTCAAAAAACACATGACATTCCCAGTTATCTCTCTCTCTGTTCTGGTTGTGATTTGAGATGTGAGCTGTCAGTTTCCACCTGCAGTCATCATATTCGCCAATTGTTATCTCTGTCATCATGGATATTAGCATTCTGTTCTGGCCTCTGAAGCCACACCCTGCCCTGAGTTATTTTCTCCCAGGAGTTTCTCTCTCTTCCTCCCTCCCTCTCTTCCACTCTCTTTCTGTTATTGTAATAATAAAGTCCTTCTATGTAGAAACAGCTTCTAAATGTCTCCTGCCTGCCACTGCCTCTCATACATTGTCCTGTATCCATGGGGCACGAGGCCTCTCCATTCATAGACACCTGGTGCCAACTAAATGAGTAAAGCGTTATCGTATTATGCCAGATCAGACATGATCTCAACAATGGGCCCTAACTCTAAGTCTAAAAATGCATTCTTTTTCTATAAGTTGTCTTGGTCACGATGTTTAATCACAGCAATTGAAAAGTAATTAATACATAAAGGAATAATGTATATATAATATACATATAGATATATATTTGTGTTGTTCTGCAAGTCATGTGCTATTTGTATAGAAAGCAATTGAAATAAAAGCTGATATGGACTCATGTAAGAAAGTAAAAGAGAATAAAGATTATAAAACCTGATGAAACATAATTATAGTGTTAAGTAGAGTAAAAAATATTTTCAGACTCTCACTTTATTTTCTACCAAGCTCTATTACAGAAAAGTGAGCTATGGAATTCTTGATCACAGCACAGTATGCTAGGGATAAAATGTTTTCTGTTACTGATAAAACAAATTATTGCAATTTAGTGTTTTCAAGCACTATGAACGTATTATCTTGTAGTTCTAGGGGTAAGAAATCTCAAATAATTTGCAGATTGCATTTCTCTGGGATATTCTGTGGCTGAATCCATCTCCATGACTTTCCAAGTTTTACAGACCTTAGTTCTTTCTTATAACCTAATGTTTTAGTCACAGAACCTTAGTTTCAATCAGCTTCTTAGCAAATACATTGTGATGTTTTCTACCCAAATTCTGTCTATAGATAAATACATATATTTTGACTTCTGTTCTTTATGTTTTATTAAAACTATGTACACCATCATGGAATAATTCATTGTTGAGGAGGCCTGATCCTGATAATACTATGAAATTTTTACTTTCTCTAACAAGATTGCATCCAACTAGCTTTTCCATCTGGGAACCAAGTTTTCAAATACTGGCGTCTCTGGGGTACTTTTATATTATTCCAGCATATTTCCTTAGTATGGTATCACATAATCTGGTAGATATTTTTCATTGCAACTGTTAACAATGGCTACATTTCTTAATGCAGAAAAATCACTTGGTGTTCATATTTTCCAGACAACAAAATTGTCTGGCAAACTATTGTTGAGGTATGCCTTAATGTATGTTACCATTGCAGGCTGTTCCATAGGAAAAATAAACATTCATATCTCTGTGATCTATTCCCAAAGTGTCTCTCTTTTTTTTTTTTTTTTTTTTTTTACTAGTTCTAGGTTCTGTCAGCAATGGATTAGCTGTGGCTTTGATCACAGATATTCTTTTTTCTAAGAGTGTTAGCATTCTTTGTGACATTGATCTGTCAGAAAAGGTGAAGTGCAATGAACATCACATAGTGGCTTCTAAATTTTTTTGTTGCAATATGACAATTTCACATGCATTCAGCATTCATAAGCTCAAGACATGTTGTGCACTAAACTCAATGTGAGTATCGTCAAGTATGGAATTCTTCTACTTAGTAACAATAAGGTAGTTTTAAGTAAGAATCACAAGGCCACTATAACAAAATTTCCTGAAGACAGAAATCTTATCTGAAATATCTTAAAATATTCATTTTTCTATATTCAGTGCATAATACATGCACTGTAGGAAGCACCCATTAAATACTAATGATTCAATTCATTATATAGGTAAAGATTAACATGTAGAAAACCCTTGTTCTGTGACCTTTATCTCCCCATGTTGCAAATCAAAGCAGCATTGATTAAAATTTAAATTTCTACTGTTAATCGAGATGTATTCAAACATACTCTGACCATCAGTAAAGTGCCCTTTATAGAATTGCAGTCATAATAGAGAGCAAGGTACTACAGGCAATTAGGTCAAGTTGAAATAGTTCATTTATTCATTTAACAAAGAGGTGTTAAAATGTTCTATTAGAGCTTTGTATGTACAGGGTAGTGAGGAAAATATTTAAAAATGAGTAAAACAGAGCTTTAGACCTTATCCTTAATGAAGTGCAATAACTCTCAGGCCAATAACAAATTACATGATAAAAAGCTTAATGAATTAACATGTGATTTCAGGAAACTACATTCTTTGGAAGTTTCTTTAAACTAAAGAACATAGTCAGTGTTTCCAAAATGTTCTTAAAAGCAGGAAGTAGCACCTCACAGACTCATTAAAGGAATATTTTAAATCAGGAGCAAAATTATATTTACATACTGTGGAAAGCAGCTATTAAAAAGTGTGTTCAGTTTACATGGAGGAGATAGCATTCAACCTCCATCTTTTGCAGATAACTTTAAATGTTAAATTATTTTGATATAACACTTGTTCAATCCAAGTGAATACCATGCAGTGCTTTGATTGACCGTCCCTCTACAGTGAAAGCTCTTCATTTCCTTCCCCTAAGGTAACAGTAGTTAGCTTTGTGCCCAACCACATAATAACTCTACTGAGGGGTGCTATGGTATTAGTGAAGACAAAGGAAATTCCTAAACTCAGCTTTTCCTATTAGCTAAAAATGAAGCATACCACTAAATAATTTTTAAAAGATTTTCCCAATTAATGCATTGGAAAAATTAACAAAGTTGAAAATTTAAGTTGTTTAATCAGTTATTGAGTCACAAAGACACAGGACACTCTTATCAAGGAAACAGCCAGAAATTTAAAATAAGTTATATATCCCACAATAGAAGAATGGAAAAAGGAAATGTGGTATATTTATACAATGAAATCTTACCTAGCTGTTAGAAAATGACACTATGACATTGGAAGGCAAATGGATGAAGCTAGTGAACAATCATCCCAAATCAGGTATTCCAGACCCAGAAGAACAATTATGGTATGCGTTTGCCTATATGTAGAAATTAGCTATTAACTCAGCAGTAACTACACTAAAATTGTTGAACTTCAGAGGACAGGCATAGCATAAAGGACTAGAGGGAACAGACAGATCTTGTTAAGAAAGGGGGATGGAATAAATAGATAATTATGGATGATGGGCAGACAGTGCTGGAATGGAAGAATCCAGTGGTGGTGGGGAGCTTTGGAGCAGGGAATACAGGAAAAAAGAGTTAAATCAATAAACATTTAAGGGGCTGTATGAAAACCTAATATAGTAGAAACTTCTTAATATAGTGCATATATGAAAGTGATCTAAATGTAATTTCCAAATGAGGGAGACAGAGTCCAAATGGCAATATTTTGTCATCAAACAAAGCTTCTAATACGAAATTTGGGTTACACCTAATTGAGATGCTGTCCAAAGGGGCCCACTGGGAAGTCCCAAACAACGCAGGATGTTGCCAGGATTATAGGTTGTTCTACAGGAACTGACAACAAGGCTCCATTGTTGAAGATAACACCCACACAAGTCACTGAAGACAAAGAGGCTGAGCTGGAGTGTCTACTTCGAGCCTCCATCCCTTTGTTCTACCATCTTTGAAATGAGAAGGAATTCTTCACACTTTCAAAAGAGAAATGTAAACACCAAGTCATCCACAGACCCTTTGATCTATAATAGTGTCCTGTCTGAGAGGTATACTAGGGAAATGATAACACAAATTTTGTGAGAGAAACCAACCAATATTAGACTTGACTTAAGTCTCACTCCATGAAATAAAACCTATACCCAACACTGATTAGGTGACCATGACTAGAGACCAGATATCACAGGGACCTTGGGTAAATACTACTGCTCTTAATAAACAGTAGTAATAAAATGACTTCTAATGATACCCTGTTATGCTCATAGATCAGTGCCTTGCTCAGTCACCATCCAAGAAGCTTCTTCCTGAAGCACATGGGAACATCGAAACCCATAGCCAGACATTAAGCACAGAGTGAAATATCTTGAAACACTCAGCTCTAAATGAAATTCCTCAAATCCTTCCCCTCAGAGCTCACAGAACTCTGTGGAAAAGGAGGTAGAAAGAGAGTGAGAGTCAGAGGGGGTGGAGGACACCAGGAAAACATGGTCCTTAATATCAAAACAACGGATACACATATGAACTCACAGAGACTGCATAGGTCTGCTCCAGATTCTTAGTGTATATATTATGGCTTCTGGCTTAGTGATTTTATGGAATTCCTGAATGTATAAATAATTTTTGTCTCTTGTGCCTTATCTTGGGTTCTTTTTTTCTGCTTTTTTAAAAAAATTTGATCATATTTTATTTTGTTACATTTAACAGAATGAATGAATAAATGAATGAACAAAAGAAAAACTAACAACTAGGATAAAGATTAACAAGTAAATAGTAATTTTTGCCTGCTGGGAGTTGGAAAATCAGTTTTCTCAAATGTAGTAACATTCGAGTAGTTGAGTGTTTTGTGTGTGCTTTTATTTGGTTACAGTTTAATCAATTTTTGTTTGTTTGTTTTCTTTTTTAAAGATTCATTTATTTATTATGTATACAGTATACAGAAGAGAGTACCAGACATTGTTATAGATGGTTGTGAGTCACCATATGGTTGCTGGGAATTGAACTTAGGATCTCTGGAAGAAGAGTTAGTGCTTTTAACCACTGAGCCATCTCTCCAGCCCCCTGTTCACTTGTTTTCTGATTGAGTGTTGTTTTCTTGGTTTTGTGGGGATTTTATTGTATTGGGATTTTTTTTTTCTTTTTTTTGTAAATTTAAAGTTGGGTGGATGGGGAAGAAAAGAAGATCTGGAAGGACTTGAGGGAGGGAAAATATGGTCAAATATATTTAAATTTGAAAATTGTTTCAAATGTTAATATATAATAAATATTAAAATATATTTAAAAGAATAAAGCACAGAATCACAAAGGATAGATAAATGCTTCTATAATTAGTTCTAGATTATAAAGGTCATTTTAAAAACTCTTATTGCTTCAGTTGTGCAGTCATTTTCTATAATCAATAAGATATTTAATCTTAGTGATAAAAATGCTACTCTTTCAATAAATATTACCTTGAGGTTATTTTTACACAGATTGCTATAGTCTTCTGGAAGCTTATGAATTTATTTTGAAAATATATTTACCCCTAATTTCCTAAAAAATTAATTTTTCAAAAAATAAAAGGAGTTGAAAATTAATTTGCCCTTCTTGATGTCATGGTATTTTGAAGCCTGTGCTGGGTGAAGTTCACAGTGCCACTGATGTTCACAGTAAGTGTACATTATCACTGAGGAGCACATTACCACTGAGGAGCACAGCATCGCTGAAGTTTATGTCAGTATGAACCTGAGTCATAGCAGAGCTGGGCCTTTTTACTCCTCCAACAGGCACAAGTCTTTGTTGCTTTGATTCATCCACAGAAAGAGTCAGGGGAACCAGAATGAAGACCAAAAATTGGAATGCACAGTTGCCTTTCCCTGAGAGAGTTACACAAGTCTGAACAAATAAATAGATGTGGCACAGGAAGCATAAGCCTGAAAATATTTGAGCATTGAAGGGTTTGGTATTCATTGGAGCTCAGCCTTTTAGAGCTGATCAGATTTTTAACTCCTGGTTAACAGCAAATGAATCCAGTGATAAAAATAACAAACTTTTTTTTTTTTCATAAAAAGCATTTTCAGTGACTAGGTCTTGACCAAAGAGCTGTTATCAAAGTATCCACAGGATGCTATGGAAAAACACCCTGGGAGTTAGCTGTGGCCAATAGTAGTGGACTACTGATGAAGATATAAAAAGTATAATAGAAAGCCTGTAAAATGCTTCAGCTATTCACTCTGACATCAGGATTTCATGGTAGAAAGTTATAAGTGATGAAAACTAAGCCCTGTCTTTTTTACTCTTTCTAACTACACAACCAAAGTGTGTATAAGTGCTGTACAGTACTATCTCAAAGGTGCCTGGCTGGTTCTTGGAAATCTTTAGCACTGCATGTGTTCCTTCACTTAAAAATGGAAGCTACAGAGCTGGCAAGATGGCTTCTGGGTAAAGGTGTTGCTGTCATGTCTCTTGACTGAAATTTGATCCTCAGGACCCACATTTGGAATGAGAGATTTTATCAAAACAAAACTTGATGGATTTGTCATGTGACCTCTGTGCATGAGTTGTGACATGCAACCCTTGAATCACCTTTGTGAGAAGTGACATCTAATACACAAAGCTCTGAATTTTGAGATCATTTTACTATATTAACAAAACAACTTAGAACTCATTATTTTTCTTAGAATTTGACACTTTGTTTGGACCTAATGATTGCTAAGATATTTCTTTTCTGACAGACAGAATTGACCAATATATTTGTCTGCAAAGTTGGCTTATTTGGAACTAAACACCAGAAACTAGTGTGGGTGCCAACTGTTAGACTAATTCCTGCATGGCAACTAGGCAGTGTGACATGTTCCCAGAATTTAGTGGGGTATGTTTCAAATTGCAGAGCTACAAAATTTATGAATCAGATAAGCAAGTTGGTTCTATACTTGGAATTTAATTTTTCTGAAGAATTTCTATTTCTTTCTTTCTTTTTCTTTTTTGTGAACATGACATTTTGGTATTAGGCAGGTCTGTGTTAAAAACACCATTTACTTCCATAATTAGATGATTTCTCAGCATCAACAGGAGCCAAAGCATTGGCCTTAGGGAAAGTTGAAGGAAAGCAGTATTGTGGTAAAAACTTGTTGTGAGATATGTTTTAAGTGAGGTTTATTTTGTGAGAATCACTTATAAAACAGAGAAGGTTTTAAGAGAAAGTTAAGGGATAAAGTTGTAAGGTCACACTGCCGAACTCTCCCGCCGCCAGCCTGGCACCACCTACTCTCGGAAGTCGTGATACAGTTTGAAAATCTGTGTAACTTGTCTGGAACTTTTGCGAGAGAATGTCGGTTTTTTGTTTTGGTCTTTTTTTTTGGAGGTCTATTTTTGAGATCTTTTTTAGTTTATTAGGTTTGATGTAAATAAATAACTGTTTAGACCCATGCAGGGCATCGTAAAAAAAATAAAAAATCAAACAGCCAGATTAAAAAAAAAGATAGAGTTAAGACACTCTCCATCAGACCCCCAAGAGGAACAGACATATAAAAATACCGACTAACCACGTGCTAAAATCCACATAATAAACAAATCAATAAAAATGAGTTAAATTAAAATAAAAAACTAGCTAATAATAAACATAAGATATAGGTCAAACAATATTAAAATATATAAACGTATAATTTCATTTTTTAATTGGAGGACAAAAGCCGCGGGCGCGAACCAGGGTCCAAACCACAGCCGCCACAAATCAAGTTACAAACTCCAGACACAAACCTCCCAGACCCAAAACGGTCGAAAGGAAAAAACTTACTAAAACAAAGCAGGCTCTGATTTGATTGCAATGAGCTCACTTCACTAAGCTGAGGCTGCTGGGTAAGTCAAGTAGCCAGGAAACAGAACTCAGAGGGACAGAGTAATGGAGGACATGTTAACCTTGACTTTAGTTTTCTATGGTCTAAGAGGATGACTGAAGTATTCAGAGTAGAAAGTATTCATGTCTCTAAATCAGTGAGGTTGGTCAAGCATGACATTGAATTAAAAAAATACATAGTTTTGTCAGGTGAAACTGATGTCATTTTATGTATGTTGAAAATAAGAGGAGTTTATTTCTATCAATTTCTTGTGAATCAAAAATACTTGAAGAGTTGCAGAAGTTTACCAGTGCTGTATTCTGTGACTCTACGTTTATTCTATCAGTGTCTCTTGAAATACCGAGTGCTCCTTTCCCTAGATGCTTGAGTCTGTAAAGTGTCTCCTGTCAAAATGGAATGATTCCTGTCCAGAGCTGTAGTGATCAGACACATGTGGTTTAAAACAAAGAAAGGGAATAATAATTTACTATCCTTTTGAAATTTGTAAATTTTTAATATAATTGCTGGATTTTATGACTCCACATCTTTTTAAACAAGATATTTTCTCAATTCTAAAGTACTTTATTGGTAAACAGAGCCATCAATTTGCATTTAACTTATATTGAGTATTCAAGTATATAGTTTACATACTTCTCTTTTTCTTTATACATTTTAGATCATTGTTGTTTTACTATAAGGTGATGGGATTTACTGTTACAGTTAGCAAGGAAGATCAATTATTCATTTGCATGAACCAGATTTTGTTTCTCAGATTTTGTATGAAGACAACTTTGCCTAATTTGATTTTTTATAATTAGAATGTACAGTTGATACATAATATTCAAAAGTTTGTTAGACTAATACATGTAGCACATGGTTACAAAGTTAATGACTGCAATGGTCTTTTAAGGAAGCAGTCAGTGGGCTGACAGTGTGGGTGGCAGTCCCTGAGGCAGGTGTTTATGTCACTGGAGGTTGGCAGAGCATGATGTATGAACTGTCCACAGTGACTTTGGAGTGAGTCAGAGCCACTTCAGCAAAGACTCAAGAGGAGGGATTGGGTTTTCTGGGAGTTGACTGTCCAAGGAAATGCTGCTAATCCTTAGTTCATATATCACACCTGGGAATTAGAACTATCTCTGTGTGTCCTGAGCTTTCTAAGAGGGGGAAGGAGATACCAGGCTCTCCTCAACAAAGGTTGCTTGTAAGAAATCCCCAGCGATATGTGCTTAGGCATACTCTATAGATTTGTCCTTCCTAAGTTGTCCTTTGGGGTCCTTTGATGTCTTAGATAAATGCCTTCTTGAATACTCAGTTGTTCTAGATTCCATCTTATGGGTTGGGTCTTCACAGTTGTGCCATATGGTCCAGCTGGGTAGGGCAGCACAGAAGAGTGTGTGCCCTGGTAGAACAACTCTTCCAACTTTTAAAGTTGAGGGAATGGTTCTTGTCTTTCTTCTTGGTATCATGGAGGTATTTCACAAGCACAAGGTCACTTTCAGAAGGTAACTGTTTTTTCCACTTATAATTTAAGTGACTGCCACCAAATGAAAGATGGCTTAGCCACCGACTTTAAATGTGCAGGGATCAGCATCTCCCTGTGGAGACCTTGAGTTCAAACAGCATGGCTTACTGACTGAAGACCTGTTCTCTTTATCTGAGCACCTAGTTAAGGCTAACTCCCTGGGGGAAATTTGGTTTTCAGATGAGAGTTTATGAAGATAAATAGGAAAATGCTAGACAGGTAAATGTCAACTGATAATAGTTCTCTGACATTTCCATTTTAATCGCTCCAACTTTAACTCTATGTGTTACCACAATTTTCACATTTGCACATACACATAACCTTTCAGTGGCCATTTGACTTACATTATAGAACAAGGGACAGTAATGCTTTATCCAGATAACAGAGAGATAGTACAAGCCTATCAAATCACAGACTTAATATCTACTTATACTGTGACATAATTATCAGATAAAAGGCCTTACCTACTGTGCTTTTTAAAATGGGATACAAAATGACAAACTACACTACTAAAGCAAATCAACCAATCAAATGAAATATCTTAAGTATGTTGGCTGTTAGATGGAAGGAAATGGCTCCATGGAGTATGTTGTTATGGTTATGGACAGTATCTGAATCTAACAATCTATCAACTTATGTAAACATTGAAGTTCTAGATATTTTCCTCAACATTCACTTCTACAAGTATGGATAGCAATGATCTATTACTTTTGTAAAATTATTTGAGAAATATGTTCTCCCATTTACATTCACAGCTATTCTTATCCAAAGCTTTACAAAGTCATTATTAAGAATAAAATTTTTGCTTTACATTAATTATATAATACAATAAGTATAAAAATCAAAATTACTTTCTTTTAAAACTTAACATCATAATACACCATATGCATGTATGAAAATTTCAAAGAAATAAAAATATAAAATCCTTAATTATGTTTTATTTTTTTCTTCTCTATATATCTTCCTACATACAATTTTATTTAAAATATTTTCTTTATGAATAATTCATTTTAAAGTCACTGAATACATTACTCTCCTTTTGTCTTTCCCTTTCCATTTCATCCCTCTATTATTTTTAATTTAAACATCTCTAGCATCCCAGGAAACAGAATTAGTGCTTGTTTTTGTTTTTTTTTTTTTTTGTACCTGATTCACATGATTTCATCAAGTTTAGGGAGACAGATAGAGGTTTTGAATTCCTGTCAAAAATGTTAATTCAGTCTTTGAGAAGGAAAGTTACATTCTCAGAATTCTCAATTAATTTGCTTTTGTTTTGTATATATGATACAGACTATGTATCCCTGAAGTTACTGAGGTCGAGAGAGGTGAAAAAGAAATTTACTAATCCCTAAAATTGCCTTCACAATTAATCTGTTCTGCTTTTCCTTCTTGGAAAACCCTGAGAAAATTCTTTGTAATAAATTTAAAGAGATATTTATACAGGGTATTTTTCCTTGAATCAGGGAATATTCAGTGTGTGACCTTGACCGTTAATTCTTTGTAACATTTAAAGGATAAGAAGGATTATTGGATTAGGATTAAGGAAATACAACATAATATTTTTGCATCTGTGAAATTATTACATGATTTTGTTCTGAAGTTCATTCAAGGATTGCTCTCTGTTAGGTTCACCTTCAACATCTTCAGGTCAGTATACCTGGATTCACAACTGTAACATCCATTTGCTTATTCAACATTTCTTTAATTGGAAAAATTATTATAGTTTTCTACAGAGTTTTGAAATTCTTGTTTAGTTAAAATAAGTATAATGCTAGTTGAGAGATGTTATTGGGAGCCAATCTTACTTTTGAGGGCTACATCAAGTGTGAATTAAGTGTGAATTATTATTGGTGGCATGCTTTAACCTGTAGTGGGATTATGCTGGTAATGTAAATATTTGTCCCACCTATGGGTTTAATATAAAGCTTATTGGCCAAAGGCAAACAGGAAGTGTGGATGGGGCTACCACGTAAAGAAAACTCTAAGTACAGGAAGAACAGACACATATGCCAGAATCACTAAAGCTGTCATGAGATGCAGAGGAAATGCTGCTCTGAGAAAAGGTACTAAGTCTGATGTGTGAACAAGATGGGTTGAGTTCAGATGAAGGAGCTAGCAAATTATATGCCTGGTCCCTAGGTCGATCAGTGTAAAAATTATATAACTCTGTGTGCGATTATTTGAGGTGGGGCAGAGCGTGGAGCTAAACTTCTGATCCAGGCTCAGAAAGTCTGGGCTTTACAACATTAACTTCCAAGTCATTTGTTTTTGTCTTTTAATATTAGAACTATGCATTCACTGTTAATATTTAATACCAACAAACATGATTTTTAAAGTATACATCTGTGAGATTGTTGTAACGACTGTCACCAATAAGTGAATATTATCCTTAGGATGAGTAAAGATTTCATTTTTCTTTTTTTTTTCCCTTTGCTCCTTTGAGTACTTACTATAAAATGTTACAACTATAATAACATAGAATGTATTCCTTTCCTGTTAATATCTTATCATGTTCTATGTGCAAAATAAGTGAGTTTTTTTTCAAAAAAATCAGAAGAAAATATGACCACTTACTATGTGTTACACAATATAGAATATTTAAATATATTTGAAATATTAAGTATATATTCCAAATAAAACATGCATCTTTATGTAAAAGTATTGGGAAAAGTGTGGCACCCAATGTTATCTTAATATGAAGCACTAAAGTATTAAATTTTTAATTGAATAATAAAATAAAATTGTGACAAAAAGCATTGCTTCTCTGTAAAATATTGATGTATAAAATTGTTACATGTAAAATATCATTTAATGTCTTCTTAAATAATCAGTTATAGGGTTTGTAGCTTCCAAAATGAGAGTTAAGACTAATCACAATGATTGTGAATGCATATGAGGATATTGTTATATTTGGAGTCAGTTTTTAATACACAATATTATTGCAATGGGTGGAAAAGCTATTCTTGAGTGCCAGCCTCAGGAGTTTTCTGGATTGTTTAAGTTGGGAGTATGGTGACTAGGAATATACTAGTGCCTTGGTATCAGTCTACCCGCAATTAGACATTAGCTTCCTTATTTGGATATGTGTGACCTTGGGAAAATTACTGAGCCTTTTTGTTCCTCTGTTTCTGGATCCATAAAACACAGAGATTAGAATGGTTTTGTGAAAATAAAAAAAAAAGGTCATCAAATGCTCAGTATATTACATACTTAATAAATGCTGGTTTATTATTTCTTGATTTAGATACTTATAAGTCACTTTCATCTGCCTGGGAACAGTGCTCTTCCACATTAATACTCATTGTTCAGAACTAAAAGCCTCAGAAAAATATCAAGATATGAGGCTATGGCCTTTTGTCATTTGCTGGTCTGCTTTTTCCATTTTGTCATATTTCAGAGACTTTACAGGTATTTTAGACAGAACAATTACTGGGTAATGACTTTTCTAAAATCTGTTTTAGGATAAAGCATGGCCACTCTTCCCAGTTCCATTTTATTAAAGGATAACATAATTTTTGGTTTCTCAGATGTCCATAAATGTTTTGTCAGCAGCTTTGGCCCATTAACTTATGACAAGGTAATAATAAAACTTAGCACACAGACTGAGGTCCGTAGGCTTTATCTAACAGTTCAAATGGCATGATTTAATTTAATAGCTGTCTTTAAAATATTATCATTAGGGATACTAAATACAAATATGAAGAACAGCCAACTTGGCATTTCAGACAAACTTTATTTATTTAACTAAGATATACTAATTAAGTTACTAACAAGGACCATTTTAAATGTCTAGTGAAAATCAGGTATGTGCTGCTTAATTCTACAACAACGTATAGAGAATTTGCTGTTAAAGGGCTTCCATTTATAATCTAATACTTGTGTTTCAGCAGAAATGCATGGACACAGACATATCTAAAGCAAAGGCAGGGCAGAAAACATGTGGATGAATGTTTGCCCCTTGGTGGGGACTAGTGTGAAGAGAGTAGGCCATAGCCATGACTTGACAGATTCACAAATTCAGAGTGTTCAGTCAATGACATAAGGTATATTGTTTGCAATAAGAAATGTAAGACTATTGTATCTGTACACGCCATGAAATAAACACTTATCAAGAAACCAAATGACTGAAATGTTAGTGATTTATGAAATGTGTTCCAAGTTCTCTTAACGTCAAGGCTGCAATACATGGCTATTCCTTAGGTTATAGAAAAAATGGGTATAAAATTATGACTTTATATATGAAAGACCATCCCGGATTTGGAGAATATCCTCCTGAGTGAGGTATCACAAACCCAGAAAGAAAAGCATGGGATGTACTCACTCGTTAGTGGGCTTTAGACAAAAAGCAAAGAACACCCAAACTGCAAACCACAAACCCTAAACAGTTTGGGATTAGAACGAATTGAAGAGAGACATCCAGGGATTCCCCAGGAAGAGAAAATAGAGATCTCCTTAGCTAACTGGGAGCATAAAGGGTTGCAATCAAGAAGAGGTGGGAACAAATCATGAAAGAAGGGGATGATTGAATGAGAGGAGCAATAGTGAGGGAAAAAAAAAGAGATGGAGATCTTAATAAAGGAAGCGAATGTGGGGTTGCAAAAAACTCGGGTGCTAGGATAACCTACAGGAACTCACAGGATGTCCCTGCCTAGGTCTCCAACCAATAGTGGAGGTGTTGCCTAGACAAGACTTCCCCATAATCAAATGAATAGCTACCCCAAGTGTCATCACAGAACTGACATCCAACAATGAATTGAGGTGGAGGCAGAGATACATGGCTGAACACTGGGCTAAGCTCCTGGTCCAGCTGAGAGCAGGGGAGGAGAGTCTATATGAGCAAGGGGACATGGCTTATGACAAAAAATTCCCACAGTGGTGGCTGGCTGAAGCTCTGGAGAGCTCACTGAATTAAGAACAGCCACTGGGGAACCTTCAAGAAAAGAAACTAGGCCCTCCAAGGATGGAAAGCTGTCCACTGACATGGACAGTATGTGGAGTGTTGAGGGGAGGGATCAGACTGTGGTTCTGTGTGTGGACTGGCACTTCGGAGCCCATTCCCTCCAGAGGAACACCTAACCCAGTCTTGGTATTAGGATGAGAAAACCAGACCTGCCTGGAGTGGATGCTGAGCTAATCCACCTTAAGACTTCTTGCCCTTTTTGGGGGAGGAGATGGGAAGATGGGAAGGAGGGAGGCTGATGGCAGACAGGGAGGGTTTGGAAGGGGGAAGGGGGGAGAACAAAGGGATACATGGAAAAAAGGACTTTATTTTCTAAAAAATTTAAAAAAAAGATCATGATCTTTTAAGAAAAATTTAAATTCACAAAGGCATGTATGCAAAGGAAATACTTTTTTAAAAGTTTTTATTTTTATTTTTATTTTTTGCCTTTCTTTTAGAAAAGCCACTAGAAGAGGAGAAGCAAGGCTGTAGTCATCTGTGCAGAATGTGTACATGAGAATAAATAACAATTTTGTTGTGTTTGTGTATACTCCACACCAAGCATCAGACACTTATTGGTTGCCAAATAAAGGCCCAGGGCCAGATGTGTGATACCTGCTCTCAGGTGTTTGTCAGGGACATCTCAGAGATCGCTCAAACATCACAGGCTATTACCATTACTCTTGTTTGTCTAACAAAAGTTGATGGTGTGGGACCCTATTGTTGAAAACACTACATGCTGGGGCCATCAGATATGGAGAAATCAAATTTCATAGGATTTGTGGGGATCACTCAAACTTCTGTGAACTCATCAGCACAGTGGTTTTGTTATGTACCAATGAAGACACTGTTTCATTCTGGTCTGTCCTGCTCGCCTCTCTCACTCTGCCACACCTCACCAGCTATACACTGCTTCTCATATCTTTCTTACCCACTGTTCCAAAGCTTTAGAGGCAGAAAGGATTAGGAGATATTTAAAAATATCTTATTTGTGACTGAGTATGACACAGACACTTATTCTCTGTATTTTGACTAGATATGAGGTTCTCATTAATTGCTGTCCACTAAACAAAGAAATTCCATAATAAGGTCTGAGTTCTACAGTAATGTGCATACAAATTCCAAGGGCAGTTTGATACTATGATAAGAATAATACTAAAAAGTTCACTGCTGGAGTCTGTGAGTTCTACAACCATGAGTTCTTGGCCAAATTTGTAACAGAAAGCACAGATTTCTTCCTGTAAGAAAGGCTTTAAAGTCAGTCAGAGAGCTGTTGGCTACCCCCTAGCCAGTGGCATATTCCATCATGCCAGTTCTTAATGCAGCTCATATGATTCACAGCTTGGTAAGAATGTTGATGACCTTCTCCCTGAGCTCCAGAAGTCTTTATAGAACCTTTTGGTATTGTGGGAACAAACTTACAGATGAAGGTTCCTAGTAAAAGGATACCCACTCCCAAGCTTAAGGACCTGGGTTCAATCCCTGGGGAAGGAGAGACCAGATTCACATTAGCTGTCCTTTGACTTCTACATGCACATGTGTGCATACACACACACATATATACACACAAAAACATAGCAAAATACAATTAAAAATGTAGGTTAAAGCGGGCATAGAAAGACTTAAATAAAAACGTTAGAAAATATTAAGCTATATAATTAAACTGATTTAGGATTATGAAAATTTCATTTTGCTATAAAATATCAATTACTTTTATGCTTCTATAGTGAATACTTTTAATTCAATTCACTAGATAGCCTAAGTGTGTTTGTTACCTCTAATTGTCTTTTAAGTTTCATTAAATTAAAGTTAGATTATTATTTGTACTGTTTTAGAGAAATTTTCCAGCTTTTGTTATGATCAATAAGGTATATTTGTTACATAGAAATATTGCTTCACATTTAATTGGTAGAAAACTGATAAATTTCAACTCTTAATGGAAAATACAGGGAGAAACTTGGACTATAATTGAACACATGTACAAATACATACTGCATATGTCCACTAGAAAAAAGAAAATTTTCCTGAGGACAGATTGCAGAGAAATTATGAGTTTGTTATAAAAAAGAGCACAATAAAAAGATCTGACTATTATAGTGGTTTATTCATTCAAATTATAAGCAAAAGTCTTATTTCTAAGTGGATAATTTCTAAAAATTTTGAAATTTGTGCTAGATATGGTGTTAGTTATCTTAAAACACACATTTATCTGGATATATTTTGAACATTCTATCCAGCACCACATCAGTGTAACTTTGGATATCTGAGGGGTGAATATTTATGTTTTTCAATGAACACTACAAAGTATTTGGAAGATTTATAGGCATGAATGTTTAGTATAGTGCAATTGTGACTGACAGAGCTTGGGTTGCATATCTTGAGTTTTCATTAACCAAGTTAACATTTAATAGGCTTCTCTTCACTCATTATTTCAGGACTTTAATTTTCTCTTCTTAACTTTATCA
The DNA here is from genome assembly GCA_004025045.1 of Sigmodon hispidus. Taxonomy (NCBI): domain Eukaryota; kingdom Metazoa; phylum Chordata; class Mammalia; order Rodentia; family Cricetidae; genus Sigmodon; species Sigmodon hispidus. The sequence goes on from PVIH01001892.1 coordinate 51,064, forward strand.
TAGTTAATTTTTGATATCCTAATTTCTTCTTTGTGAAAGAAATAAAGGAAGAAAAGCACTATCACATAACTATTAGACAGTTGGTATTACAGAACTGTAATTATTCCATTGTGATGAGCTCTTGATTGTATTAATGAACTTGAAATGTAAGCTGTTTACTTAATAAATTACAATAACTTTCTGTGGAGACTGAGAGCAAAATATTTTATTGTTTTTTAAATGTAAGTATTCAATGTTATAAATGTCCTATGAACTATCTAGAAGAAAAGTCTTTGGGCACATTAAGCAATGTTTACCTTTAAGAGTTTTGGAATGAAAATGTAGATGGATATAGAAAGGAAACAAGTATGTGAACTTATTCTAATGGCATGCACAAGACAAGACCAACACTGTGGTGGCTGAAACCCCACAGGCAGCACATTATAACTTCTATGATCAGAAATCTTTCCTTGTGGAATCAGGCTCATGTTCTTTCTTGTATGTAGTATCCTCAGGCCTGGTTTACAAAGTTATCCATTAATTGTTATTCCCATGTTCAGATATATTTCACATAGCACAACCATGCTCAGGCAGACTATCACAACTATTGTAATTTCTTTTATTTTTAATCTATCACAGTTTGAAATTGTTGTTTGATATCAAGGCATTTACTTTACTGATTTGTCAAAACTATAGGAAAACTGGGGTGTTTCTACCCATGATTGCCTCTATGCAGCTACCAAGTCACTTAGCAGGTAACTTTAGCGGGTAATCAGAAAATAAGAACTGGGAATGTAAACAGGCAAGGAAGAAGGAAGAGCATGTAATGTTCACAGTATGGGAATCAGATTCCATCTGTTTTGCTCTGCTCCTGTGCTCCAGATCATGCATTCTAACCAGGCTCCTGCCTTTCTACTCAGGCCCAGTTCTCTTCCCACATTTATTTGATTGCTTTCTTGCCTATATTCAGTGTTTTAAAAATTGCTTTCATCTCTGCTTGGCTGCGTCAGTTTCCCACAGGGGACATGAATGGCACATCTAATTTCCAGGAGATCTGCTGCTGTTCCACAGATTTGCCTTAGGCAACCTCTCCACTGCCTGCTGGATCTCCTGAAACAGTGCTCATCTACCTATTGAGTCATCCTGGTGACCTCAGTGGGATCTCTTGTTCCAGATGCTATCTTGGGCAGTCAGCTATTGCCTGTGGCCATATTTCTTGCATGTTATATCTATTATGTTATGTTAAATCCGGCTGGTTCACTTGAAATCTGGGCCCCTTTATTGGAGAATAATCACAGTTTTCACATTCAGGCACTACATTCTGTTTCCAACCTACTGCATGGAGCTATGCTTTCATACTGCATCCTGATGGCACTATCAAAATCTTTCTTACCAATGTTATGTATTGTTTTAGAAGATTGTTTTATTTTTGTTAATTTACTTTTAGTTCAGTGTGTGTTTATGTGGGATTTACAGATGAGTGGAGTGCCTGGAGAGGAGAGAACATTGGTCCTGGAGTAACAGGCAGTTGTGAAAAGTCCAGCAATGTGTGCTGGAAACAGAACAAAGAGGGTGTTCTGAAAGAGCAGTATGTGCTCCTAACTGCTGAGCCATCTCTTCCGTCCTTCTCTACATTTTTTAAGACAATAACTCTTATTTATTAATTGATTAGCATAATTAATTTTACCTTGAAACTTAGAAAATTTTATTCTTGTGAGTTGAACACAAATACTATGCCATCGAAAAAATTAAAGCTACTCTTAAACGAAATCACTACAATAGTTAAATGTTTTTTTTCAAAACTAGATCACAGAAACATTTTATAATTGAATTTTCAACCAAAGAGCTGTAAAATCAATTTAAGCCAAACAATTATTTTTGAGGTGCTTCAAAAATTATTAATGATCTTTGTGATAGCTAAATCACTTGAGAGGAATGAGTTATGTCCTGCAGAAACAACTTTTATAGCCACATAACTTGGGTTTCATTTAAAATTGAACTCATCAGTTTTGAAAGAGGTCTGAACTTGGTAAAAGCACATTTTTTCTAATGGTGTGTCATTCTTTCTTTGCTTACAAGATCATGACTGTGTCCCAGGTAATTGGCAATTTTAAACTGATGTGGAGAATTAAAATTACCTTTCAGAATTTTTCTTATGATCTTACTAGCATTCAGTTGACTAATTCCTTTTCTAAGAATATCTAAAGATCAGAAAATCTTGATGCAAAAGACAAGAAAAAAATGACATTCTTCAAATGTTTTGTAAATATGTTCCATCTTTCTATCTTTTTACTCTTCATTTTCTCATCTGTAAAGTTGAAGATTTAAGGGCAGGAGAAAAAAAGAGATGAGATTTATTTAATTTAAAAAGGCCAAGAAAAACAAGTCACAAATATCTGAGGTGATATTTCCTTCATACTAAAATCTTTTTGCATAGAGGCAAAGTATGTGAGTCATTTAGAGAAGTTCATCACTGCTTCTTTTCATCCATCTTTAAAATTATTATTTGCTTCATTCTTGTTTTATCCATAAATACCACTGTTCTTTCTCAATCATTTTGTACAAATATAAAAACTATTCATAAGATACTATTTTTAATTTTGTTTGTTTTTATGAGAAGATAAAAATATCAGTAGCCAGTAGAATTTTGAACTAACAGGAGGAATGATGATGACCCACAGTTTACTTTGAGTAAGAGAGAGATTTGCAGAGAATGCAAAAGAGAAAGGAATAATAACTGAATTGCATCTGCTAGAGGAATAGAAGATTGAAACTTTATCAATAAGGAAAATGCACTATATACTTTTAATGAACTTTTAGGGACCCATCAAGTCTTGAATAATTTTTCCCAATTGAAGAGGCACAATAAGAAAGCCAGAGCATCCTATATAAAGGATGATGAGGACATGTTGCAGATAACTGACTTGTGTACTATTACCCTGGAGCTAGCCTAGATCAAATAGAGAAAAGGATTGTGGGTCTTGGATGAAAGCCCTTGAGAGTTGAGCTTTGAGCTCTGGTTCCAGCTTTTTTACTGTTAAAGCTTTTTCCTTAAACTTCAGCAAGGACACCTAAACTAATTTTAGCTACTTCTGTAATATTAAAAACTATTTCTTCCCTCACACTCATAAAACTTTGAGAAGAAAGATTGTGGGGAAACTACTTTATAAGTTACAAAAAATTATATCAACATTTTTTTTCTTCTTCATAGACTGGACTGCCTAATGCTCAGCAAGTTATTAGCAAAATTTCACTATAGGACTGTACTTTGCTAGAATTTCTCACAAGTTCCACATTAGAAGAATAAAGCATTAATATATCATATTTAATAGTGCCAGATTCTTTCCATGTAGGCACTACCAGTTTTCATTTTATAGCTAAAGAAATAGATGGCCTTGGAATCCAACCACCTGCTTATAATCTTCGAGCTCCAGAGCAGCTGAGCTGAGATAACACAGCTGCATCAAAACTTATAGCTCTCCAAATCGGATTGGGTTCTGAGGACTATGGAGACCAGTTCCTGTGCTGTAGCTCATATCCGAGTCAAACGTACCTGCTGTGTTTGGCAAAATTTTGCCTAGAATACGCTTCTGCTGTTTCTCAAAGCTTGCAGCTATGACTAGCATTGGCTAGTTACTTCTCAGGGCCTTCCAATGGCTGTACTTGGTACTGACTCTAATCTTTCCCAGAAAAGATCAGAATCAAAATATATAAAAAGCAGACACTTCACAAAGGATGGGCTGGATTTGAGGCGGTTGTCATTGTCATGTCTTCCCAGGACTCAGTTTCTTTCTTTTCCTACTTTGAAGAGTTTCTGTCAGAAATGGCCCTCTGAAGATATTACTTTTAAATTTTTAAAATCTTACTTTGAATTCAATTGTTAATCAATTAACTGGGGATATTATACTATATCTGGTGTTAAATGGGAAATATTCATTATTTACAAGTTAGAGTAAAATAATTTGTCTGCAGGTAGAAAATGTCTATGAATTAAAATGAGAGGAGATTTTGAAGGGATGTGGGGGTTGTGGATGTGTGTATGTGAATTTTGGGAAACTGTTTTCTTTTATTCCTGTTAGGGCACTAAGAAAGTGATAAAATACAAAAGTAATGCTTATAAAAGGGCAAATTAATTTACTCTCTTTAAAAATGATTAGATTAGAATGTAATATATTGTATGTGATGACAAATCTCTGTTGTCAATTTGAGTGCATATGAAAAACAAAAACAAAAACAAAAAAATCCACACAAGCTGTTGGGCACTCCTGTGAGGAATTTTCTTGATCAGAATATTTGATGTAGAAAGAACCACTCTAAATTGGGGTAACACCTTTTGGTAGCAGCTCAGATAAAAGGAAATAGGAAAGAAGACCTCTTTTCTGTTTATCTTCACTTTTCCCAGCATCCTCACCTCTCCTAGAGTTAAGACATTCCTTTGCCAGTATTAGCACCAAATTGTTAGGGATTCCAATCAGCTGCTCTCCAGGAACCCTCTAGGACTCTGATTAGGACTGCTGAGACATCCAGCCTCATGGACTAAACAAATACCAGATTCACAACCTTTCCAATTTGAGGCAACCACTGTAGCAAGCCACTTTTAATATCCACACGAATTCTACCTGTCCTGCTTCTTTAGAGAAATCTAATCCAACACACATTTCCTGTACATTATTGTGAGATATTTTTAATATAAGTTTTTATTTTGTGCTTCAAGATTTCAAATGTGTTTCTGTATTATTTGAGAGATATCCACACCACATGCAATATATAACCAACTAACCAGTGATACAACTCTAGCTGGCAATTGAAGATCTGCTCAGTGTCTTAATAGGCTAGAAAGGGTTAGACAATGCAATGTACCTAGTTTAGAAATCCAGAACTAAACTCAGGTAAATGGCAATGACAGAAGAAACTACAGAATGTCTCCTCTTGTAGACTTTTGCCTAGACATGACTGAAAGAAACAACCATGAATATGCAAGTGGTATGAAGATTGAATGCTGGGATACATACATTGTTAAGTGAAAACAGAAAAACAATTTCTTGGTTGAAATAGGACTTTCTTCCTTGGTAAGCATTCTTTGCTCTCATTACCTAAACAAATGCACTTATGCAGAAAAGATTACCAAATTGTTATTGTTATCATCATATTTACATTCTACTAAAGACAAAAAAATAAATTTTATTCAGATTTATAAGACTCTTTGATATGGTAACTTAATAAAATTTAAGTTGTGTTTTCTGTCTACTAAAGCAGTTATATTTGAAATGACTCAGTAACTAAATAATTTCCTTTATTAGGAAACCTGGCTTAGCATGCAGAGAAGCATATGGGAAATTGATTTTCTTCTTTCTTTTCTTTTCTTTTTTTGGTTGGGTTTATGAATGTTAGGACTGTGATAATCCTAAAGAATAACATGCTTAATTTTAGCAAAATGACAAGACTGTTCTGTGGTGATATATTTTTATAGTTAATAAGATCAGCGTGAAATATCAGAGAACAGATTCACCCACAGTTAAGCCAGGAGGGTCAGAGAGTGGTAATTTATGCCTTTAATCCCAGCACAGGAAAGACTGAGTGGTGATTTACACCTTTAATCCTATAATTCCGGAGACAGAGATCTTTGTGTGTCTGTGAGTTCAAGGCTTATCTACCAAACAGTAAGTAATAGTTCATACTTTTAATCCTAACTCTAGGATTATGATGCGGAGTTGAACCCAGAAGTGAAATAACCGGGCAAAGAAGATATTTAAGGCATGCTTAGGAGGACATTGTGGCAACGAGCCAGGCAGAGACTCGTGAAGATAGCTTTTATCCAGAAAAGTTGGCTGAATGAGAATTTACTGTGGTCTGTTTCCTCTCTCTGATATTCTTTTCTCCCATATCTGGCTCGAAGTTTTCATTAAATGCCAACTAGAATTCGTGTTTTACTGTTCTTATCTGTGCTGAGGAGGCAATGAACCAGGAAGAGAGACTTCCCAGCGCCTGAATGTGAAGCTTATCTCTGCAAGAACCATAATTCAAGATCATCATAAGAGAACCCACAGAGACAACTAACCTGGGTTCATAGGAGCTCACAGACATTGTATCGACAGCTAAGGAGCCTTCTTGGGACTGACCTAGGTCCTCTACATATGAGTGAGAGTTGTGCAGCTCGGCCTACTTGTGGGTCTTCTAGCAAGGGAAGTGGAATCTGTCCTTGCCGTTTGGCAGTCTTTTGGGAACCTATTTCTCATACTGAGTTTCATTGTTGAGTCTTAATATGAGAGGAGCTTAGTCTTACCTCAATTTGATATGCCATTTTTTCTTGGCATCTAGGAGGCCTGTCCCTTTCTCAATGGAACCAGAGGAGGAGTGGATTCAGGGATACACAGAGAAGGTAGGGAGAAGAAATAAGAGGAGAGGAGGAAGGGAAAACTGCAGTTGGAATGTAAAATGAATGAATAAATATAATTAAAACAAAAGGAAGAATTACAATTACTTTGAACTGGTCCTATGATTTTCTCCGCGGCTTAAGGCTTATTTACCCACTCTTAACAAATCAAAATGAAGCATCAAGCAGATGTTAAATAGATACAGATCTACTTAACTCCAGTTCCTAAAAAAGGAGATGAAGTATTTCTTGGCTGAGGGTAGCTTCTAGGGAAAAGTACAGTAATCACATTTCCAAGGAGGTAATGTCCTTCCTGGTCCTCTGTTATGTCAATATCAAGGTTTTATTTTCTCAGCTTCCGCCAGGAGCTTGGATACTCTTCAGGCTCCCTAGTGTCTGACACACATAACCTTTAGCACAGAACCCTGAAGACTTCTTGGGACATTGAAATATTAGGAGTTCAGTTTCAAGGTTGGTGTATGATCAATCCTAAGAGAAAGAGTAAAGGAGAGAGGGAAAACACAGCTATTTAACAAAATGGGCATATCTGGCAAAGGCTCAGGCCTTCCTGAAGGTCTCTCTCTTTAGTTAATAGCAGAATTATTGACAAACCTTGCTCAAGGCAGACAGAGAGGAATAATACCTGACAGGAAAAAGAAAATCTCCTTTCAGTAAGATTAGTAACTAGAAGTATGGGAGAAATGATGTAGTGGACATGATGACTTCTCTGTGGGATGTTCTGATAATGGCTTCTGATCATCTTCCTTGATGGGAAAAGTAGAGCATTTCTTTGGACTGAGGAGAAGTAGCAGCACTCTCTAGAGAATGCCTGGGTTTACATGCCATCTTTCTCTAATTTTATTCAAAGACGATCAGGTCATAATCTTCCAGGATGTTCTCTTGAAAATATCAAGAAAGCAAAACTCTATGACCTTTTCTAGATGTGTGAGAGGCACCAGAGCTAAGGTCAGTATGGCTTCTGTGATGTTACTGAAGGTCTCTCCTCCAGGTGTGTCAACCTGTTTATATCATTTATGGTTCACAGGACACATACATCCTTTAGAAAGGTTTAAGAAACTAGTTTTTGGAAAAAAAAAAAGTTTACTACAACATGAGAGACAAAGGCTAGTTTACATCTCTTAGAAAAAAATACTTTGTAATAGAGATGTTTCAAAATAAAAGTTTAATAAAAGGTACAGCATGGGAATGAATGTAGGGCTCACAAAAGTATGTAGAGTGGACTTCAAAAAGGAGAGGTCAATGATAAAAAACTGAGCTCAGTCTTATCATAGGGCAGCAAACCCATTAAGTTCAAGTCAGTCTAATTCACTTTTATTTTGCTTGCAGCAACTTAATGCAGGGCTTATTAATTACAAATATCTTCACATGCTGTGCCCCTTGGAAGGAATAAAGAGGATAGGCAAAAGAAACTGAGCAACTCTACTAGAAGAGATGCTGCAGAAGGAGAGCTTTATTATTATTATAATTTTAAATTGTCTTTTTTTCATGTATTCCCCTGCTCACCCATCCCTCCCTCTTCCCAATTCCTAGCAGTCTGCCTTTAGCCTCCCTCCACTCCATCCTGCGATCCCCTCCCCCCAAAAGGGCAGGAAATCCTAAGGTGGCCGCTCAGCATGGAGCATCCACTCCAGGCAGGTCTGATTTTCTCATCCCATATCAAGGATACTTCTCAACTCATATCAAGGCTGGGTTAGGCACTCCTCTGCAGGGAATGGGCTCCAAGGTGCCAGCCCACTCACAGGAACATAGTCTGATCCCACCCGTGAGGTTCTATATACTGCCCATGCTAATAGACAGATGCCTAACTGGTTCCCCAGGGATAGTTCTTGATTCAGTGTGCTCTTCAGAGCTCCAGGCAGCCATCTCTGTGGTACTCCTCCTTATACTCCCTATCTCCTAGCTCATACACAGTCTTCTTTTCTACTCTCCATCTATAAGGCAAGCTCAGCTCAGTGCTCATCCATGGATCTTTGCCTCCACCTCCATTCATTGTTGGGTATAGGTTCTGTGAAGACACTTAGGGTGATTATTCATTTGATTATAGGGGATGTCCTGTTTAGGCACCTTCTCCATTATTGGTTGGAGACCAATCCAAGGACATCACGTGAGTTCCTGGGTGTTTCTCTAGCACCCAGTCTTCTTCTAGCTCTGCACTGGCTTCCTCTATCGAAATATGAATCTCTTTTCTCTCTCTCCTTGTTGCTCCTCTCACTCAACCATCTCCTCCTCTCATGATTTGTTCCCACTTCTCTTTGGTCAATACCTGTTATGGTCCTGAACAGGATGAGAAGTGTGCTTAATTGAAGTAGAAAGTAGAAGGAAATTGTCACATGAAGTATTCCTTCCTGAGCCAAGAAAGATATAGACAGAAATTTCCATGATGGCTACACAGAAGTAACTTTAGAGTAGCAAGAAGCTTGGATAACATAACAGCATGATTTTTCCAATTTTCAGAGAATGAGGTGTGACTATGATGAGCTATGGGGGCAGGCTTCAGAGAAGACCTGAATATGGTCACACTTCCTAACAGAAGAATTCTCATCTGACTTGAAATAATTGTGGTTGGCATTATTTTTGACAGATTCAAGCAAATCAATGCATCAGTCCCCAATTTGAAACTGTGGTTTTTAAAAAGAATTCTAATGCCAGTAGGAAAAATTGTGCCAACTCATTTTGCTAATAATTACACTTTTAAGACCAGAAATGATGGAAGAAATTTCAATAAATCAAATAACAATGGATAGCTATTTTTAGAATTTCCTGAGATATATGAGCAGCAGAACAATACAATGGTCACTAATATACCCGTTTAGTAAAAATAGAGCCATTATTTTCTTACACTTGATAACAAGGAATTTATGACATAGCCTTGGAGGTGAGAGTTTAGCTTGTACCTCATTAGGAGGAGAAGCATTGCAGGTTATGTTGCTTGCTTTTTTTTTTCTAATCATGGAAATTTTTCTAAGTCTTTTGAATATATACAAAATGTATTCAAATAAAATATTTTTCATGATACATTTTATTTTGCATAATATTACCTTGTTATAGCACTAGACTGAACTTTGTGTTGAATTTATTGGATAATATACAATGAGAGTGCTCCAACAACAAATGGGAGTGGGAAACCGGTCATGGATCATCATGTATGTTAAATCATTGAATCTTGGTCTGAGTTATAATTAAGAAAATCAATATCCCAGAGAGATGCCTATTATGTTATCACTACAAAGGGATTGAGCCTTGCCAGATAAATGTGAAACAGTGAGAAGATACTTATATTGAAAGAGTAAATTTTTGAGTGTGAATCCCTCATTCCCTCTCAGGCTTCCTCTTTGAAAATGATGAGTATTGTGTTTCCTGGAAGGCTATATATAAATATAAAATCCTATATAAAAATATAAATGAAAGCAGGAGGGATTACTGTATATTCTCAAGCGCAATGTGGCTTATTAACACTTGTCAAACTGATAGTAAGACATACTAAGGATAAAACATAATGTTACTTTCGAATTAGGTCAGTTTTCCTTTACCTCTGATACCACTGCTTGATTGAGGCTTGTTCTGCTTCCTTTTCCTTTTGGGATAGGTCAGGAACACTTGCTGACTTCACTCTGCAATCTAGTGCTCAGTGACTCAGCTTTGAAGCCATCACTAAAGAAAGTTGCCTGGCTGAGTCATGCTCTTTGTTCCTAAACTTGCTTTAGTGTCTTGGCAGAAGAAGACAAGTGAGTCTCCAGATTTGGGACCAAGAAGGTCACTTATTGCATAGGTCATAGCGTTTTTTTTAAGTGATACAAGCAATTTAAATACTTGGACCTGAAGGGGAAGGGCCTGACTGACTTTGCACCACAGGAAGCGTACAGCCTCTTATTTTGTCTCAAATCAAAGAGACTGATCTTGATTGCTCTGTGGTCATTGACTGGATATTATACAACATCCATATCTCAGAAGTAAATCCAACAACAATCCAACCTAAATTTCGTAAAATTGCTGGCTTATGTTCTTCCCACACAGAATATAATTTTAAAATGTTATATTGTAGCTTCTTCATAAGAGAGAGGCATTTCAAATTTAATTTTAGTATAGACAATGGGGACAATTTCTGTGGTAAATGCTCAACTTCAAAATTGCATTTCTGGTAGTATTTTTGGTTTTTCCTTTGAGATTTATTCATGAATGTTTTGCTCACATGTGTATGTGTATGCTGTGTGCATAACTGGTGCCTACAGAAGCCAGAAAATGTATTAGATCCCCTGGTACTGGAATTTAGAAGTTTGTGAAGCTACTATGTGGGTGCAAAGAAAACCTGAACTGGTTCTTTGCAAGTTCAATCAGTGTTCTAAAGGGAAGATCTATCTGCTGATTGCCCTTCCTGGATGCATTCTTGAAGAATTTAAGAATACTCTTGACTAGTAATTGGTTTTCATGAATTTGGAAAATTCTTTAAGAAGCTGTGGAGGCTTTGTGCATGTGACTACGTTGTAAGTAGCAGTGGCAGATAATCAGTTTATTAAGAGAGGGATACAGATTTGTTGTAATAAAGAGATTCTGACTGTAGGAAAAACTTTAAACATACTTTCCTGGCTATTCAGATGTAGCAAAACATTGTTTCTCATTATACATAGCAGACATAATTTAAAATATAACAATAGTATTTTATTTTACCCGTTTTTGTCAATATAACATAATTTCAAAAGATTAAAAGTAATCCATCACCTTATTCTAGTTCCCATGTACAATATTAAATATTTCCAAGCACAATTGATATATCTATTTTAAATCAAACAAAAAGAAATAAAACTAATTTTAATGTGTACAGTTCTGAACATTTCTGTTATTCAAGTACACTTATATGTTCAATATCAGCAAAACAGTCAACTTAACTGAAATCAATAGTAGTAATTTAATATGACAGCTGGAGTTGCCTTGCTGGGACACCAGTAATAAAAATAGGGCACTATTATCTCAAAATATCTCTACAATAAAACAATACTTCCTGCTTTGGTCACTTGTTAAATCTACAGCATGCCTTGGAGCCACTGGGACAAAATATACTTCAGAATTCAGAGCCTAGATGCTTTATAAAATATAGCACCCAATATTAAATACACTATTAAACTTGCATCAAAATACATGAATATGTAAATGTTCATATTAATTATAAATAGCCTAATGTTCATTAGATCAAGTTTTGTTACCAAACTTATTGAAATCATTTCCTCTTTGAGCTTGCATCAGTTACATTTGAACTGCATAAGCATTAGATCTATATACATAGCATTTCTACCTTTTTCAATAGGTTTAAGATAATTCTTGTAGTGTATTCTCTAAAATAGCTTTTTGAATTTCAGATAGCCTCAGACCTTTGTTTTAGAAGTGAATCAACACTAAATACGCTAGAGAGACAAGAACCTGGACCCAAGATGGATCTTACAGTGATTTAGTTCATGATATAGTGTAAGATTTCATAGCATCAGTAGGCAGTCATCTTAAGTCCTAAATCCCAGTGATTAATAAATAAATAGAGAGAGTATAACATCATTTAATTACCAAATTCATTTTTTTGCTGTTCATGCATCTTAGTTATTTTATTGAAACTCAGAACTTCAAGTTCATATAGTGTTAGAGTAAGGACGTATTCCATTTTGCTATTCTATAAACAAGCTATTCTGCAATGTTAAATTGTTATTTACTTGCTCCACAAAGGAAAAAGTTATGAGATTTGCATGTCCAGACACCTTTGTTTTGTTCTTATTTGTCTCATTTAAATCTTTTTGTTTAGCTCTATGCAAGTCATATTCTCATATCTATTCCAACCTGTTTTATTTGTAAAGCAAGAACTCATTCTCTGGCTAAACGTTGTAGGATTCATGGCAAATAGAATGTTTATGAGTACTTTTTGGAATATGTGCTGTCAGTAGCAAAGGGTACATGTTCTGACTTTCACAGTTCTCTCAGTGAGAGCAGAGAAGCATCCCTGGGATACTGTGTGCTCTGGGCAATATTGATTTAACTGTTGGGTATGGCATTTCCCTGTGCCTCCCTCTAATCTGGCTCCCTCTAACAGGGAATTTAAAAGTGACCAATTGGAATCAACCCTGAAGCTTCTTTGAAGTACAAATGTTTCTTGTTTTCTGTTTCCTTAGCAGTTTTGTAAATGGAGGTCTTTTATTTTTCTCTTTATATTTATTTAAGTATAACCTGCTTAGGTGATGTACAATACTCACAATCTCTGTTTTTTTCCACAAGTACCAATTGCTCCTTCATGAAACAACAGTTTATTCATTGTTTCTATTGACCAAGATAAAATAATATGACACCTTCACAACTTTAAAATGTAATAAGTCTAAAGTTTTATTTTAAAAGCAGGGGTACATCTAACCAAGTATATATATATATATTATTCTAATAATTTAGATTTTATAAAAAATAGACTTGGAGCAGATTTTTTGATATCATTGTAAAAGCACTTGTAATATTTCTTTTAATATATAACCAAATGATGTTTTATCTAATATAAGGGAATATAATTGAATAAATTATTAAATAAGGACAACTTGGATAAGTCATTAATTAATGTACTATTCTGTGTCACTTTGTTAATGCAAATTTAAGGCATAATTTTCAAAAAAACAGTTATAATAGTAGGAAGAAAAGTTGTAATTGCCTTGGCATTAATCATGTTGACTAGTCTTGCCTATGTTTCTTTAAATGGAAGAAACTATATGTATTATAAATACAAATGTCAATGCAAGAGATATAAAAAATTTATCCAGAATTATACAATATTTTACAAACTTTATTAAAACATACAATGCATTTCCACATGTCAAAAAGTTTTTAAAAAATTTTAAATAATCAGGATTATCTTTGCTTATATTTATGATAAGATTATGCTGACTGTGCCATACTATAAAATGTGACATTAGGTTTCTCCTATTGACATATAAAATTATCGTTTGAATTTTAACATTAGTGTCTTCTTCTTCATAGGGAAATGTTAAGTTGGAAAAATAGTTTAGTACTTGCCATCAGTGATACAAACTATAATTTTGATCCTCAGAATCCACAGACAGGTGGAAAGGACCAACTCCACAAATTTGTCTTTTGACCCCCTTTCCACAATTGATAAATAAAAACAAATATTAAAAATTTAAAAGAAGTGTCTTTTTCACATTCTACCACCATTTTAATGTATGGAAAAGGTGCACTGAGTTTAATTTATTGAATGTTGAAGCAGACCCAACCATGTGTTAGAGTTTGAGTGAGATGTTCCTCACCAACTCCTGTGTTTAAATACTTCTTTTCAACTGGTGATGTTATTCTGAGAGGTTACACAACATCTTTGGTTTTGGAAGCATGCTGATAGATACAAATGGGAGGCTGAAGAGCTATGGCTATCCCAGGTTGGTCTGAAGTCTTTGCATCCAGGTCTAGAAATGTGATCAAGCCTTGAACCAACTTCTAATGCCAAAGGCAGGAGTTGATCTCATGGTCACAGCTTCCTTATCATTAAATTTTTTTAGTAAAGTAAGTTCTTCCTTGCTTAAGTTGCTTCTCCTCAGTTTTTTGTTTCTTCATCACAGTGATAAGGAAAGTCACTAATAATTTGTGTACTAACAGGTTTTCAAGAGGTGGTCTCAGAAGGCATTCTGCTTTGCCTTGTTAAAACTCTGAGATCACTGTGCTCTGAAGGTCAGGAAATGGCCCATGTGCAGACTATCTGTCATTCTGGACATCCCAGATGAACCCTTAACACGTGTTAAAGGAGCCATCCTTGTCACCATGCTTAATCAAGCTGCTGCTGACTGAAAGCCAGTGGATAATTCCCTGTGAGTCAGCCAAAGCAGGGGAAATCTCAGGATGAGATGATTTTAACCAAACCAAAAGAATAATGAGCAAATGATGCTTCATTATTGTTTTAAGGCATTGCTTGGGATGGTATGAAATGTCTAACTAATTGATGCAGTAGAGAGTTGCTGTAATGTAATTATTAATTTTTACTATCTCATGTTTCTATGAGTAACAGAAACTTGAGCTTTGTAATCAATGAAAACCAAAAAGTTGTAAATGTAATCTAAAATTGAAAGCAGCTTGTTATGTATGATTTCACAGTCCAAACAATTTTTATGATAAACAATAAAAATTTTAAACAAAAAATATACATATTGCGTCAGTTTTTATTTGTAACACTATCTACACTATAACTGAAGATTTCATTCTCAGCAAGACTAAAATTTGTCAAAATTTCTTTCTTACTGTAGGCTCTAATTCATGTCCTGAATATATTTTTCCCCCTCAGAAAGGATGACTTCTTTCATCTTTAATTTTATGGCTTAACTCTTACTTGTAAGTCAAGTTCTTGGTGGCTATTAAATGAATTCATATACATGGATTCTGTCAGAGTGTATCTGTAGTTTTTCTAAAATTTATGCATTTAATTTTCTGCTTGTCTATTATGCTATTTACTTTATATTTATGAGTGACTTGCTATTCCTAATAGGAAAACGTGAATGAGTTTCATCAAACACTCCAGCTACCATTTGGGGTTGGTATTTGAAGGCCCAGATATTGTGCTTCATGGGAAACTGCATGTTGGACATTGGGCTCAAATGAAAGGTTTAGAATACAATACAAAAGTTGTCTTTTATAAAATATACCTCCTTCCTCTAGTCTCTCCCTGACAAATGCTCATAGTCACTTCTTGGAGCAATCAAGAGTTTACTCTGAAAGAACTAATACAAAGTCCATTTAACAATATTCCCTGAGATTGCTTTTA
The DNA here is from genome assembly GCA_004025045.1 of Sigmodon hispidus. NCBI lineage: Eukaryota > Metazoa > Chordata > Mammalia > Rodentia > Cricetidae > Sigmodon > Sigmodon hispidus. Next base: position 66,216 of record PVIH01001892.1, read on the forward strand.
ATATTCATTTTATTGTGAAAACATTTTCCTTATAATATTTAGATTAAAAATTAAAAGAGTAAGCAACAGAAAAACACATTGATGTTTTGTTATAGAAAAAAAAACAAACATGCATACAAGTGCTCCCCCTGCAAGTATGCATATACAAACTACCATCTAAATCTTCTGTGTGATTGTGAGTCTATTTTGATTCATATCATTTGCTAGTTCTATTTTGCCTGTTTTCTGAAAAGAATACTCACATGCATGATAATTCAATAAAAAAAAATGCAGACAGGAATGTTGGGATATGTATGTTATGCTAGCTGCTGGAGAGATTGAGGTGAGATTGCTAGTTTGATTCTAGCCTGGTTAATGGGACAAGAGTCTTCTCTCAAGGGAAACACTGTAGTTCCCCCATTTTTAACAGCACCATGGTAAATTATTCCATTCACAGGATAGTATCTTTCACTTTTTTTTTTGCTGTTGTGTTGTAAGCGTCCATATTCATTTAGCCCAGTCTGTTTTTTACACCCAAGAGACACATGATGAGTCAGTACACACGAGCACACACACACACACACATACACACACACACACACACACACACACACACACACACAATTAATGTACAAACAGCGATGACACTGGCTGTCGCCCAGCGTTCTTTCTCCACTGCCCTGAATTGTGGCCATAAGAAAACCATAAGCTGGAGACACCTTATGTAAAGCATTAAAAAGCTGCAATGACTAGATATTTATCTTTCCACTTCTCAGCAGGAGCCACGTGTCGTTAACGAGACTAGGAGTAAGAGGAGATGAAAAAAGCACAAGAGAAGGGTTTGGTATTTTTTGTCAGGAAAAGTTCTATTTTTATAAATTCATCTAATTTGTAATCTCTGACATATTTCTTTCAAGTCTTGTTTTCAGATAATATAAAGCAGATCTAAGTCTTTATTAATCTGTTACTATTAGTTACAAAATTAGCATTTTTCAATTTACTAAGATTTTTTCTCTAAATCCCTCAAAATGAAAGTGAAACCTCTATAAAAAGTTTGTAAAACCCAATGTTTTCTGTCTTAATCAACTTCTATTGGCAAAGTACATTTTCCTTTTCAAAAACAGCCACAATTATCTTTTAACCACAATTATCTTTTAACCTCATGCTCTCCTGTACTCTTCTACATACAACTAATAGGAGGTACAGCTTCATTCTTAGATAGCCATGCCAACCAGTCAAGATTGGCAAACCAGCAGCTATAAAATAAGCTATATGATTTTTTTGTGACACTGTTCATAACCTCAACTATAATCTCATCAGTAGATTTACTTTGTTTAGATTCCCAAATCAGCTCTATATTTTTTCACTTTTGAAAATGAGCTGGAGATTTTGATTTCTACTTTCCTAACAAGTGGATGTAGAAATTATGGAGCAAAAATTCTGAGAGAATATAAAGATGACAATAGCATCCTGGCTCATTCTGGTAAAACATTAGCTAGTGAAAGCTGTTAAGATTCTGGATCCAGTTTAGTGTCAAAAAAGGGTCAAAACACTGCCTTTGCCAGTTACTGAAGGAAAAAAAAAAAGGAGAAAAAAAGAAAAGAAAACAGAATAATACCCTTTACTTCTGACAAAGGAAGAATCTTCAATGTTTAATAAGAAGCAAAGGATGAAATATCTTTCTTGGCATTTTAAATGCATGTCCATGAACCTAAATTCTAGAAGTATGTGGTATGTGTGTGTGTCTACATATGTATACAACTCCACTCATTTAAGAATATGTTCTCATTAAATGTATTTATATGTATGATAAGAACTGATACAATAAAGAGTACATAGAGAAAAAAAATCTACATTAGGTGTATTCTGTGCATGAGGCATTAGTTAATGCTTTAGTTTTTTTTTTTTTTTAAAAAAAACCTCACATGCACAGTGATTTAGTGATTTAGCTTTGTATAAAAGTGTAGAGCAGGAAATGAAATGAAATGTTAAATTATAGAACATGGAAGTAACTTGAAAAGCTCTAGGCATTTACAGAGATCTTTTTCTTCTTTTTTTGAAGTAGAAATATATTTGAAGATAGTTTTGTCTCACACAGATGAAAGAGGTTGAGAAAGTTCCCCAGCCAGCATGGTGGAGAAGACAACATCATGAACTAGGCATTTCTGCTAGTGCATCTGAGTAGGAGGAAAGTCACACCTCCTGAAATTCTGGCAAGTGCAATAGTTGTAAACATGAAGGAGCCAGAGCAAATATTGTAAAAACTGCAACGAAAGACAAAAACAGCAAAAGCTGTTTCGTCTGTAGCAGCCAATGGAGACTGGCATCATGAGGACATTGATGGATGCAGCTTCACTCGACTTGGAAGCTATCTGAAGCATGACATTGAGGCTCAAATCCTGAGTGGCCATATTATGTCCTTTCTAACATTCAATATTAATCCTTCAGCCATTTTTTTTAAAAATTATTTTCCAAAATTATCAGTACAAGGTCTCTTGTCCAATATATCAATAGACAGTCTACAGAGTGTGGGCTCTGACAAATAATTAAAACTGCTTCCTCTTCACATAGTCTCCACTATCTAATGCCACCTGGATCCGCGACAAGTACAACCCAGCTACATTTACTGTCTTTCCTTCTGGACACATATACTTCTGTGCATTTTCAATATATAAGCCTGGAATCGCCTTCTACTCATCCAATAGTGTCATGAAGGCCAAGTTCATCACTATTGTCAGTAAAAATATTTACCATTTGGCCTCATTGCATAGCTTGCAGGGTTTCAGCTGAACGAAGTTGTACATTCCCAGAATAGGTTAAATTTCTCCTGCCCACTGTGGTGTTTGTGGGTCCGTATCTTTGATTATATTTCCTCGGCTTTTCAATGGCTGGGTTTCTCCACACTTACAGTGCACCTAGACTATTCTTTTCATAGAGAAAGCTTTCTTTACCAACCAATTCAATGCAATAATATTTATGCATTGCTGATTTTAACATATGTGTATATATATCATGTCATCTAAGTTTTGCTTTCTGCCCTTTTTCTCCCCGTCCTTCCCACTCCCACCCCACTACTCCTTCTCTTTTTCTATTTACAAAAACAAGAAAATGATTTCAGGAGAATAAGGACCTTCCTTTACATTTGCCTCTCCAGAACTATACTAAACACATTGTAAACCCAAAACTAGTACATTAATTAATTTAAAATTATGAAAAACTATATTTTAGTTTCTCTTTTAAAAAGAATGATTTATTATTTGTTCTCTTTTAAAAAGAATGATTTATTATTTGTTTGCTTGTGTTTGTGTAAGTATTTTTGCTCATGTGTATTTGTGCCCCTGGAGGTCAGAAGAGGCAGATAAACTCCTTGATACTGAATTTACAGTTGTGAGCTGCCATGTAGGTACTAGGAATTTATCAGGGCACTACAGAAGAAAAGCTTCTGCTTTTAACCACTGAGTCATCTCTCCAGCCCCATGATTATACTTTTATAAAAAACTATTTATATCTCTTAATTAATCTTTCACCAACATTGTAGAAGACACAAAAATAAGACTAGAAAAAATGAAAGAAATTATAGGAAGTAGTCAGTATGTTTGTAGCTGTGTGGCTAGCCCACTTACACAGCTGGCCAGTCTCAAACAGGTTCTAGTGCATCATCAGATGACTTCTAGCATTAACCCAGCACTGAGAGGATCCAAGAGGTGCACTGACAAGCAGGTAGAGATAATTGGCGAGCTCTAGGTTCAGAGAGACTCTGTCTCAATAAACAAACAAATAAAAACCATGGTAATAAAAAGGAGTGGGGTTTGATGGCTCCTAAGATAAAAGTTCTTACCCTGCAACCAATATGAACTGGGTCCTTGGAATCTACGTAAAGGTAGAAAAAGAGAAGCAACCCCACAATTGTTCTCTGACACACACACACACACACACACACACACACACAATAACAACAACTATTACTTTTTAAAAAGTAACATGGAGACCTGGAGAAATGGCTCAGCATTTAAGAACACTGGCTCCTCTTCCTGAGGACATAGGTTCAACTTCTAGCACTTACATGGCAGCTCTCAACCTTCTGTACCTCTAGTTTCTGGGATCTGATTGATGCTTCCTCCTGCTTCTTCGGTGAGTCAGGATTACAGTGGTGCACAGAAGACATCAACTATTAATCTCTGTTTTGTACAGGTATGACACAAACATCCAGACACACCTGCACACATACATAAGTATGTCCATGCACATACACAGATTAAGTTATTCATTTAACACATTGCATATTTTAGTAGTGAGAGTGGGGACTTTTCCTAATTTTCAATTTTTATTTTTTTAAAATACAAAATACTGACAAAGAAACAGTTAAGAATTGTGTGCTATGTTGTTGGGGTGATTCAAGTCTCCCACAGCTGAAAGGTTACTTAATTCAGAGCTGTGCTGAGTGTCCTGATCTATTCCTAGCCTCCTGATAGACAAAAGGTTTCACCCACAATCTGCAATCAGCTCTAGAGAAGGGGAAGGGAGCTGATGCATTTGTAAGTACATCATCAAGGAAAGGGGTGGAAACTGCAAGAGCAGGGAGGGCATAGTAGAGCATACCTCAGGGTCCAGCTAAATAAATAGAGTTCCCAGAGGGCTATGAGGGAGGATGTGAAAGCAAGGAACACACTTGTCTAATCAGGGCTTCTACATGACTCTGAATCACAAAATATTGAGAACTTTGATAATATAGACTCTTAGCTATATGCATTGGGCAGGCTTAGATATTTAGCAGTTGGAATAGGTGTCACAATTTAGGTGATCTGACCCAAAGAAGGCAGATGACACTAGAATAACTGGCTGGTATTGCTGATGCTGCTTCCAATCTTTTCCCATAGGAACCCCAGAAACATTGGTTATTCATTGGAAAATAGAACACTACTTTATTTTCATATATGTGTTAATATATTGATGTTAGAATGAATATATAGCTTTTATTTTGTTATCCCTGCTTATTGACTAACTGCCAAGGCTTTGCCTTGTCAATTTATTCAGCTTCTGGTGAGCTGGCCTAGTTTATAAACAGAAATGCTTCTTTCCCTATGATATCAAAATATTGATGCATTTTTGACACTTCATCAATGAACTCTACATCTGAAGCATATTCTAACACTTCACGATTGGACTCAGAGTGTCTGCCTCCTGTTGAATTTTGCAGGCCAACACGGATGCATTTCATTTCGTTCCCATCATTTTGTTTTACTGCTAGTCTTCCACCCAAGCTATACATTAAAGGACATACATCATGAATATACAGAAAAAGAGCTAATGACAAATATTTTAGGAGCCACCCAGGGTCATGAACATTACAGAATTAAAAAAAAACTAAACAACTTTCTTAATCCAAAGGCCACAAAACAAAATAAAATAAAAACTCTAACACAGTGAAGGCCTACAGACCAGTTATGACAAATAAATGTTAATTTTCTGATTGATGCAATAAATTTGTAGCTATGAATTTGATTTGTCTCTATCAAACAGTTATTTTTGTCTCATCCTCATAAAGAAATAATAATATAGGCAGGCAAAATTGTAAAGTTTTTGCATTGTAAAAAAAAATATGGTTCACTTTGAAAGTAAGAAAAAGAAACATTTTCAAATGTCAACAATAAGCATAAATAAATTTATTTCATTCCTATTTTCATCTTTAAAAAAATAGCAATAACTTTGCATTCATTTTTCCTTCCTGTGTGCCATACCAACCAGTGGAAGTTAGAGGACACAACCTTGTAGAATCAGGTTTCTTTCTACCTCAATATAAATTCTGGGGATTTAATTCGATTGATGGATTAGTACAGCAAATCTATTTTCTCTGAAAATCATCTTTCCAGGCCACCACCATATGATAAATTAAAAATACTGTGTATGTATGTATGTATGTATGTATGTATGTATGTATGTATGTATGTATGTATAGGAGTGTTCTGTCTATATGCACACCTAAGAAGGAAACAGATCCCATTACATATGGTTGTGAGCCACCATGTGGCTTCTGGGAATTAAACTCAGGACCTCTGGAAGAGTAGTCAAGTGCTCTTAACCACTGATTTATCTTTCCAGCCCTCATATGCTTAATTTATTTATATTTATTTTAGGTATATGAGTATTTGGCCTGTTTATATGTATGTGTACCATATGTGTGTCTGGGTCCAGGAAGGCTAAAAGAGAGTGTTGTATCCCCTGCAACTGTAGCTACAGATGGTTGTGAGTTGCCATGTGGGTGTTATGAACTAAGTCTGAATCCTCTGAAGAAGCAGCAAGTATTCAGAACTGCTAAGCCACCTCTCTAGTCTCATCTTAAAAAAATTTAAAGTACATCTTCAGTGCTGCACTTTGGTAATTTAAGAAAGAATAAGCCATACAAGACAGGAATTGCTGTATCTCATATATGACAGGAAATTTTCTCACCTCCCTCCCCCAAATTTTCTGACAAAAAATTTTTAGTTTCAATAACTAATAATGGCTATATTAAGTCGACATATCTAGCTGACATTTTACATTTTACATAGTTCTTTTTTAAAAGCGTTATTTTATTTTTAGTTATTTGCTTTATTTATTAGTGTGTGTATGTGTGTACAAATGTGTATATATGTCCATAAATGTATGTATGTGTGCACATGTGCCCACACATGCAAATAAGTGTATATAAAGTTGCTTTCTTTACCTTCTTTTAAAATTTCTGATAATACTTGTCAAAGATTCAATTTCAAAAACGAGGGACATTATTGAATCAAATTATCTTTAAAATAGAACTATTTGTTTATTGACTCAAGAGATCTCAAGACAGGCACTGTCTGTCACCCACTTCCATTAAGATATTGGATATGTTCTTTCAATATCACACTGCTAGTCTATCATGTGATTATAAAGGATGAAGGAAGCACAATGGCACTAGGAATCTCACTTTGTGGATGGGCTCCTGTCTTGCATCACCTATGTGACCAAGTCATTAGATCTTGTCTTACCAGATAGCAATTTTCTCTGACTGAAAAATGGTAGCTCCAACTTGGACATTTCAAATTTAATTTGTAATTTGATGAAGGCTTTGGGGACTTAGCAGAAACACACTTTTATCACCTACTGGCCACAGTCATTAGTTTGGCAGAGTTTAATCTCATTCTTCTCTCTTCTTTCTCATTCCTTTCTTCCCCTTTCTCTCTCTTTCTCCTTTCTTCTCTGTATCCTTCTCATAGTCTTTCCTCATTTTTCTTATTGGAATGTAACCTATTTTCTTAGAGTAGAGGGGCTTTGAAATGTTGCTTAGCCAAGAAAATATAATTATCCATATTAATATTTTGAAAATTTCAGGATAAAAAAATATCTCCAATTTGGTTATATAAAACCAAATTATATAGGAAGCCAATTTCTATAATCAGAAAAGGCATTAGAGAAAGTTACATGAGAAGTTGTCTTGTGAATATAGACATAAAACTTCTCAACATAACAAAGATATAATACAGACATCAAAATTCATTTAACAGAACATCAAATAGAACATCAAATAGATTTTTTACTATCACCAAGTAGGAATTATTATAGGAGTGTAAGGATGGTCCAAAATTTTCAAGTAAAGAAATTTAATTTGTCACATATTATGAAGGTCAGAAACCATGAACCTAATTGGTTTTACCAATAAAAACTAAGAGTCAGATATCAGGTAATAATCTGAAAGATCAGAGAAACAGAAAAGCAGCCACCAGTGACTTCTTACCTTTACAGATTCTCAGACCAAAAGGTGAAATCCTCTCTCCACCTCACTTTATCATTTCCTGTCTCTGCCTCCTGAGTGCTGGGATTAAAGGCATGAGCCATCATACCCTATTGTTAACTAGTTGGCTACCTCTGCCTTCTGATCTCCAGGCAAGCTCTTTTTGTCAAGACACATAAACAATATATCACACAACAGATGATATCCATGGTTTAAACAAAAAGAGTACTGAAATAATGTTCTATAAAGCCCCTTTGTTACAGCATATGAAATCATAAAAATTAGTAAAAATCTGAAAGAGTCCCACCAAAGTTTAGGAGGCCATGAGTTTGAAGGAGGGTGTAGAGAGATTTGTGAGTGGGTTTGAAGAGACAAAGGGAAGGGACAAATGTAGCTTAATAATCTAAAAAAATATTCAAAAATGTTTAGGAACACAAGGATGTTCACTGTTATTTCCATCTCTGTCCATACCATGCACTGAAAGTTGCAGACAAAGCAGTTATGAAAACATGAATCCAAACAGAAAACAAAGGTATGAAATTGTCTTACTTAGTCAACAGCATAAGCTTATATATAAAAACTTATAGAAGTAGTTATAATTCATAAATTCTATTTGAAAAATTTATCAATAGGCACCATTTATAATACCATCAGAATACCGAGGGGTAATTTAACTAAGATGGTAAAAGATATGTATACTAAAACCTTTACAGCATTGTTAAGAATTCAAGATAACACATAAAAGAATGTGTAGTGGTCATAAATTGTAAAAATTGATATGATAATCATATCCACATCACCAATTTGATGTACCAATTTGATGATTTTTAATTAAAATTTTGGTAACAATTTTCACCTTTTCACAAGATAGAAAAATCTTTTAAATTTCAGAAGTATCAAAGAACTACAAAGAGCCAGAATAAATTCTGAGAAAAAAAAAAAAGAGCTATGATTCTGCCTGGCATCTAAATATATTAAAAAACTATTCCAATCAAAGCAGCATGATATTGGCATAAAAGAAGACCCATAGATGAATAATATAAGGCAAAAAGCCTAGAAATACACCCTAACACCTGCAGGCAATTAATCTTTGACAAAGGTGCCAAGAATACATAACAGAGAAAACTCTTTTCATAAATAGCCTTAGGAACACTGTTTATGCATTGTACTTATAGCCTATATATAACTCAATATCTAACTCAAAAGTTGTTAAAGATACAAATTTAATTACAACTATGAAATAGCCAAAAAAATACCAAAGCTATGTGACATTGGTTTGAGCAACAAATTTTTGCTTATGTTCCATAAAACAACTGTTCACTCCCCACAGGGGAATGGGTCAGTAGACTGAGTAGATCACCTTTTTTATAAGAGGAACTATTTGCAAACTATATAGTATAATAAGCTAATATCTGTATACATATGGAATTCAAGACACTCAGCAACAAGAAAACAGCATAATTAAATAAATATGGAAAATAGAGATGATTACACACCAACTAACATAGATAGATAGCAGCCAACATGAAAAAATGTTTACTGTTGCTAATAACTTGGAAATAAAAATGAATACTCCTTTGAGAGTTCACAATTAAAATGGCCCTCATCAAAATGACAGAAGTTGATAAAGATATGAAAAAAAGAGAACCCTTCTATAATGTGGATTACAATGGAATTAGTACAGCCGTGTGGACAATAGCAATGGAGTGTCCTTAAAATAGCAAATAATTCTATGTAAGTTCTTGTGTGTTTACCCAGTGTAAGTGAAATCATTAGGCTGCAGAAATAGCTACATTTTTACCATCACTGTACATCATTCACAAAAGTCAACATTTGGAAGAAATCCAAGTGTCCATCTGTTGGGAGCATAAATGCCCTTATGCCTACAGACAATCAACTAAACCAAGGATGTTAAGGAAGTAAGATAGCCTTTCAAAGGAAAGGACATACACATATGACCTAGTTGTTTTTTGTTTTTTTTTTTTTTCATTCAAAAAGCTGGGAATTTGAAGTGATTAACGGCCTAGTGATCTGCATTATCTGTAGGATCAGGCCATATCAAGCTCCCACAAACAGGACTGTGGAAGTAGCTAGTAATCAAATTGATCCTTACATTATCATCTGTATAGATCTCCCCCTAGTTCCCACAACCAGGACTGCAGGTTGTCATTAACTCAAATGACCTCTACACTGCTTGGTATGACTGAAACCAAGCCATAGTTTTCCCTAAGCCTTTAATCTAGGACAGGTATCGCTAGAACCCAGTTTGCAGCTGGTCAGTGGCTACCTAGAGAACCCTCAAATATGCTTTCCTGAACAGTGTTTCACTGATTAAAGAGCTAGCATAATTCTATGTTGCACAATTAAGCAAGAGAGTAATGTATATTTTATAAAGTATAATTAATATTTCATTAAATATAATGTAAGATTTTGTTACTGTACAAGTAGAAAGATAAATTAACCATTAACAGTTTAAGTTAATATTTAAGTATACAAATTTAAAAGGCTTGGAAGCTTGGGACAGAACTAAAAACTTTGGATGGATAAAACTAATTACAAGGGTAGAATGTAGAAAAAAATCTAAGAAACAGCAAACTAATTTAAAAATGTTGGAAGTTTAAAAAGGTTATATTTTAAGGAAAAAAATTTTAGTTCCTATATAAAGTTGAAAGTTCCTGAATATCATAAACTATAATTTAGTAATACTATGGTAGTGTTCATATAGATTGTGCACTTATAGATTTGCCTGGGTACAACAGAGAACATTTACAATCCCAGGGTCCAGGAAGGGTATACTATTTCTGTGGGGTGTTCCTTTCTCTATGTAAAGATATGCAATTTCAGAAAATAGAATAAATTGAATAAGCTTTCAAAATGAGTGATTACAATATATTGTTTAGCAATTACAAAGCCATAAAATACTTTCAAGTTTCCTCTAAAACTGGTTTATAAAACTCTGCTATGTTTAATATTGTATTCACAGCATAAAGAATTTGTGACAGCATTTTTGTAATTCTGATAACCACATATAATCTCTTTTGTGTAAAACAAGGAGAATCAGTGTAAGATCCTCTATGTTATTCCTTAAACTTTGCTAGAAAAAAACTTTTGCTCCAGTACCAGTGAATAATTTGATGGGCTATATTCACAGTAACAGTACCTTCTACAGGAATTCTGAAAATGCTCACACAGTACTACTCAGTACAGAAACTCATTACAATTGATCTACTCGTGCAATATCAGAACCACTAAATAACTTTAAGTGCACCATAATTATATGTACAAGTGCACCTTTTGGAGGTGTTTCTAGGTCTTTAACCTGTTTCTTCCCGGCAATCACCAGCGTTGACTATTGTTACATATAATTCTAAAACCATTTTGTACTTTGTTCATGAAAATGAGCACATCCTTGCAACATCTGCCTGAGTTTGAATTAATGATATTTTTTTCATACTTGTCTTCTAAGCTTGCTGCAAAGTCACTGTCTCACAAATTCAATCCTGAAATAGATTCTGCCTATTCATATACCTGAGCTAATAAACAGAGACACTACAGCATGACTTCCACAGTAACCTTAGGTTTTATACAGCAATAATTTTTCAAAATCCTCTTTAGGACTTATTTAGGTTCTGAACAGGTCCGCTTGTGTGTCTCAAGTAGCTTTCAGCTGTCTCTCTGTGTTACAGGAGGGAGATTGTAAGGACTGAGAAAAGAGCCTAGAAGAAAACATAGGCACATACTTGGAATTCCAAATGTAGAATGTTTGTCCTGGAAATAGTACAATCACAATTTAAATGATGATTCCTTGACTTAGTATATACTTAAAAATACTCCTGTCTCTGATAGTATACTAACTTCAATGTTTAGAAAATATTATTAGTCAATACATATATCTATTTATAGAGTATAATGTGATTAATTAAGGCATACATAAATAGTAGAATTACCAAAATCTAGTTTCTTTATTTAAGACCTCTCAAAGCTATAATTTGTTATCACTAAGAATCTTCAGAATTTCATTCTTTTAGTAGTTTTGGACCACACCATATTTTGTTGTAAACTATACTCACCTTGTATTTCAGGGCATTCTCCAAAGTTTTTTCTTTGGACATTAAGTTTGCAGATTTTTTTTTTTGCTCAACCATTTCAAACTTGAATTGTACAGTTGGAGGTCCCTTTGGCATGTTGCTGTGGAGTTGATTTTGGGGAACTCGATTTCATTTACTTGTAATCATTTTTCAAGCTGTCAAGGTCATTTTTAATTCTAAGCCTGTCTTCCAAGGTGCTCTCCCATACTGATGATGTGATGTACCTGGCATGCTTAATGACTACCCTCACCAGCTTGTAATCAATCACACACAGAGATGTTAAATGCACCCAGGACTGATCTCTGCAGAGTATCACCTGCTATGAGCTTAGGGGCAATAGTTCTACATCGTGTTATTTTGAAATTCTGGTGATTACCTTATTCTTCATACTGTGCCTTAGAGAAAGACAAATAGATTGCTGTCTGAGTTAAATAAGATCAAGTAAATACAGAGGGATGAACAGGGCTAGCTCTGGGGCTAAAGAGCCCTGCACAAAGTGTGGCACCAAGGCACTTGTTTGTCAGCATCACTCAGGTTTCCAGAACACAAGCAGAAGACAGCCAGTCTTTGTCAGAATAGAATATGAACAATTTCTGTCTCCATCACTCATGGACTCCTACTCCCCTCTAAGACATAATCTCACATTCACTGTTCACATTTCTGTCTGCCTGCTAGTCTTTTTTATCTATAAAAAAATTTAAATTCATTTTTACATACCAACCTGCTCCTCTTCAGTCTACTCCTCCTTCAACCAACCCCAATTCCTTTGTATAAAAACATAAGACTTCCCATGATTCTCTTCGGGTGAGACAGATCCGACCTCCCCACCCCCCTGCACCCACTTAAAGCTGGGCAAGGTGTCTCTCCATAGGTTCTGGATTCCAAAAAGCCAGTTCATGCACCCGGGCTAGATCATGATCCCATTGCCAGGGGCCCCTTATACAAACCAAGCTATACACAGCTGTCTTCCATATGCAGAGGGCCTAGTCTGATCACAGCTGTCTGTCTAAAGTTCATGAGGTCCCACTAAGCTAGTCTTCCTATTTACCTTCATAATTTCTCTCCAGCTCTACTTACAGAATCTGATTTTGAGTAGTTCCCATATTTGGGGAGTGAATAATATGTAGCACCATGTTTTAATAAGACTTGTAACTTACAGGGCCATAGTGAAGTTCCTAAATCTTAGTAAAATTTTATTTTGTCCATATGGAAACAAACCAAACAAACCAAAAAAAAAAAAAAAAAAAAAAAAAAAAAAAAAAAAAAAAAAAAAAAAAAAAAAAAAAAAAAAAAAAAAAAAAAAAAAAAAAAAAAAAAAAAAAAAAAAAAAAAAAAAAAAAAAAAAAAAAAAAAAGAAGAAAACAAACCAACACACATCAGTGACAAGCCCGAGGCTGGATCATTAATTTTGTGCTAGTAGAAATAGTGAATATGTAATCCTTTCAAAGTCAGATCTAAATCAAGCGGTGTATATGTGCTCTACTTCAGGAGGGTGGTATATTGAACAAGAATATAAAAGATTTCTTTAAATAAGTATTAATATTTCCAATAGAGAAAATTTTACTTAAAGACTCAAAAGAGTCTCAAACTCAATTGCAAATAGCCTGGAGCACATGAGTCTTAAAATGTAAAATTAGCCTATCAGATACATCAGGGATGTTTTGGCTTGGTTTTTACATTGGTGGGATTAAACCTGTGCTTTTATGCATTGTTAGTCAAAGGACACTGAACCAAATCCCTTGCACTTGCAACATTTTTCTTAAAACTTGGAGTATAAACTGAGTAGAAATTAGTACCTTAAATGTCTTTTAAAATGTGTAAGATGGAATCTCTGCTTAACAGACAAGAACATTCCAATACACAATAGTGGTATCTGTCAGGGAGAGGAAGGAAGAGAAAAAAGAATTTTCTTCCCTGCACAAGGTAATTTTCAGTGTCCTAGTGTTCTAAGATTTTGTAAGGACTTAGCCAAAAGGGAAGGAAAAAAAAATTAAAAAAAAAAAAACACACAAGACATTATCATTCACCCCAGTACTCTGGAGAAAGTTGCATAGAGCTTTGCTTAGCTAGAGTAAGAACTTGTGTTCCGTCAATACCTCTGGCCTGTGGTGGCTCAGCACTGCTCTCAGCTACCTGGAACATCTCTGCATTGCAGGTGAGCCCTGTGTCCAATAGTAGATGTTTTGGGTATTTAGCTCTGAATTCTTTCACTAAAATTTAATTCAATAAGTGAAATGTGTTTTGCCTTCCTAGTTAAAAATTTTGTGTGTATGAATCTAATCTGTCTATCTTTTTTCTCTTTTTTTCTTTCAGAAATTTTTGTACTTTTAGCACACACAATATCTCTCTCTCTCTCTCTCTCTCTCTCTCTCTCTCTCTCTCCAAATGAACTTGTTCAAGGTCAACATTCTAGCAACAGACATATTCAGACCTTCTTCTACTCAGACTGAGCTTCTAAATCAGGGTACAAATGACCTTCAATAATCTTACCATTATTCAGTTTGGTCCTAAATGTCACAATTTTTAATAAACTATTAATAAGTTTCTTTAACATTTTGTTTGGTCTATCATTGATAAAGTTTAATGTGACTTGCTTTATTTGATGGTAAATAATCCCTAAGTTAAATATTGCACTCAGCCAAAGCTGGTTAAAGTTAAGTATTTTGAGATGTTAAACTTCCCGAAGAGGAGTTAAGTACTATGTACATCATTTCAGGTTTGAAGTGTGTCGCACTTCATCTTCTTTCTGAGCTGGAGAGCCTACATTAATTTTGAATTTATGTTCTATGACAAATAAGTTGATGTCAAATTTCAGGAGAAAAGTGAGAATAATTAGAGTTCTAATATTTATTACAAAACATGGTGAAACAGACATCAAATATTAATATATGGTGTTGACCAAAAAATGAAACAGCATTCTTTGGCTAGAAGTGATATTGCTGAGAAAGAATCCAGGATTATGGCAAAGGAAAACTCTAATAAAATATAATTAATTCTATTTTGCATCTGTTACATTCATCCTAATTGCATTGCAGTTAGTTTTACCACCTTCTTCCATGTGGATGAAGAGAGAGGCCCAGTAAGTTTGATTCCTGATAATACCAAATGCATAGGAGACTTAAGAAGAAATCTGTAACAGCAATCTCCTGAATGCTAGCCACACCCTGACAGAAGCAATCAAAGTTGATAGAAAGCTTTGGAACTGCTTGATGGGAAGGCTGTTTAATACATTTATCCAATGAAACCATAGGCAAGAAAGTTCAAACGGTAGCGGAAATTGCACCAAAGTTAGAGATTGAAAAGGTGGTAAATATCAAACTTCCCCAAGCCTCGACAGTACTCCATCACCTGGCCTTTGGTTACTTTTTCTGTTTTTGTATTCCTTTGCACACCGAATACCGCATTTCTTCCTGCCCAAGCTTGGCAAGCACACTGATGGAACTTCTTCAGTCTAACACTCTCACAGCTGAGATATTTTGGCACTCTGCTCAGATGGAGCTTCTAAATCCAGGGTTTCTATTTCCTTTCTGGATCTTTGGGATCACCCCTGCATTTTATTTAGGGTTCTAAACATATTCAAACTTTTCTGAAAGTACTTTCCTGACCACTTTTCCCGAGCAATTTTAACATTAGGTGTCTATTATTCTGAACTGATTCTCTTTAGAACTGGTTGTTCATCACCACTTGACATCAGGTATAGTAACTTTACATTAGTAACAAAAACATATAAAAATATCTAAGTGATGAGGGAGAAAAACCCCAAATGAAATGCCATGAAATAAAGGGGTCAAACCAATAGTTGGAAAGAAGATATTGAACTGAGGGGGGGGGATGGGGTTCCTTTTTGCAATGGTCCTGCAGACTGGCATGGGATTCATACACTGTACAGGTAGGTCCAAAGTTTGACTAGAACTAGAAATTTGAGCATCACATGCAGCAAACATGGAGAATTGGACAGACAGATTTCAGGAGTTTGAGTTTTTGTGTTATGCTTTTGATTTTTGAGTCTCTATTATACTATATTTATTTTTGCTCATTCGCTGTACTCAAAGCTTAAGAATGAAATGAGCAAAAGGCATTAACAATATGATATACACGCCAGGCTATAATTCTAGGCACATATACTGTAAAAAGATAAATTATGATCTAATAAAATAGCTTCTCATTAGTGTCACTCTTTATTTTTCTTAAAAGAAAATGCATTTCTTGTGAGGACTTGGATAATATTTTATATTCTTGATTTATTCTCAAAGTCATTTTAGTTTGGGGAGATTGTTTTGGTTTTTGCATGAACATTACAATTTTACTATATAGAAATTAGTTACACTGTACATTTTAAACTTAGAATAGAAGTGGCAACATGGTCTGTAAAAATGTTGTTCTTATTGTCTTTAATACATAAAACAAATACATTCTCAGAAAGAGAAACATGTTTGCATACATTTCCACTTAAGAAACAATTGAATTATAAGCCTTTAGAAAATATTCTACTAACTCCAAATAACACTTTTTTTCTTTACAATCTATGTAACATATATTTGAACCCTGCCCTTTGTCTGTCTTTTTTCTAGTGTGAAAATCAAGTTTAAACTCTGTAGGCTTGTTAACTATCTCTCAATAACTTACTCCAGTATGCTATTTGAACACACACATTTGGAGTACTTGTTTTACTTGTTATTAATGATAATCAAACACCAACTAGTTGATAAAATAAAATCTGAACCATAAAGTAATTTACATACTTCAAATTATTAAGGAAACAAGGTGATTTGTGACTTCTTTCATTGACATGAAAATGTGAGAAGAGAAAACATACTTTAAAATCAGTGCCAAATTTTTCTTTTATACCTAAGATTAGATGCAAATTAATTCAAGAAGAAAACACACTCTTCAGATGAGGTTATTTTGTTAAGTTAAGGCTTGGGTGAAGGCATGTTACTTATGCCTTCCTGCTATTTATGTGATTAAATAAAGAAAGATATTAACAGCTTCTTTTATCTTAATCCCAATAAAAAAATAAAAAATTAAACACCATTAGCTACCAAGTACACACTATATATATAATATATATTGTTTATATATTATTATATATATACATATTATATATATTATAGGTTGTTGTATAATAATGTGTGTGTTTAATCTAGAAAACTAAGGTTAAGAATAATTCTTAGTTGTTATAAATTTTTAAAAAATTAGTAATTTTCCATGTTGTCAGTGAGCAATGAATTATAGACAATGTCACATTGACTAACTTATTTTGTCTTTTTATGCTGATACTTCATTTGATTTATATTTATATTTAAAATGCCTCAGTCCATTTTTATAGTAAAAACAAAACATAACACATGTTTATACTCACAATATGTAAAGTAATCACTTTTCAACTACTCAGAATTCTTTAATTTTATGTATTTTTGATTCTGCATCAGAAGGCCTTTTTAGTTGCTTTATAAAAATAATTTGCAACACCTAGGCACATGTATAAGTAGGCACATGAATGAACAATTTTCCCAGTGGATATGCTTCTGAGCTGCTATATAGCAGCCCAGTTTTAAGAGCCAGTGAGTTATTCAGTTTTAAATACAGAGAATAATTTGGAACCAAGCTCTCCCAGCTGTGTTCCAGCCCAGTGCTTCTTCTCTGTGAGACAGAGCACATGGGAGAGAAAGCTCCTTCCTCAGTTGGATTTATGGCAACAGAAAACCTCAGGCAAGGCACCAAATGTTACTTATGTTTTAAAGATATGGTGTGTGTGTGTGTGTGTGTGTGTGTGTGTGTGTGTGTGTGTGTGTGTATGTCTTGTGGGATACTTGTATCCTGTAGGTATGAAGATGAATTTGCTGTGACTGGTATGGTAAAAAGATGAATGAACAATAGCTAGGCAGGAGGTATAGACTGGGTTTAATTAGAGAGAAAGGAGGAGGAAGAGGAATAGAGGCACATAGAAGATGCCAGGAGACAGAGAGGTAACAGGAGGTACAAAATGGTAGAGAGGTAAGGCCATGTGATAGAATGTAGGTTAATAAACATGGGTTAATTTAATATATAAGAGTTAGTTAGCAACAAGCCTAAGCTATTTGTCAAGCTTTCATAATTAATAAGTCTCTGTGTCATTATTTGTGAGTTGGTGGCCCAAAGAAAAATCTGTCTCTGTGTGTGGATGTATGCCATGTATTTGCTCACATGAGTAAAAAGAGAATTGGATCACTGGAGCTGGTGCTACATAGGTAGCTCTGTTGCTCAGTGTGTGAGCTGGGAACAAAACTCTAGTCTGTCCTCTGAAAGAGCATCAGTGCTTTGAATAGCTGAGCTTTCTCTCCAGCCCAAGGCACTTTCTCTCTTGATGTAAATGCTCTTAACAGATGGAAGTTCTAGGCAGTAATGACAGTACCACAGGATTTCAAGGTCAATCTGGGTTTTATAGTGAGGTTTAGACAGCTTGGGCCTCAGAGAACCTGTCTCAATTGAAGAAAATTAAAAGACAAAATGCTTTATTCAAGGTCCCTGCCCCCTCCCACCACATCAGGTCATTCTTTCTTCTCCACAAATCCCCATTCCATCTCTGGGCAGGCTGCAAGCAGTTCCATGGTCCCACTGCCCCATTATTGCTTAGTTCAGTCTCCACTCCTGGCAGATCCAGTTTTCTCCCCCCTCCCTCAAGAGTGAGTCGGGGGTTCTTCTAGGGGGAGTGGGATCCAAGGTGTCAGTCCAGGGTGTTTCTGATCCCAAGCTGTTGAGTGGTTGTTAGAAAGTGTGACTTCTTTGTTGTTGTTAATAATAATAATAATAATAATAATAATAAATAAAAATAAAAAATCCAAAAAAAGAAAGAAAACAAAAAACTACAATCCACATTTAAATTTTTACACACTAATAAAAATATTCAGCTTCAGAAAAATATTTAAGTTTACTTATGTTATGAAATGGTCTCTGAATTTCTTTATTTTCTGTGACTGAATAATATTTATCACATTCTGGCTTATTCTCTTTATCCTCACACTTCCCACTTATTCTGGGTTTTGCTTGTAAGGTTACTTTGAGCTTTGTAATAAAATAATACCTCTTTTAATTCCGACTTTGAAATCTTTTGGAAATAGAACTAGATGAACAAAGAACTCATGTAATATTTAATATTTAGACTTCTGAACAAAGTTAATTTTTCTCCACCAGGACATTATCTTTTAAACAAACTATTTAATGACATAAAATAAAATAATTAACATAAAATGAAAAAAAAAGACAAAATGCCATTAGGTACACAATGACAGTAGCAAGAAGCAGAAAACCTATTCTTCAAGCATTTTCCTCATTTTTGCCTTTCCTCAAATCTTCTTGACCTTTGGATTTTGCTCTTTCTAAATCTCTCATATATATCCACTGCTCCACTTTTTCATGCTAAATTCTTAGCTATAGTTTTCTTGTCTTAAAAAGCTAGAAAAGAACAACCAACTAGTCCTACAAAGCCAAGAAAGCAAGAAGCCAAGCTCAAAGGAAAA
The DNA here is from genome assembly GCA_004025045.1 of Sigmodon hispidus. Taxonomy (NCBI): domain Eukaryota; kingdom Metazoa; phylum Chordata; class Mammalia; order Rodentia; family Cricetidae; genus Sigmodon; species Sigmodon hispidus. The sequence continues at coordinate 85,529 of PVIH01001892.1, forward strand.
CAGAAACACCCCTCTCAGGTTTTATATTAAAAGCCAGTTTTCAAGAATAGCATGCAGAAATAAATATAGCTAATGGTATAAATATGCTTTGACTCATTCTCATGGAAAATAGTGAAACCTAGTGAAAAGACTTTAACTGCATATTGGTAATTCTATAAACTCACAAATATCAACTTATCAGTCTTAAAAATTATCGTAGAGACTATTCATGATCAATTTGCCTTTACACTATCAAGATATAGAAAAAGACAAATCTTGCATAAAAGTGAAATAGGAATTACAAAAACAGGTCTTTTGGTAGCTTTATTGGAGAAAACCAACAAAAGTTGGAATCTTCTTTGCCCATGTGTCCAAAGTAAATAATCGCCAGCACATGGCATCATATACCTGCATTCCTATTAGGGCTTTTGGGCTGAGCAAGGATGGAGAGAGACCAGTGCTGCATGAATTACTGCCACAGACTGTGTGGAAGCTGGAGTTCACCTTTAGAGACACAGATTAATTTTGCTTTCCAATTTAGCCTGCTCTGTAGCTATGACAAGGTAAATCATTTTGGAGAGGATCTGCTAAACCTCATTAGGCTCTTGTTTTAGGAGTTGTCAGGTTGGTAATGACCTAGTGTCCAGCAGCAAACAGATACCCACGGAGTTAAAAGTAGAAATCTTTGGAAAAAGAATGAGAAATGTGTTTTTATTTTACAAATATCCACGAAAAAAGCCCACTCTCTGGAAAGATTTTTCATGTTGTGAGTTTTGGAAACAGGTACGAATGGAGAAATTCTTCCTTTTTTAAACTAATTTTTTAATTTTATTTTTTATTATGAATAAAGTCATATTTTTATCCATGTATATCCTTGTTCAAGCTCCTTTCCCCCTCCCGCCCTTCCCAGTCACTCTCTCTTCACTTTATCTCCTCTCTAGCAAGGGCAGGAGCTCCCAAGGTCCAAAGGTGGCTTTTTAGTTCAGCATCCACTCCTGGCAGATTCACTTTCCTCACCCCAACATTAAGACTTGGTCGAGAGATCCTCTGGAGGGAGTGGGATTCAAGGTGCTGGTCAAGGTGTTTCAGATACCACGCTGTTTTTTAACTAATTATTTTTTAAAAAAATTTAGATACTAACCACAGTCTTTCCTCTCTCCTCTCTTTTGGGGGGTGAGAAGAGAGGGAGGAAGGATTGTAACACAAATTTCCTTAGTGAGAATCCCCCCAAATTGCTATGATGAAAAGCACTTCAAATCTGAGACCATAGTCACTGTTTAAAGTTCTATTTTTTAGTGTTGGCTCTTTCCTTTGAGACATCTTTTATTTTCTTTTCTTGTCAAACTTTCTCTTGGCGGCAAGCAAACAGACCCTTACAAAAGCCAGCCTGAATATCTCAACAGAATGAGGTAATGAATCTTGATCTTCTTTGTAAGGTACATGCAACTAGGATTTACAGCAAAGCTTACTTAATTTTGCAATTAAATATTAGTCAAATCTACCAAAGTATAGTATATATTTTATTAGTTCCAACTTAATGTATTTTCTCGCACTTTAGCTGTGGTAGGAAGACTGCCTTATAGTGTCTGACCCTTCATGTATTAATGCAGGAAAGGTTTACAAGATACATTTGCTGGCTCATCAATTTCTATAGGGTTTTAGATTTTTTGATGTTAATAGGTTATCTATCTACCTACCTACTTATCTATCTATCTATCTATCCATCTATCTATCATCTTTCTATACATCAACAAATATATCTTGGGAAATAGAAAATGTAATCACTACTATCTGTATGTATTGTAAGTGTATATGTACACAGGTGTTTCCATGTTTATGGAAGCCAGAAGACAATAGACAATGTAGACAATGTTAAGTGACATTCTTTCAACATTGTCATTCCTTCCTTCTTTCATTTTTTTTCTTCCTTTCTTCCTTTTTTTTTTCCAGACAGAGTCTCTTACTGACCTGTTCATTAGGCTATGCTAGCTGGCTATTGAATCCTAGAGATCCATGTATTTCCATACCTTTAGTTTTGGGATTAAAAGTATGCACCACCATACCTGCTCTGCTTTTGTTTGTTTGTTTGATGAACCCAGGTCCTAACACACAAGGCCTTTAATAAGCAAACTATCTTTGTAGACTTTGTTTTGCTGCCTTTTACATTACCTTTTTAATTAATTTAAATAATCAATAAAAGCAACTTGCTGAAATTCTCATTCATATCATTGACAATGACGTTGAAGATTTTCTTTTTAAAAAGAACTTTTTTATAAATTGTTTTTTTGAAAATCTATATCAAACATTATGCAAAAAGCAAAACATTCAGAATAGATAACAACAACAACAACAAAAACCCATACAGTAATAAAACTTCTCTTTTCTCTAAAATACATGAAACATATAAAATATAATCTAAAGCTTCTCAAGCCAGGTTAGACTCAACTACAAATAAAGAAAGCAAAGTAGGTCACAGCTAATGCCCACAGATGCACTATGGCCACCACAAATTTCTGCTAAGCAATCCTTCTACATGCTATGAATATCATGCTTTAAATAAAGGAACTATATGACCCTTGTCAGGCATCCTAAGAATAGGCAGAGAAATTGGAGCCTAGGTAGAAAGAGGAGGGCAGAGTTAAGGCAGATTCTATTCATCCACCAAGGAATTAGCATGTTGGAATACAAGTGAGCCATGGGTCATAACCACAGCCAGGTGGCCAGGTAGATTGATGGAAATGGGTTGAATTAAGATGAAGGAGTTACCTAGCAATGTACCTGAGACGTAGGCCAAACAGGATGAAATTAATATAGGCATCTGAGTCACTTGGGGGTAGGTGGAAGGCTACTGCAGGCAGGTCTGGGCCTCTGGCCCACAACAGGGTAAGGAACATCATGTAACATACTACCGCATTTATTTTACATTGAAAAGGGTTTTTGAAAATTAATAGAAAAGTATGTTGCTGTTGATTCATAGTTCCTAATTTTGAAAAGAAAACTCATGTTTGATATAAAGAAAATTGTTGTATTAAGTTTTTCCCGGCACCCGTTTGAGCCCGGGAGGTTTGTAACCTGGTGCTGGTGGCAGCGGTTGGAACCTGGTTCACAGCGACTTTTGTCTCTCAAAGAAATGAATCACACGTTTATATCTTTTACACTGTTTGGCCCATGTCTTAAGCACAGCACATTATTAGCTAGCTATTTTATCTTAATTTAACCCATTTTTATTTATCTTTATACCACGTGGCCCACAGCCCATAGCTCACCTGGATTTTTACATGCTGCTTTTTTGGGGGTCGGATGGAGACTGGCTAACTCCACCCTTTTCTACCTGCTTGTGCTCTGATTCTCTACTCACTTTTATGGTGCTGTGCATAGGCCAAAACAGTCCTTTATTTACAGCATACAAAACATTATACCACAGAAAATAATTCTCAATTAAGAATTAATGTTTCAAAATTGTTAATTATATATTAAGATGAATAAAAGTTCTAAATGCATTGTAATTTATACAAATTACATTTTGAATTATGGATAATACTATATTTCATCTATTTCTGAATTAAAAATTCACTTTTTAAGTACTTTCTTCCTTTTTGACTCTTTGAGATAGCAGATATCTTCTCTCTGTATAGTTCTGAATGTGCTGGAATTCATTATGCAGACCAGGCAGGCCTGGAACTCAAGGAGACCTGCCTGACTTTTCTTCTCCAGTGTTGGAATTAAAGGCATGCACCACCACTCTTGACTGTACTTTATTATTTTTAAAGTCAATGAATAGTGTTTCTACAAATCTTCTTAGCTCAGGCAATTTGGAAATGAGAATATAATTTTTATAAAACTTAAATGCTGCTTTCTTAATATTCATAAAATATGGCTTAATCTTTTAAAATAAGATGTATAAATATAGCAGCACTTAAAAAAGTTTTTTGCCTACTAAAGTAGCGAAAGGGGTTGCAAGATTATTTTCCTTCAGAATCTCAAGCTACCTTTTCTTGCTTGACTCTTTGCAGTCTCTTAGTCTATTATTTCTACATTGAACACCACAAAATTAGGGACTCCATTATCACTAATAAATTGACACATGCAACAATAAATGGTCTTATTACACATATTAAAATTTTTCTTAGAGGTAGGTTTTTCTATGCTTAATAATGTGGTTATGGTGCTTGTTGAGGCTAAAGAACTGTATTTTGCTGTGTTTAATCTTACAATATATAGAATTTCAACACTTAGGTTTTCTTTTCCTCTTGTTTATTTATTTCTTATTTTTTAGAACTGATCTGTATATATATATATATATATATATATATATTGGATTTCTGTTCTCGTATGAAATCATAGGACTTATTTCTGGAAGTATACTTAGAGATCACTTAGTCCAATATTTTCATTGATATTCCTCCTGGGTTTTACTGTGAAGATATTTTAGGTATTCTGGCCCAGAGGCAAGAAAAGTTAGTTAAGGTAGAAAGTGCTAAGTGTGCATAAATGAAGTTAAGGCAAACTTTCCCTTGGTTTTGAAGAGACATTTGGCAGAAAGTGAATAAAGGGAGGGAGGGAGGCCTGAGGAGTGAAACAAAGGCTCTCTAACAGGATCCAGACCTCATTGTCTCTGGAATAGTCTCATGTTTGGGAGAATAGTGCAGGGGTGACCTCAGAGAGCTCTGAGGCTCTAAGGCAGTTCCAGTTTGGGTTAGGGTTTTGATGAGTTTCAATGTGAATCTCATTCATGAGAACATGGTTGCAGGATGGACCATCCCAAGGAAGGGGCAGGTTCTAAGTATTTTCAGAATACAGAGTGTGAGAGGTTACACACTCTGGCTCTTACCACCAGTCTTCTGTAGCACAGGCAGGGTCCTGTGACACTCACAATGACATAGGAAAGGGACACAGGTACACAAAGACCAGAAAAGTTGAAAACAAGGTCAAGAGAGTATGACATGTAATTTCAGTGTCATATCGTGCGTCCTCTTCTGAAGTTTTTAAAAAAGCACATTACAGCAATAAGCTCTGAGAGCACTGGGCCCAGGAATGCTATCAGCAGGTGATTCTCTGGTGGATCCATTTTCTTTTCTTTTCTTTCTTTTAATAATAATCTATAGTTCCTTAAAAACAGCTAACTTAGCTTAACCTACTCAGTTTAAATCTCTGCCAACTTTAGGAAACAATGCTCCTTAGATTCAGGGCGTGATTCTGATCACCTGACTGTCAAAATTATTAGGCCAATTCAGAAAGTAAGAGTAGCTTGACAATTCTCTTAAATACTTATATTTCTAGAGATGAAGATTTTTTAATTTTATTAAGTCACTTGTATTCCACAGAAAAATATTTTCCTCTTTCCCAACCTCAATTTTTCCAGTACTATGCGAGCAAATTCACATTATACTTAATGTAAGAATGGGCATAAAACTGAGGATTACTTACTTTATTTTATTTGTGATAAGTCAATACAATTTTGTCTGAGTTACTATTTTGGAAACAGGTATGTGTTCACTTTCACTTCTATGAGTATTGAATCTATACTTAACACAAAGAAGAGAGAAAACTGTTTTGAAAATTAATATTTGTTTTACATAATATTGAATGATATACTGAACATAGAAAGTTTTGTGAGACAAAGGGTTGAAAGAATCATGATATAATGATATTTAAATTAGAAACAATTTTAGAAAAAAATGTGATAAACAACACTCGGGATATTACTCTCAGTAGAAAGGAAGGAGAAACTACATAACCATTCATCAATAGAAACCGCAGTGCATGAAGGTGAACTTGTACAGAAAAAGTCAGGCATGGAAAGATCTTTAGGCTTAAACTCCCAGACATCTCAGTCACAAGTGACATGAATGTATAACAGCATCAAAGGCAGACCATGAGGCCTTGGGAGTTGACCAGCAGGTGGAGATTCTATCAACATAATGTCCTGGAGATTCAGAGTAGTAAGATATGGAATTACATGGCACCATCATACATCCTGACATTGGCCTTCTCCTCTGATACAAGTTTGTGAAAGAATGCCTTCTGATCATTGTATTCTCCAGTACTCAGCTGTCAACTGTGGTGGAGCTGAGAGAGGAGATTGTAAGCTAAACCATGTGAGATACCATAAGGAGGTGCTCTGTTCCTTTACAGTATGAGTATTAACTAAAGAACTAAGTAGGTCAAATGATTTGTAATAAATTACTGAATACTTAATGTTCTAAGACTAAGAAGTATATTAGGTAAGAGTGAAATTCAGCATTAGTAATAAAAAAGAACTACTTTTTGTTTGTGCATTTGAGTATAGTTGGATTTAAACCTGCAAGTTTACTTCTCTACAAAGCACCAAGCATGCATTTACAAAGAATAGTATCAGGGATGCAGAGAAGACACCATGGTTTAGTGTACTGGCTGCTCTTCCATAGGACCTTTTCATAAGACCTGGTATTACCAGCACTCAAGTAGAAGCTCACAACTTTTTATAACTCAAGTCACAGAGGACCTTACGTTTCTTCTGGCCTTTGTGGGCATTACACACATGTGATACACAGACACACGTATAAAAATAGAAGGAGGAGGAGGAAGAAAGGAGAGAGAGAGAGAGAGAGAGAGTGAGAGAGAGAGAGAGCACAGAGAGAAAGAGTAACCTACATGTACATGTCATTCCCCAAGAAACCTGAAGCTCAGCAGAAAGCTAAATGCCTGATTGATGATGTAAGGACACAATGTCAGTTCCTTTTGGGGGTGAAGGCATCAAGAAATCTTTCACAAAAGCTGTGACAGCCGAGTCATGGCTTCTGACATGGATAGGGCTTAAGAATAAGTTTAGCTATAGAAAGCAGTGGCATATTTGAAATAGAGTTCTGGAGTAAGGCAGCAAAAGATTATGGTGCACAGAAAGATTAATGTTTGACTTCTACTTTTAGTATTATGATCTATCAGAAGGTTAATAAGACATTAGTAGACAAGATTTAGAAATGTTGGCTAAAATATAACAATCCTTCATTTTAGAAGCAAAAGTCAGCTTACAATAGAGTGTGTCAAATAAGGGAACAAAAAATTTTTGGAACATACTCAAAACCCAAGTAGCAGTTGACATAGATATCTTGGCTTCTTCTTTAGTTTTTTTTCAGGCTTTTACTTAAAAGGAAAAAATATTAAGGGTTCTGCAAGCTTACAGCAGCACCACTACTGGATCCAGGATCCAGTAAAAAGCCAGGATCTACGAAAAACAAAACACATTCTTGGTGAAAGGAGACACCTACAAACAAACAAACAAAAAACTTAACTATTATCTTGAGCTAACGTGAGAAAAAAAATCTTTGAAATTAAACTGCCCTCTAAATTTTTACTTCTAAACCCACAGGTTAGTGCTTCTGCCACAAGTCATTGGAGAAGTTTCTTCATGAATAGCAGCGAAAACTCACTACTTAATAATGAGTACAGAATGTATCTGTAGACTGTTTGGCCACAAATGGACATCTATGTCACCCACTCCTCAGCATCTATCAAGATCAGGGAGGAGAAATTTGTAACAGCCAGAAAAAAAGGAGGACCAGACCAACGCAATATCTTCTGGCCAAGAAGGGATCATTGCACTCAAGAACTCAGAGTAGCTGTGGTTATCTGCACAGGAAAGCTAACACAGAGCTGGTAGGTGCTCATGAATACCCACCATAGCTGGACATTTGATGGTTTCTGGGACGGGTCTTTAAGGATCTGGGTCACTTGTAGGTTGACTGTCCACAGTTGATGACCCTGCTTCTATGAGAATATGAGTAACTCAAACTGGACTCGGTGGACTATTTAATAGTTTTTAAAGGACACTAGCTTGGCAGTGGTTGGGGAGGTAGGGTTGGGTCTTTGAGGAATCAGGAGGAGAACTATGGAGAGAGGGTGAATGTGTTCAAAGTGCATTCTAGAAATTTTCAAAGAATCAATAAAATATTGTATTTAGAAAAACTGGTTCCTATACAGAGCCTTCACCCCTGCATTGTAGTCTTTTTGATGGGGGAAGTTACTGTGTGGGTACAGAAATTAAAACCTGGACATCAACCCAATCACAAAACCCTAGATCTACAGTATGTCCTGCCCCCAAGATGTGCTGGGGCAAGGGTGGTACAGAACTTGTGGGAGTGGACAACCAACGTCTGGTTTAACTTGAGACACGCTCCACAAGAGGGAGCCCATGTCCTACACTACCTAGTGGCCAGAAATCAGAGGCTAGATAGTGCAAAGACCTAGGGTAGAACCAAGCAGGACAAGTCAATAAAGACAAATAAATAACAAATAAAGTCAATGAAATTATTCCTAAGGATACTCTTAATGATATTCTACTATACTCTTTGATCAGTGCCTTATCCAGTCATCATGAGAGAGGCTTCCTCTGGCAGCAGATGGGAACAGGTGCAGACACCTACATTATGCATAGAAAGTCTAAATTGGAGGTCTCCATCAATTTCCTGTCCTTGGAGCTCTGGGAAAACTGCTGAAGAGAAGGGAAGATTGTAGGAGAACACCAGGAGAATACGCCCACTGAATCAACTAAGCAGGGCTCACAGAGACTGAAGCAACACATCGACCCTCTATGAGTCTGGGATAGGTCGTCTTCATATATGTTATGGTTGTATAGCTTGGTTTTGCTTTCAAGTAATTTATAGAAAAACTACAAAGTTATTAAATTTACTCATTGCTTTACTGTTTTTTTTTCTTTTAAAATATTTTGATCAGCAAAAAGTTTTAGCTGTGGCATAGTTTATGAATATAATTATAATTATGAATGCACATGCAAAAATGTGCAAATGGTCCATACTTAAATGGGCTAGCAAGAAAGCTAAACTTTTCCCCAGGATTGCTTATGAGTTACTTTTCAAGTAATTAACAAAATGATTTCCTATTTCATACTTAAATTAGAATTTACTAAATTACACATAGGAAAACTGCTGAGATAAATTTCCACTCCTCTTTTCTAATATGCCTTCAAATATAATGTGTGGTGGATTCAAACAGATCTCTGAATACGCCAATGATGCCAACAGAATAAAAGCCTACAACAGGTGTGAGATCATAGCCCTTACTTTTCCACATTCCTCTGACCTCCACTTCCAAGCCTACCTTATGATTGATAAGATAAATAACTAAAGCTCAGTTTTAATTAATTCACATGTATGCTAAAAAAAAACACCACATTCCTTATAGGATAAATTCTGTGGAGTATGAGAAATAACATGGATGTCTTTAGTCCTCAACTGTGTACTTGGCTTTAGTAGAAGATAAGACTTGGGAAAATTATATTTTTAAGTTAAAATAATTACAATGAATGTGTCATATCAGATGGAGCAGAGCAGTAACTAGGAACATGGAAATTGCGATTTATTATTCTGGCACCAATAACTAGTTTGGCATTGGTAAAACATCACTTTAGTCTCTGTGCACCTTTCCTTTCTCATCTTTAAAATGAGCCAGCTAGACTATATGATGATTAATTCCACCTCCAGTTCTCTTACATCAACATGCCTGGCTTTCAGTTTCTTCTGCAGGATTTGTGTTCTGATTCATCTGCATTTCCTGTAAACCAAATTGAAGCTCGAGTTAGGTCAGCTTGAAAATGCAAAGAGCTTAAGGATGTAAACTCTGTGGAGGTCACCCTCTGTGATTCTTTCTTAACAATGGGAAAATGTATAGTGTCAAAAGTGCAGTACAATCTGCCCTACAGAAGCTGCTCTTTCACCCTTTTACCAGCAAAATCATGACACAGCAGAACATGCCAAGCTGGATGGGGAAAAGCCCATGAGACTTCAGCTATACACGAAGAACTGCAGGCAACTGAGCAAAGTTGGTTCTTCCAGTTGCCAAATGATCAGAAGTGAAAACATACATGCAGGTATCATTATGTAAACTCAACAGCTTATATCTAGAAATATATGTGCATGTACAAATACATACGTATGCCATAACAATTCCAAAAAATGAGGCCATGAATCTGAGAGAACAGAGAGCTGTAGGAGGGAGGCTATGGAAGGAGGAAAGGGAAGGGTGAAATGTAATTAAAATACAATCTCAAGAATAAACAAAAAAGCCTTACAAATAACATTATTTGTCTGCTTAAAGCTATGAAAACTAATTTTCAAAAATAGATTTTCAGTAACACTGCATTTGGCACTTGCCTTTGAGTTCATTCCTGCCCTGTGTCTTCTACTACAGTCCTCTTTTGTAAATGTGATGTTTTTGAGCTGAGGTCTATGGTCATTGTTATGCTAAGGGCCTATGAAGAAGTTTAAGGTGGGAAAGATGAGAGGTGTGGCTTTGGGAGCAGCGAATCAGGTGATCTTACAGAAGGTAAGAACAAGAAGAGTAGCCAGGCCTAGCAACTTAGGTAGCAGGTATAGAGTGTGTGATGGCTTTGAGAATGAAGAAAACCTTTTAGAGGCATGGTGCCGACAATTTTGAATGCTAAAAATCATGCAAGTGTTACAAAGTGGAAGAGCCATGTGCCATCCATATGGTCACTGTTACTCCAGGCAGAAACTATTCATTAGTAGAATAAGAAAAATGGAGTGACGCTTTTTTCAAATGTCACATGCTTTTAATCCCAGAATTTAGGAGGCACTGGCCAGCAGATCTCTGTAAGCTTGAAAGTCAACATAGTCTACAAAGCACATTCCAGAAACATAAGGTGACTCAATGAGAGTCTGTTTAAAAATAGCTAAATAAATAAACAAACCAAAAATAAAATAAATGTAAAAACTAAAATAAGTTCTTAACAGAAAGTAGAGACCAAACAAAGTCAAACTTTAGAGGAATGAGTTTAAGACAGAAAAAACACAAAAAAAGTTACACAACAGAAGATAAGCTGATAATACGCATAGAAATTTTTAAAAAAGATGGACAGAAACTAAAGAAATTGGCTAGTAACCAAAAATAACATAAATTAATAATGGATTTAAGAGGTTATGGAAATATGAAAAATGAAAGTAAGTTTAAAAAGGTTCTAACTAAAATCTGAAATGTTGAATTAAAAAATTAATATCGATAAAAATTTATCTGTATCCAAATAAAATGGCACATCATTTAAGGTACTTTTTTATTTTCTTATTTTTTCTTTGAAGATCTCAAATAAATGATAGAAATCTCTACTTAAGATTTCAAAGACCTGTGTCCAGAATGGAATCAGAGATGAGCAGATTCTAGCTCGTGGGCTGCATGTCCAGAGATTTCCTTTCCGGATTGTGGTCACATGCAAGGTTCTGATCTCAGACCCTTGCTAGCTGACAGGCACTAGGCTTCAGCTGGGAGGGGCCTCCCCAAGATAACCCTAACAGAAGGGACCTCCCGACCAGACCCCACCTCCAGGGCAAGCTGCCTCACCATAGACAGTAAGGTGCTTTCAAAGCAGAGAATCATGTCCAGAGCTGAGTCAAAGATTATACAGACCCCTTGCTCAGAGCAGACAGGAGACACACAAGCCCTCTAGCCACAACTGACTAAGTATGAACTACTGAAGCCATGGGCAGATGACAGTGCAAGAATACATGTAACAATGTAAAGAACAACAAGGCAACACCAGAAGAAACTGGTGGTTCTACAACACCAAGACCTGAACAGAGCCATGAAGAGGAAACAGAAGGAAACAACAACAAAAACACTTTTGTAAAGATTACAGAAGCCTTAAAAGAGGATATAAAAATTTCCTTAAAGAAAGAGAAGAAAATGCAAATAAAAAACTGGAAAAGATGAACAAATCCTTGAAAGAAAACCAAGAAAAGGAAAACCAAAAAAAAAAAAAAAAAAGAAAGAAATATTCCAGGAAATAAATAGTGAAATAGAAACAATAAAAAGGCACAAAATGAGGCAAAGGTAAAAATGGAAAATCTGAAGAAAAGAGCTAGAACTACAGATACAAACATAACCAACGGAATCCAAGAGATGGAAGAGAGAATCTCTGGAGTAGAAGAGTCAATAGGGGAGATAGATACATCAGTCAAAGAAAACACCAAAACCAAAAAAGGTATAACACATAATATTTAGGAAATTTGGGACACCATGAAAAGACCTAACCTGGGAATAATAGGAATAGAAGAAGGTGAAGAATACTACCGCAAAGGCACACATAATGTATTCAATAAAATCATAGAAAAAAACTTTCCCAACCTAAAACAGGAAATGCCTAAAAAGATACAAGAAGTTGACTCCCCAAAAAAGTCAAGCCACAAAACATACAGAAAAAAGAAGAAAATTTAAGAGCTGCAAAAGAAAAGGGCCAACTTACCTATAAAGGCAAATCCATCAGAATAATACCTGAATATTCAATGGAAACAATGAAAGCAAGAAGGTCCTGGTCAGAAGTTATAAAAACACCAAAAGAAAATGGCTGCCAATCTAAACTAGTATACCCAGGAAAACTATCAATCAACATAGATATAGTAAACAAGATATTCCATGACAAAGTCAGACTTAAACAAAACCTATCCACAAATCTGGCCCTTCAGAAAGTATTACAGGGAAAACTCCAACCTAAGGATCCCAGATACACCCATGAAACAACAAACAATTGATAACCCAACAGAAGAAAAGCCCAAAGGACTAGATGAACTATGAAATTCTACCAGGGAACTTCTACAGCTGATAAACACCTTCAGCAATGTAGCAGGATACAAGATTAACTCAAGGAAATCAGTAGCCCTCCAATACACTAAAGATAAAAGGGTTGAAAAAGAAATAAAGGAAACATCACCCTTTATAATAGTTGCAGATAGCATTAAATACCTTGAAGTAACTATAACCAAAGAAGTAACAGATCTATTTGACAAAAACTTTGAATCACTGAAGAAAGAAATTTAAGAGGATATCAGAAAAAGGAAAGATCTGCCATGTTCCTGGATAGGTAGGATCAACATAGCAAAAATGGTAATCCTACTAAAAGCAATCTACAGATTCAGTGAAATTCTCATCAAAATTCCAACACAATTTTTTACAGACCTTGAAAGAACAAAACTCAATTTCATTTGGAATAACATGAAAGCCAGGATTGCCAAAACAATTTTGCTCAACAAAAGAACTTCAGCTTCCCTGTCATCAAGTTATACTATAGAGCTATAGACCTTGGGACCTCCTGCCCTTGCTGAGGAGGAAATAAGGAGATGTGGACAAGAGAAAGTGACTAGGATGGGCGGGAAGGGGAAGGGCATTTGACCAAGGGGATATATGGATAAAAAAATGATACTTTATTCATAATAAAAAAGGAAAAATGTTAAAACAACAAAAAAAGATTTTAAACTTAATTTTATACTCAGAAACCTAAAATACAGAATATTTTTAATTTTTTGTATATTTTTGGTTTGTTAAAATAAGAGAAATAATACTTCAAGCTAATATAAGCTTTATTAATACATATACATTATGAATTTATTTCTATAAACAGTGAAATGAATGCACAGAGATTATTGAGCCCTAAGTAAATGCTTCTCCTAATGATTAAATAATTATAAGTTTATGTAATATATTATTATTAGTAAATAGTTTTATCTTTTACTTTTATGAAGTTCCACTTTCAACTCCTCATTTCTCATTGACATTAATTTGTGAGTAAATGGAGTCCTGTTCAGAAAGTCCTTTTTTACACACATATTTTGTAAGATACTACCTATATGTTTATCCAGCCATTTCTGTGGCCCATTTGGAAGTACTTTTGTGCAGGGTAATCTAACTTCAGTCTTCTACTTGAGGGTACCTCACTTTCCCTGCACCATTAATCTAAGATGCCTTTTAAAAAGTGTGTATTTTGCCATTTCTGTCAAGTATGACATGGGTATAATCATGTGTATTTATGTTTGGATCTTCAATTGTTTCTCACTGACATATAGTACATGTGAGAGTGTGCTTGTGTGTGCATACTTGTACTATTTTTTTTCCTATTTAACTCTATTATTATAAGCTTAAAAGCTGTAATGATAATTCCTTTAGCATACTCTTTCTTCCTCAGGACTGCTTTGGATAGGTGAGATCATTTCTAATTCTAGGTGAATTTTAGAATTTTTTTTCTAATTTTGAAAATAATGTCATAGGGATTTTGATTGGGATTGTTTCATGTCTATAAATTGCATCTGTTAGGATGATCATTTTCATGGTATTAATTCTGACAACACATGAGCATGGGAAGTATTTTAATTTTCTAGTGTCTTCCTCAATTTCTTTCTTGAGGAATTTAAAGTTTTTGCTGTAGAGATCTTCCAACTCTTTGGTTTGGATTACTTTTAGGTATTTGTTTGAGGCTCTTGTAAATGGGAAAATATTCATTATCTCTTCCTGGTGTTTTTGTTATTGGTTCATAGAAAATCTGATTTTGTAAGGTGATTTTTTTTTTATCCTAGCACTTTGCTAAAGCTGTTGCCCATTTGCTGAATTTTTCTGGTGTAATTTTGGGACCTTAATGTCATACCATCTACACTTAAGGATAATGTGACATCTCTACTTCATGTTGTGTTATTTAATTTTTTTCTCTTGTCTGCTTGTTAGTGCTTCAAGCATTTATACTGAAGAAGTGGTGATAGTGCACATCTTCTTCTCATTCCTGATTTGATTGCTTCAAGATTTTTCTTATTTAAAATAATGTTGGCTGTGACTCTGTCATATGCAGGAACTGAAATGGAAGACTATACCATAGAAAAGATTTTTTTTCTAGCTATGTACCTGACAGAGGTTTAATATCCAGAGTATATAGAGAACTCAACAAACTAGAGTGAGAACAAATGACACAATTAAAAAATGGGCTATGAATCTGAATGGAGTTCTCAAAAAGTTATACAAATTGCTGATAAACATCTTAAAATATATTCAACTTCTTAGCAATTAGGAAAATAAAATCAAAACTTATTTGAATTTTTTTCTTATTCCAGTTATATTGCCTGAGATCAAGAGAAAAATCAGCCATAAATACTGATGGGGATATAGTCAAAGAAAACCCGCACTCACTGTGGGTAGGGTTGCACACTGATAAATATATTATAGAAATTATTATGGGAAATTCTCAAAAAGCTAAAAGAACACCTACACATATCATAGCTATGCTACTTCACATATGTTCAAGGGATTCAACATTCTATCGTATAAATACTTGCTCAGCAATGTTTACTGCCACTCTATTCACACTGTCTAGAAAATAGGCCAGTCAAGTCCCACACTATATCTACTCTCCAGATATTACCAGGCCATTGTGCCCTACTCTGTCTCAACATGGTGAATCAACTCTAAGCTTCCTGTACTCACCCAACCCTCAACCAGAGACTGTGACCTCATGCCCAGTACTCCAGCTTAGTCTAAAAAGTCTTACCTATACTCAATCTTCCAGGATTGGCCCTGGACACAAGTCTTACTTAGCTCCACTATCTGCCATATTTCATTCCATCAAGTTTCCTGCTATATCTACTCTGCTGGTCCAGCAAGGACAGCACAACTGATGCTCTGGCCCAACATGATGACTATGCTCTTATCCTCATGCCGTTTACACATATCCCAATCCTCTAAAGGCAGCCAGCTCTCAAAAAGCTATTTACTCCTGAAAGTGGAAACAATCTAAATGTCCTTCAACTGACGAATTGATAATGTAGGTGCAATATTTGTATACACTAGAATTCCATTCTGCTATAAACAAGTATGAAATCATGAATTTTTTTAGGCAGATGGATGGAACTAAACATATTATATTTAGTGAGCTAACTCATACTCAGAAAGACACATTTAGCATGTTCTCTCTTGTATGAAGCTTCTGGCTCCAAATCATCAGATGTCATTCCATAACCCTGAAGAAACTTCAAAAATTAGGAAAGTACAAATGGACCATGAAGGGAGAGAGAAGGATCTCTATAGAGGGGAAGAATAGGATAGATTTGCAGGGATTGAGGAATTGTGGCAGGGTATTTTGCTGAAAAGGAGCTATTAACAGTAATATAGAAGGCTATAGATCCCCAAGGATCACTGAAAAGCCATATGGAATCATTGTTTTACATTTATTTTAATTACAAACATAATATAAGTAAACATAATATAAGTGTATGTATAAATATATACATACTTAAATAATTTAAAAGAAGTTACATCATGTGGGGTGACAAGGCTCTCCTAAGAGCCATAGACTGTCTAATAAACATTTTTGTGCCACACATGGGTATTTTCCCTTGAAATTTTTTTGGCAGTCCAAGGGAGTACCCCTGTTTTCTTTCCAGAACTTGTAGGTCTGACTTTATTGATAAAAACACCAAATACTTTGAGCTCAGGACTGGAAAGAATTGAGCTACTTTGAAGACTTCTCCTTGAGAACTAGCTTTTGTAGTGTCCGGAAGGTACTATGTAAGCTGTCAAGAGAGAAAAGCAGTTAAAAGTCCTATTAGGCTGAAAAGACTTTGAACCTCAACAAAGTTCACTATGGCAAGTGGTACAAGAGTGGCACTTAGATCTTCGTGGTAACCAACAGTCACCTAACTAGATTTAAAATCCACTCAATGGGGCAATCTTCATGTTGGGCACTATAAACCCAGCAAACTGCCTGTGACTGGTGAGGGACCCTAGAGAGAACCTATCACTGTTACATTCCTAAACCTATATAATCTCCAAATACTTTCTAAATGCTTATACCCTTATACCCACAGAGAAATGTATTCTCATCTTTAATCAAAATAACTTATTTTTGCAGCCTACAGAGACCATGACAGAAATTCGCAACTGGGCAAAATACAAAGACTAATTATTGTGGGGCAACCATTCTCAGTTGATACATCTGCAACCCAAACCCTATGCCTAAAGCTCAATGAATATCATGGAAAGAGTATAGAAAGATTACATGAATCAGACAACCAGGACTGAAGATGCTGTGTGTTAGCATCTTCAATACATGACTGTATTCAGAAGTTTCTCTGTCTTGCTCATCTGGTCTCCTCAACCGTTTAGTCCTAAATAATCACACAAAGACTTGCATTAATAATGAACTGTTTGGCCCAAGGTTCAGTCTTATTACTTGTTAACCCTAATGCTTTAAGTTAGCCCAATATTCTTATCTATGTTTAGCCATATGGCTTAGTACTTTTTCTCATTTTAGCATTATCATCTTGCTTCCTCTGCATCTCCTGGCATCACTTTCTCTTTGCCTTCCCTCTTCCCAGAATTTACTTTGTCTGCTAGCCTGGTCTATACTTCCTACCAGCCAATCAGTGTTTAATTAAACCAGTAGGAGATGTAAATCTTTAGAGTGCACAAGAGCCATATCCCACTGCACATGACAGGCATACTAGCTAGATTTATGTCAATTTGACACAAGCTAGAGTCATCTGAAAGGAGGGAGCCTCAGCTGAATAATGTCTCCATAAGACCCATTTGTATATATCCCTGTAGGAAATTTTTTAATTAGTGCTTTATGGGGGAGGAGCACATTATGGATGGTGCCATTCCTGGGCTGATTTTTTTGTTTCTATAACAGGCTGAGCAAACCATAAAGATCAAGTCAGTAGAGTATGCAACACTCCTTCATGGGCTCTGCATCAGTTCCTGGCTCAGATTATGGTCCTTCAGGAGTTTCTCTTTTGACTTCTTTAGATAATGAACTATGATGTGGAAATGTAAGCTGAACAAATCCTTTCCTCCCGAAATCATGTTGTTTCATCATAGCAACAGAAATTCTATATAAAACAAAAGGGAGTTGCACCATATAGTCATAACTATATGCTTATCTAAACAAGGCCTGCATAACAACAATGTCAGTTGTGAAGGTGATATCTCACAAGGTTCAGCCCCTAGATAAAGAGCTACATGCATTAATGGCTAATAAGAGAGGGAGAATATGTTTTTCTGAGGATAATTCCCTGATGGTCCATCCAATTCCTATACATATACCTGCTTTCCATCCCCGCCCTGTGAGTAACACTAACTGAACTCAGTAGATTGCATTTATGTATAAATACACATATATATGTATAAATGTATAAATACATAAATATATATATGTGTGTGTGTGTGTATGAGTGCATGTGTGTGTAAGAGAGGGAAGGAGGGAGGGAGAGAGAGAGAGAGAGAGAGAGAGAGAGAGAGAGAGAGAATAATTAAAAACTTTTAGAGTGAGTAGGAGGCAACACAGGAGAAGCAGACAGAATTTGAGGTAGAAATGATGTAAATAAAATATTCATGTATGGAATTCTCAAAATCAGTAAAAATTAATGTTTAAAAATATACTAGTGAGGTGGAAAATAAAAGAAATTTGTGTATATTACATCTTCATTTACTACACTAATTTATTTAGAAAACATAGCATCTTTGCTTCTAAATTTTAGTCTCAGTGCCTGTAAATAAATCCTTTCTAAAAAAAAAAAAACACCAATATTTATTTAGGAAATAAGACTGTATCCACTTTTATGCTTGGCCAAATAAAATACCTAGCTAACCTTTAAAACTTATGAATGTTATTAAAGACTTAAGTTTATGTCATGAATTGGCATATCTAGTTTAACATTTCTTTATATATCTTTATGTTTCTCATTACCTGTGGTCTGTATAAGTTAGCCTGTGTACAGGTACAGATGCTAATGGCTGATGGTTCTAGTTGGTTTTTCACTACAATTGAATTAGTTTAATGTCTCTGATTCTATTTCATAATGTCTGAGAGGGTGAAAAAATTTTCCAACCTGACAACAAATTGTGAGGTACTATACAGACTGATGAGACATGGCAACACATGGACAGATTAACTGAATTAGAAGTCATTAGGTCAAGTAATTTTGCAATGGCTCATTAACGTAGTTATTAATAGACATTCAATTAATCTTCTGGCAAATATTTATCAAAATTCTATCAAGTCTGAGCCTTTCTTAGAAGCACTTGTTGAAACACAAGTTTGGAGGAAAATAAAAAATGCCTTTAAACAATATATTATTATTATTAAAATAATTTGTGGCTATTTTAATCTCGGGCAGCCCTGGCTCACTCTCCCACTCATGTGGCTAGCCATTCATGTATTCATCCATTCATTAGCATGTATTAATTATTTATTGACAGGTGTCATACTTGGGTACTAAGCTCAGACACTAGCCATGGAAAGTATGAAGTTATTAATCAAGAGGACTATTCGCTTTAAGAATACACTATTCTTCACTTTCAGATGTGTCCCAAATGAATGAAGATGTCTGAACAGATATTTTTAGGATCATGAACACAACATCAGAAAATATAAAACGTTTCACTTGATAGCTTCAGTTTACCAGGAGTCAAGGCAAAAGCCAATGGGAGTGTTAGAGATTTCTTTGAAGAGAAACTGATAAATCTTTTATGATTCTTCTTCAGGAGAACAAGCAATTGAGGCCATAGTTCTGTGGTATGAGCATGTTCTGAGAGCATGAAAACCTGAATGTGACTTCCTAGGACCTATGTAGATGACTCAGCACGGTTGTGCTTCTTAGATTTGTTATTGCTATTTGGCACAAGGTCGAGCTATCTAGTAAGAAGGAACCTCAATTGAGAAGGTGCCACCATCAGTTTTGTAAACAAGTCTCTGGAGCATTTACTTGAATAATGATTGATGTGGGAGAGCCCAGCCACTGTGGGTGGTGCCATCAGTTGTGAGGTAGTACAAATCCACAAGTAGCAAACCAACAAGCAGCAATCCTCTAGAGTCTCTGCTTCTGATTAGGAAATCCTGCCTTGATTTCCAACTCCTTCTTCTCTCTGGGATGAACTGTGACCTGGAATGTTTACAATAAACCCTTTCTTCTCCAAGTGGCTTTTGGACATCATGTTTATCATAAAAATAAATAGAATGAAGTCTATGACAATGGCTGTGTTTGTCTGTACCTCCACTATCCAGGAGTCAGAGAAAGATGGATGCTAAGAGCTCATTGGCCAGAAAACTGCCAAATGGACAGCTTCTGGTTCCCTAAGTGTCTGCTTCAAAGCAATAATGTGAAAAGCAAAGAACACCTGATATCTTATTCTACTCTCTACATGGATACTCAAATTCATGCATTCATATACATGCAGCAAACACAAAATATCTCACTGGATACCTTCATCAGAATGTAAAATTAGCTTGTTGGTTAGGATACTAAAATTTTCTAGAATCCAGCTTCATTGTCCTGATCCCTTTCTAGAAATCCATTCAGAATCAAGGACAGACAAAACTTGAAGTATGTTTGATTTCTTTCTGGTGAGTACCAAATGAACAAAAGGAGGAGACAAATCAAGACTTCTTCAAAACAGGCTTTAATTCATAGATTAGATTGAATGATGAAATGATTCTATGTTCTAAACATTTAACAACTTAAGAGCTTGTTGAGAATTGCAATTATTCTTCAGATTCTACAAGACCCTTCACAGTAATTAATGTTCCTTGTTTCTACGTCTGTGGCTCCAGTAGCTAATTTGTTAATATTTATGACTATTTTATAACTATGTTTCCTTTTGCTCTTTGAGCTCAATTTTTTCTATATAGTTCAGGTTGACCTGGATCTTACTGGGCAAATATTCTGGAACTGAACACATAATTCTCCACTGTATTACACTATGTCTGAACAATGAGAAATTTTTATAAATGTAGAATGAGCATAATACTTACTAAATTTAAGCTTTTAGAATTTTACTATAATTTTCACAAAAGTAGTTGAATTATAGTGAAGAATTAAGTTCCAAAATATATTGTTCATTGTCAGATTTTTTTGTTTTATAAATCATCTCTCTGCTGATTTCAAGAGTTTGTTGTTTATATCTGTGCACCATATGATAACCTCCTTAGTTTGTCTTTGTAATTTAGATGGTGTAATCCTTTTCTTCTCCTTTAAATTCTATCCTTCCCATATTTCACCCTCACTATTGACAATACTATTTCCCAAGTTCCCTACATTTACAGTTTATATCTATCTTTCAGATTTTTATCTATTACATTTTATTTTCAATTATTTTAAAATTGTGCCAGTTATTTCTTTATGAGGTTTCATGAGCCCCATTGCTTTCTGTCTTTCAATCACTAACAGGCAGATCATATCTATACCAAAGATAACATCCCTGTTACATTTTTCTTGTTTTCCTTTTTCCTAAGCTCTAAGTAGTTTTATGACCTAGTTCCATCCACATATTCCTTTTCATCTTAATTTTTGCTTGCAATGGATCAAAACTTCCTAATTCCTAGCATAAGCTTGTCCAATTAGATGGTCTAGGATGCATTTGAGAAACATAATATTATTATTGCTATTCTTAGATAAAAGACAGAGTTGGTTGTAGACAGCATTGTTTTTCTACAAAACTCTTTTCCTTACTCCCGTATGCCCCACAAGTATTGCTTATTTTTAGTTATGTATGCACACTATTCAGCTTAGGAGTTTTCTTTGTTGTCTCCATAGTACACCTCCTTCTGAGCTTTATAGTTTTGATTACAACTTCTGTAACTTTACTTTGTGATTTCTTGCTTTCCTAATGCCACATATAAATGCTGGATATGTTTATCCTTAAAATTAAAGAATATTGACCCTTGAAGTTATGCCCTGATGAGCAGGAACACAAATTTGTCATATATGATGCTTCTTTTTCTCAGCCACCGTTATCAGTGTGGCTCTCTTGTGTACCAGTCTGGAATAGGAGAGGGCTAGAATTTTTGCCCATGCAATATTATAGTGTACCTGCTTCTCTGGCGTTCTGAGTATAACATTTACTTAATACTTCTTCTATGCAAGTTCATTAAAGACTAATAACAGGGCTTGTTAAAAGCACACAAGGTCATTTTCTACATATGTACTAATTCATAGATTGCAAAAAGTTATATTAACAATTATTCTGTACTAATGTGAACATATACTAAAAAGTAAAATAGCTAAGCATTATCATTTAGTCTAATTTTCCAGTAGCTGAAATTTTATGTAAATCCTTTTTAGGGGAATGTCACAGTCTAATATGTGTTATACAAGACAGCCATTGACAATTATTTTAGCAAATTTCAACCATATAGTATATATGTTAAAAATCATCTTGCTCTCTTCTGTTATCATCATTAATTATACTTACAGTAAAAATATTTCTTCTATGAGAAAATGAACCAAAATACCAAAAGATAAAATAGCTATTAGAGGGCATTTTTCTTTTGCCACTTCTCATGTGTCTCTTTAAAGACCATTCAGTCTAATTTTTCTCTTGATATATAGTTTGCTATTCTATTTCTGCAAAATGAGAACATTCTGTTCTATTCATTCTCCCTCTTACTTTTAGAAACTGCAAAAGGCTTAAATTAAACTCTTAAAGAATTAGCTGCCATTCTTATGCATAGTTATGAAATATACAACAGACTTGTCAATTGTTCCTATGCATTGTGTCTCGCTGGAGAATGATCAGCAATATATTCTTATAAAACATCACCAGAAAGAGAACCAGAATTGGGTCAGGAAAATCCTTCCCCATGAGCCTTGTAGGAGCCAAGGAGGGAAGACAGATTAGAAACCACTCACCCCCTTATGACAGTAAGAATGGCTTCTTTGTATCTACCACAAAGCAACTCTTTTGTTCATTCACTTACCAGAAATCAATATAAAGCATTTCCAAATATGTCCTTCAAGGTTGGCAGATGTCAAAGGAATTTACTTTAGTTTTTCCTATCAGCATTTAAATGTTTAAACAATCTTTGTCAATGTCTTCTCTTGTTTTACTGTTGTCCTCTTGACAGGGATTCAGAGCAAGGACTGGATCTCTGAGTTTTTCTCTAGCATGGAAATCAATTCTCTAGTTTCTGGCATGCAGTGGGGGGAATGTATGTATGTGTATGCAGGTACTATGGATAGCTCTGTCATAAAATCAGATAGTCAGTCTACCAGAAATAAAATTATACCAAATTCTGATAATCAGAGAGTCAAAACTCATTTGGAATACTGAGATAGAATTGTCTTTGCATCTCTGTGTGGGATATCAGATTTTATTTCACTGATTTTGATTGTTTGAAAACCCAAGGAGGCCCTACTAGTGTGGGTTAATCCATAAACCATAGTTCTGGGTAGGTAAGTGTATATCTGTAACTAAGAGAAATTCTCAACTGCTTAGTTGAAGAATGTGTGCTTCAAACCATCTGAGATTGTGGTTGTTTTAAGAAACAGTGATTTACACTATGGCATGACCATTTTTCTTAACACTAACCACAAAACTTGAAGATGTCTTTACATATCCTCAGTTTTTCTTATATATTAATTGTTACTTGTAGCTTGTATTTTGCTTATCCATTTGCCTGGAAACATTGCAGATTATAACCCACCTCATGTCAGTTTTGTAGATCTAAGGTGGCTGAATACTTGTCTTTACTCTTGGCCTAAACTGCTGATAAGAATTTACATGTGAATAAAATTTATATTTCACAACTTTTTTTCTAAAGCCACATTTTTATTTTTATTGAATGTGCACTACTAGTACTGTGAGCACACACTGCAAAATATTTGTATTATTAAGGTCTCCTTTACTGTGGCTTAGCACAGAGATTAAGGACATAGATTTCAAAGTTTCCTGTACTTGGGTTCAAAGACCTTATCTCTGAATCAAGTAACTAACAGTGTGTAAGTTAGAATAAGCTATTTATATTTTTTTAATAGGGACAATATTATTGCTTGGGACAATTACAGAGAGCTAATAAATAACAACATGTTATTTTGTTTCCTTCTTGAAAAACACCCAATAAGAAATTTTGGAAGTGTGAAGCCTCAAGCCAGTACTGTTGCTCACTCTAGGCAATGACCTCTTTTTATTTATACACTCTTGTTTTGCTTCCAAATTTCTATGTGATTTCTATATTCCATAATTAGATTGCATTTTTATTTAGCTTCCTAACTTACTTTCTTGGACTACTGTCACAGAATATTCCTAGAAAAAGAATCATAATAATATGTAGTGAGTCCTTATGTGATTGGCCTTGCTATTACTCTAAATACCAGGTTTGAATTAATTACTCCTAATTGTATTTGATTCTAGAATCAGTGGTGCAATAATTAATTGAATCCTTTCAAAGCAAGCTTTAAGGAACATGGTAGTTACATTTTAGCTTAACTCTTTGTATTCCAGTCTTGGCTCTTTTACTAGTAATATATTAGAAATTTAACCCTTTGATTCTTTACTGTCCTGTATATAGAAAAGGTGAAGCATTGATGAAATGGTTTAACTTTGCAAATATGGCAACCTGACTTTGATCCCATAAATCTACAGCAGGAAGAATTGATTCCCTTTCAAAATTTTCTACTAACCACTTTATGTGTGCTATGGACCATACACATTTACAAGCTCTCACACACACATTCTATGAGCGTGTGTGTGTGGGGGGGGGTGCGCGCGCACACACACACACAATTAATAATTATTTCTAAAAAATCTAAATAAAAAATAAAAAATCTGATTGCTCTATGAATGTGTAAGATTAAATTAGTTAATGTAGATAAAGTATCTAGAACATTCTTGGCATATGCTAAGTCAAGTCATTCGTAGTAAAATCATTGGTGGGTGATGCAGAAATTTAGTGCTCATTTGCATTTGACTCAATTAAGACTCAGTAACCAAAATTCATAGAGAAAAAATTAGGACTAAAGAGATGGCTCAGCCTTTAAAAGCTACACTCACAACCAAAAATATAAGAGAAAAAGTTGATTTGTAGATTTTATCCACAATAGTAACAAGTAGAATTGGGAAACAATATAAAAAAAACTTTGATGCATATTCACAGAGCCACAGCCCACAGAGGATTGTTGTCTACTTTTTCAGCAATTTATTATAAATCTAGAATAGCAGGCAGAAAAAATAGCAGTCTTAAAAAGTAAAGGAAGTAATTAGTAAGCAAAGTGGTAGAGGAGTTGATATAAAAAGACATTACTTTGCTTTGTGAGTGAAGTGAGTGATTTTGGTAACCTAGGGGGAAACCTACTAAGATCTTTTTCAGATACCTGTTATATGTTCATGTACATCGCACATTTGAGTGTAATTATGCTACAGATGTAGAACTTAAGGGGCATCCAGTTATGTCATAGCTGGACATTTTGGGTAGCCGCTATAATTGTAGAATGTTGCAAAGGAAAAATTGTATGAATACATCATAATGTGGTTCAATTTTCAATAAATAAATAAATGTATCAAAATTTATGATACACCGTTTCATTCACATTATCAATTATCGAATTGTATTTGTGGAAAATGGATCAGTGAAAATTTTAACAAACAGATGGTTTTTGTTAATATAATACATGTTAGAGATGCAAAATGCCCATAGAAAGTATTGACATATTTGAACAATTTATAAACTTTATAGTCTTCATATAGACTCTAAATAATCTTTATATAAACTTTGTAGTCTTTATCTTATTCAAATATTTAGTAAATATTATTAACAAAATAGAATAATTTTCATTTGGATAACATAAAGACAACAGATTCTAATTTATAGACTGTAAAATATGTCTAAATAAAATAATTATAATGCTAATAAAACTATAAAACTAAGTTTAAAAGAGTAGAAGATGTGTCTATTTGATAGAAAAGAACAAAATGCAAACAGAAAATAATTATTTTAATTATTGTTTATAGGTAATAAACTGCTTTATTTGATTGTGAATGGATTCTTTAAGCTGCAAAAGTAAATGATTGGCATGCTTGATATATGGTAGCATAAATGAAGCCTAATAAAAAGTGCCTGATTGGACATAACAAATTCAGTCATAGTAGCAGAGTTGATTCATCAAAGTTGTAGGATACCATGAGTATTGTTATGAATAGGAGATGACACTGTACAAATAAAATATATTCATTATTGGAATAATATTAATTTATGAAATCGTACCACTAAATATTAGACTAACTTAAACTGTATTACAATATCAAGTGGGACATAAATGCTGACTATTTTGAAAGGCAGATAAAATGGCAAACATGATAATAAGTTATCCAGTCTTTCATAGCTATCTTGGGTTACTTTTTGTGGTTACAAATTAAAGAGGTTTTATACACCTGAGTTACATGAGACATCAAAGACTTGCTTACAGAGTATTGTCAAATAAAGATAGTTGTTAATTAGTGATTCTTGAGAAAAATCTGTTAGTCACATGGATTATATCATGGGGAAACTAAGTTTAACTCTCTCACATTTTTTTCCCCAAAATTTTTTACACATATCTAATTTTCTGGAAATATTGAATATCACACAGTGAATTTATTTATGACTACGAGCTTCAAGTAACATTGCAATTGCAATAGGCTGTGTTTGGTCACTAATTACCTGTGGATCATATAGGTTGCCGGATTTACTGACATGATTGATAATTGTTTCCTAAAAAGTAAAATTCTGTGTGAGCTCTCATGTCTTCAAATTGACATCACTATTCATTCATTCACTTCTTCACATCTCACTCCACATGCATGAACCTTAGCTTTCTCAGATGTCAATAAAACAAATTATGGCACTTTTACTCAAAGAAAAGGTAAGGCAGATAAGACATTTGTGATTCGAAATCCTGGTTCTGTGCAGCTAGGAGAGTTATTAGCCCTTCTTAAGGTTTTAGTAAGATGTCAAAACAAACCTGTTAATATTTGCTCAGAGTTAATATGTAGTCCAACCTGTCTGAGCATTAGCCTTTTCTAGAATTAAAGATACCCTTAAGCCTATAGCCAATATAATCTTCTACTACAAGATGTATTAAACCAAAGAACAAAACCTTGACACTTATTTTGTATTAGATCCCATTTCAAGTTACTAGGGATACTGGCTAAAGGAAATGAAATGACTGACACTACTATACTGACAGCTACAGTTGTTTTGCTCAAAGAGGCTAGAGCATTGCACCAGCAATTTCATCTATTCCCTCAAAATTTGCATAAATTACTACCAGAGTTGCCAGTTTTTCAATGCAAACACCTCTCCAGAGCCTGTGCCACTTGTGCACCACTGGCCCCCCTTAGGGCCCCTACAGAGGTCAGGGTCAACCCACAAGTCTTGATGCCTAATGCTATATAGCAGATCAAGATGACACTCCATTATGCTCCATTTGGTGATTGCAGATACATGTAAATAAAGATTGATACCTGCTCTGGATTTGTGCATGCACTGCCACTGTATGAAGAAAAGGCTTCCAACATTATCAAGGCAATTAAGTCTGCCATTCTGGTCATGGAAGAGCCCTGGGCCATAAAAACTTGTAGTGGTTCCTCTTATGTCACAACAACTCAATAAATTTTTAGGCTTTGGAAGATATCTTACACAACAGGTATTCTTTACAACCTACAGGAACAAGCCATTGTGGAGAGAGCTAGTAGAACCCCAAAGGAGTTCTTGGCAAAGATATTATCATTAGAAGCAAAGAGAGAGACTAACCTGGCTCTGGTGGAAGTTCTTTTTCACATTAATTTTCTCAGCTTTGAAGAAGCTGGATGAGTCTAGCATATAAATACTGTGCCTATTTGCCTAGAGATACGCTACTGCCACTAGTGAGATGGAGAAATCCCATTTCTCTTCAGTGGCAGTCATCTATCCCCTTGTTGACCCCAGGGTGAGAGTATACTTGTGTTTTTTCCCAAGGTGCCACAATGCTGATATGGGTCCCCTCCAGAGATGTTTGTCCAGCAATGGATCAAGAAAATCTGGCCATAAAGGAAACATTAGATGAGTATTGTATTTCCTTCTTACTGTACTAAGTTCTCCCACTTTGGTTGAGAATTTATGGGCATTTGTACCATTGCCTCCCATTCTTTTACCTGTAGCTATTGATTCTCCTGCATTTCCAAGTTTATTTACCACTAATGTGAGCTTGGAATTGCATGCTATGGACCTGATAACTACAACACAAAGAGTAAAAAAAACTCATGGTCCATGTGTTTACCTTAAAGCGCTCTTCTAATGATTTCTGTGTAAATTTATAAATTTATATAAGATGACCACAGGAGACTTTCATGTTACCTCCACCAGTGGAACTATGTTGGGCCTGGAGGTACTCGCTCCTTTTCCTATATTAAAAAATTTATTAGAATGTTCCAAGATAGTTTGTCCATCATTAGCTCAATGTGCAAATCTGCTCAGTTTTGCTACCTTGGTAGTCTTCCCATTCCTTGGGGACATTGTCAACCTTCTTCTAGAAGAACCTTCTAGAAGAACAATATCTTCTAAATCATTTTAGGACTTTCCAATGCAATTTGATAAAAGTTATTATACTCAATTTTGGAGTCAAATTTATAATTATACTCCTGGCTTATAGAGGTATACTTTAATAGATTCCTCAAAAATTGTCCCATGTTATGGCAGAGATTTCCTAAAATCTAGATGAGATCCCATTATGGACAATTGAGACTTATGCAGTCCATCCAACTGTCTTGATAATGTGCCCTTTAATGTTTTTAATGGGTGGCAGTTTCTATAATGGGACCTACTCCCATGTGAAACAAGATATAAATTGGGAAAAGGTAAAAGTACAATTAATTTATAAGTTTACTTGTAGAGCCACCCTGGTCTATGTCCGGCTACCATTTTTCTTAATGGTAACTAATACCTCTACTGTAAAAACTGTTCTTGACTGCTTGTGAGAAGTTTGTTTTCTAACAGCTTGCTTTCAAGGATATTCATAAACAGCTATATTAATTAGAGAACTAGCTGACATTTGAGTTCCTATTGTTAATGCTACTCACTTTCATGATATCACAATTATGACTCAAACCCAATTGGCAACAGTAAACAGAAAAAGAACAGGCTTCCAAATTACAGCTGATGTTATTACTTCAATGCTGCTAGCAGTGGGAGGGGTGGTGACTTGGAATGGTCTCATTCACTCGAACTGCAGCCACAACAGAGGCCTTGAACCAGATGATGGCTCAGTTTGCTGAGACATTACATGTCCAGGAAATCATTAATCAACATCTACATCAGGGCATACATATATTACAACAACACATTGACCTAATGGCTGAAGAATTAGCATTGGTGAGGGAAATGTCATTATCAGGCTGTAATCCTAGATACAGGCAATTTGCCTCACCCTCTATAGGTTCTCCAATACTTCGTTGGAGAGAAACTGCTACAATACATAAAAGGAACCTGGATGGATAAGTTCTTTAATAACTCCATGTTGCTTCAATAACAGATTCATAGATTAGATATAACCAGGGTAACCATCTATGACCCTGAAAACTGATTTCCTGACTAATATATGGAACAATCTTAAGAGTCTGTTTGACCCTTCCTGGATCTTTATATATGTGTTGTTGGGCAGGGTGATGACTTTAATCCATCTCTTGTTTAAGTGTCTTCTATAGGCATATTTGCCAGCAAAGAGAGACACCAATGTGACTCTTCAGGTTTTAATGTCTCTTAGGCACCTAGAGCAAAGCCCTCTCTAGGTAATGCATGCATGACTCATTGAGATTCAAAAGGCTACTGCCTAAGGCTGCCACATTGACTGTTCTCCAGGTATGATGCTATCCAAGGGCTGATAACCAAAGACAGGTAAGAGCTTGTCAGGCAAGCCAACTCAAGTCAGGCACAGTCCAAATACTTAGTCCTCCGGAGATGGGGTCAACAAGGTGAAGATAAAGAACCCTGGATCTCATTGAGAATGTCCAATAAATAAAAAGTAAAGGGTGAATATGTGAGATGTTTAGGCTTTTAAGGACCTGGGGCCAGCCTGGCCTCAGCCAGTTCAAATTGGTTATAACTAGTACCTTAAACTATGCTCATAGTTATGAGGGCTCTTTGAGTGAACACTTTCTTCTAGGCCAACCTGGGGTCTGCCTGAGAATCTTGGCAAGAGAGAAAGTTCTGATGTGAGATGAGCTGGACCAGCAAGAGATGATCATGTCACAGAAGCAGATGTCAGGAAAGCAAAGCCCTTTCCCCTGACTGGGAGGAGGGTATAAAAAGCTTGTCCCTTATAAACAAATAAATTAAACTTGTTTGTTTCAACTAGTTTCCAGAGTCTGAGATATTGATTCTGAGTCTTCTTGCACCCAGCAGGGCCCAAAGCATAGGCAACACCAATTATCTAACCCCAGAAGTTGGTATAACAAAGAGAATAGGACCATGAATCAAAAACCCTGACTAACCAGGTCAGCATCAGTGTAGAAGCTAGACATGTAAAAATAATTTCATAGATAGTGAAACAAAATTAATCTGTCTTTATTTTGATAAGCTATGTTCTTAAATGCATGTGGAAAAAACTTTTAAAGTTATTAAAAAATTTAAAGATGTGAAGCAACACATTTCAGATAACTAAAACTTTTAACTTGCTCATGTATAAAAATACTACGAACACTATAGTTTACAGGAATCATTTAACATTCATAACTAAATACCTTCATGAATGGGCGTTCTTGAAAATGGGGAAATCATAAGAGTGGGTATGAATCTGAGAGGACTGTAACTGAGTTTGATGGGATGCATGAAGTAAAATAACCAAATAATAAATATAAAAATAAAAAAATCATAAAAAGAAATAGAGGATACTATGATTTTCATATCCCATTATTTATGCAAAGACATTTTAATATATTTGACTTGGAACCACAAAGTGAATTGTCATGGCTCAGTGCTTGGCTTGAACCCTAGAGTAATCTAGCCTTCACATCTGTCACTTGATTCATTGCCAGGACAAATTTGGCTAATTCTTAATGATTGACATGGACAACATGTAAATTTTTTTTCTAGTGGATAAGATCTTTTTTACAATAAAAACTATCACCTTCTCCCACTATCTTCAAAATTCATTTTGACTGAATGAACACCTAAATTTGTTAGCCAAAAGAATGACCAAATGGACAAGCATGGTGACAAACCAACAATATCAGTGCTGCGTAGGATGGAGACAGGAGGATTGTAAGATAAAAAAATATTCTGGTTGACATTAGTAATTTTAATATTATTAAAGGCCATACCATAAGATTCTGTATCAAACAAAAATGAATCCTTAAATCAAGCAAAACAATTTATGCACAAATACACACACATACAGACATGATGTGCATACACGCACACATCTTAAAATAGAAAAGTGTCATATATGTAACAATTCTTCACTGATGCCACTGAAAGCATTAAACTGCATATAAATAAGTAAGAATGAATTATATTAGTCATAAAATCAAAAAATGTATATATATTGAAATATATGTAGCTTGATATGTAAGATAATCTTTTCATGGGTGCATTGTTTTTAAATGCATTATTTTAGATGACATATATTTTTCTGGAAAAAAAGAGTTTTGAAAACGACACAACAAAAGGCAGTTCCTTCTCTGTCCCTTTTGTGGAGTGAGGGATGTTTGTTCACCTATATGAAGATTATTAACTTTTATGAAATTTTCAGGAGCAGTCTGTAGGTACTTTCCTACATGGGGGCAGTTTTATAAATGGTAGAACACACACACTTATAATCATTTTGGGGTAAAGAAGGACAACAGTTATAATAGAGATATTTACATGAAGGACTGAAAAAGGCAAAAAACAATAAACGTTCTTTCATAGCCACAACTGCACACTCACACTTACATTTCTGCTAAAGTTAGAAGCCATGTGACAATGTGGCAATGTTGAGGAAATATTAGCTTTTCCACTGGGCTGTTGAGCAGGCTGTTGCACGTGGGCTCTAGTGGGTACTTCCAGTGGATCATGGATAGAAGCAACTAAGGCATTCAAGTGAACACTGAGAATCATTGTTAGAGACTGTGCTTGGAAAAGGTTGAGACTGTCCTTGATAAGGACACAGCAGAGAAGTAAACAACTCATGTTTTCTGGGCTGTCATTCATTACTCTTCTCTACTCCACTTCCCTGCCCTTGATGCTAGATCAAGTGTCAACTTTAAGTCCTGATGAGGGCTAGACTATATGCTGAGCCAAGATGAAAAGGACGGGTATCTCACAGAAGGAAGTAAGGACTTCCCTGGAATCTCTTTGCTTAGATCTGTTCTCTGTTGGAATGTGCACAATTTTTTTTCCAAACCAATGCAGTACTATCTGTAGCTAACTTGAAACTGATCATACCAGGGATATTTGCAGCAGAGAAATCAGCTAGAATTTTCTTTTCCACATTCTGTGTCAAATATTAGCAGGGCATTACCATTTTGACTGAATTTTTAGAGACAGGACATTGAATTATGAATAGTGACTAAGAGTGAAGTCTCAAAAGGGAAGTTGATATTAAGGTAAACAAAATAAGAAAGCCCCAACACTATAAGGCTTAGGGCATGAGAAAGTGATTAGTTATCTTTAGTCAACCAACCAACCAACCAACCAATCAATCAATTATTTTTTTTAAAGCATAACCTCTCTGGTCTAGAATTTATTTTATAGCCCAGGGAAGCCTAGGATTCACAGCAATGCTCCTGAATTATTCTTTTGTGTGCTGGGAATATAGGTGTGTCCACTTTGCCAAGCAAAAGTGCCTTGAGGATAAGAAAATAACTCAGCATGGTGACAAAATTTCAGATATGCAAAAAGCTGGTTAAATTACACTGACACTTGAATTAAAAGTCCCAATGGAGATCAAAATGCAAATTGATAAGCTATTTTCATAGGATATATGGGCTTACTGCTTATGAGAATGTTAATTTTACAATGTAATTCTAGAACTTGCATTTATTTTTAGGGCAAAACAAATATGCAGCCCTATATGAAATTATCATTAAAAAGACACTGAACTAGAGGCAAGAGGTTTTACTTTGAGGAATATGTACAAATTGAGACATGGAGAAAAAGGAGAAATAAAAAATAACAGTAAATAGAAACATAAAACAGTAAAAATAAGAAGAATGGAGAAATG
This sequence comes from Sigmodon hispidus, assembly GCA_004025045.1. Taxonomy (NCBI): domain Eukaryota; kingdom Metazoa; phylum Chordata; class Mammalia; order Rodentia; family Cricetidae; genus Sigmodon; species Sigmodon hispidus. The sequence continues at coordinate 118,255 of PVIH01001892.1, forward strand.
CATCATCACTGTAGCTGAAGTTGAAGACACTGGATATTCAACCCTGAAGCTTTCTTAAAAAATATTGTTTCATGCAGCAAGTAAGAGCAATAGATAAGATGTGTACTTGCTATAGAGTATCTATTTGAGAAGTTGATAGATCTCAAAGTAAAGAAAATTAAATATAGATTGGTAATACTAGTGCAGGAACAGTCCCTAAGTAGTTTTAGGAATATCAGCAGGGAAAATAACATCCATAAAAAAAAAAAAAAAATCCTCTAAAACTTGAGGTCTTCTATTAGGAGAAGGTCGGTTGCTCAGTTTTTTTAATTGTCTGGAAGAGAGAGGTTGCAAATTAGGCTGAAAATATAAACAACTCAGTGTTATTTTTCTGCCAGTCTACTCTCTGCAATGATACCCCAGCTAGCCGGTAGAGTGCAGGCATGGTTGCTGTGGCTCCAGAGATGTATCTTCAGCAGGATCTACACTAATTCCTGTCTAAGGTTAATAATACCATTAATTTAATTAACAATTCATACCCAGATGGAGCAGTAAGTAGTGTCAATTGCAGTTAGACCTGGACAGATTGAGGTTTTCTAGTTGGAAATCTGAGCAGTTTGTCACAGAATTTCATTCTTATCTGCCAATGACATTTCCAGTGGTTGAATGTTGTAGTGTACACTTCCAGTGTTTTGAAAGGGTTCTACTGCAATGTCACCTTGTGGGAATGAGTAGCCTATATTCTTACTTCACCCAGCCCTTATTGCATTTACTCAGAAACCATGAAGATGATTTCTTCTCTATATCTAGAATATTTGCAATTATTACTTCATATTGCATAACTTTTTTTGTCAAAACACATTTCTTTATAATTGTGTCAGATGCAATTAATGTGTGTGTGTGTGTTTGTGTGTGTGTGCAGTAAGAGTATTTTGGCCTGTTTGGCCCATGATCTAGACTTATAGGCTTCTAGTATAGAGGCTTATATTAATTATTTTTGTTTGGCCTATGGCTTAAGCATTTTGTTAGTTAGCTTTTGTATTTTAATTTAACTTATTTTTATTAAACTATCACGATACGTGGCCTGTGGCTTACCTGTGTTATTTTTACATGTTGATTCTTAGACGGCTAAATGGAGTTTCTTGTGACTTTGTCTTTTTTTTTTAATGCTCAATTTCTCACCTTCTTCTAAGATGGATAAAGAAAATGTGATACATAATGAAGTATTACTCAATAGTAAAAAACAATAACATCATAAAGGTTGCAGGCAATCAGGTGGAACTAGGAAAAAATCATCTGGAGAAAGATAACCCACACCCAGAAAGACAAACATCATATGTATTCATTCATAAGTGGATATTAGATGTAAAGCAAAGGATAACCAGGCTACACTCCACAGACCCAATGAAGCTAGGTAACAAGGAAGACCCTAAGAGGGACATGCATGGATTGCCCTAGAAAGGGGAAATAGATACATTCTCAAGATGTTCATCTTTAATGTTAATAATAAGGCTTTCTTCAAAAATATTTTATTATCCACAGATTTTAAAATACTTCATTATCCATAGAATGTCTATGAAAAAAAACATCCTATTTTGTAAAATTATAGAATAGCACAGGTTTCTTCATTCATACAAATTGATAAATGTAGCTGTAACAGCTCCAGCATGTTTGAACCATCAACAAAGAAAATAGAAAGAAAGATTAGAGGAAACACTAGAACACATTGAATGACTAGAAGAATAAATACTGATGTACCTCTTGAGGGAAGAAACATGAAGGCATAGAGATGAAAATCTGATGTTTGACTAAAAAATATAAATACCATTTTGCTAGAGAAATGCAATAATGTAAGTATTGCAAGAAGTGAAGCACCATGGTCTCTTTTTTAGGAAATCTACATAGGTGATTTAGGTAACACAGAAGTAAAGAGTAGTGAGACTGGTTCTGTAGGGACAATAGAAGGAGGCATGTTGGTTATATAAAATATAATTTATACAGTCATATGGAAGGAAGACTTTACTTTTTTTTCTATAGATGGGTAGAAACGGAAAGTTGGTAAATAATTTCTGGGGACCTGAACATTGGAGAAGATCATAGCTGCTGGAGCATTATGAAGAGAGATTTCCATATTTTCCAAAGGGCAAATCACAGGATCCAAAATCCAACTTGTTTTTTGACTGATAATACGCTCTGTGTGTGTGTGTGTGTGTGTGTGTGTGTGTGTGTATGCACGCCACCCTCTTTTTTAATTAACAAACAAAGGGTCTTTTGAAACAACATTTTCTCAATGATTTCTTTATGACTGCTAATGGTTAGGGACTTTATTATGTGTTAACTTTTTAAAACTTGTTTGAAGGAAAAAAGAAGATATGTGTATGAAAGTTTAAATATTGGAGAAGAAGCACTAAATAAGATTATCTAAAAGAGAAGAATGTAGGTATAAAAAAACTATGAAAAATAATAAAATTATTCAGAAAGATAGAGCTTCAGCAAATCAAATGGTTCTATAGACCATAAAACAACTAGTTAGAAACTTTTAAAAATAGAAATTATTTTTAATAACAATAAGAACATGAGACAAAATGCTGAGAATGTATTTAGAATAGATGATATTGATGCATATATACATATATATATATACACATATAACTGCATTACATGTGTTGTTTTATAAATGATAAATACAGAAGTAAACCAGAAACCAACACTTAATATTCTTAGTTTTTTAGAATGGCATTTTTGTTAAATGACTCTGTTTGTTTAAATAAACATAATCTAAAGTTAACATAAAAATATACTCATTCCAAAGAGATCAAACCATATGTCCGTAGCAATAAAAGCAGGAAAATGGGTAGGGAACTTGAGAAATAGATCAATGGAAAGAAAAAATTCTAGAGAAGACCCATGAATAAATGTTAATATAACTTGGCTAATATAATTTATGATTTGGGGAGATAGACTGCCCTTTGTAAAATAGTGTTCTCATAATCTACTAAGTATAATGAAATGAAATCTGAGATGATTTATGGAGTCCTGTATTAACAATTAAGTGCTATGTAGAGAAACAATCCACATACTGAATAAAGATATGGGAGAATAATAATAATAATCACAAAGCAACTGAAAAAGAGAGACTTTCTGGATAAAGTGGAAAAGCTGGGAGACATAGAGGAAACTCCTGTATATTTAGTTGAACTGTTAGATAAAGTGAAAAATTTTCTCCTTTGTAAGACAAAAGACAGAAAAGCCAAGGTAATAAAGTATTTGTGAAGATGTTATTTCCAGTTTAATAGCACAAGACATGATTATATTTCCATGACATGGCTTACTAAGGTTTCCATGTTATTTTTTATTCCCAACCATGCAATAAGGACTTTGTTATATTTTAGAAAATGCATGATGTTTACAACTTTAAATTAATTTGTCATGTTAGCTCTGTTTGGTGTGAATTACTTCTTCCATTTTTAAGTGCTGAGTTTCAGACTCAGAACTTTATATGCTCTCAGCAAGCCTTCCATTGCCTGGATATAGGCTCAACTTACATGTTACACTTTAATCATAAAACATATATGTTTGACTGAAGTAATCAGCTTAAGTTATGTAGTTCTTTGTGTCCTAAGTCAGCCTTTTTATGTAGCATCTATGAAATACTTTTGACTGGGCTCTAAATTTCTTTTAGTTGTCTGTTTATATTTTAGTTTTGTGTCAAATGTTTTTGATGGAAAAAACCAAAAATTTCTAGAGATAGTTAAGTTGATGTGACTTTCCTCTGATAAGATTTTTTATACTTTCTCGGTATGTGATAAACACTGTTTATCTTGCTTTTTTGGTGTCATTTCATATAATTTCTTTATGAAGCTATAATTTATTTTTTGGCATACTGTGTGATTTGGCATGACACACTGATGTTTTGTCTATGTAAGTTACCCCCTTTTCTATTTTATAATCTTATTTTCACCAAGGGCTCCTCCGAGTGTGCCTTCTCTAGTCCACTTATGTATCTATTATGTTGTGCATTGTGTTGGCTTACCCATTGAGCCTTAGAATGTATTTTAATGCTTCATTGGATAAGCTCATTATTCCAAATGTTCAAAAATTCTTGGAAATTGTTCACAGACCACGGATTTAGAAAAGGATCATGTTTCCATGCAACGTTTAATCTTTTCATTCAGAAATCTCATATGCCTTTGCATTTGTTCCAGACTTCTACACATATAATTTAATAACACATTTATATGAATCTGATAATTTTATTTGCACAAATTTTTCCTACTTATAATTATATATTTTCTTAGGTTGTATATTTACCTGGGTGTCTTTTGTGTGAGCTTGAAATATGAATATAATTAACTTATGTAGTCTATATATATCTTCTATTTCTAGTAGTGACTACATATAGAGTTTATGTAAAAGCTATGTATCGGGGACTGAATTTTTATGTTATTCAAGCTCAATAATCATTTTGAAGTATTATTAAGTTCCAAGTTCTGTGCTCTGTAATCAAATAAATTTAAGGCAGAGTTATCCTGCTTTTTATATATTAGATATAAACCTCAATACATAAATGTCCTGGTAGGAAGTGTCTATAATCTTGCCTTCAGGAAGCAGGACATATATTGATTAAGGATATTAATATTATTGGTACTACTGCATAGCTCAATATCTTCATGGCAACAGAAACATTATCTCATACATAACAACTACATTCCTTATAGTTTCTGCTAATTATATTTTAGTTATGAGCAGTACAATGAAGACAAAGACTGATGTGATTAAGGATCGAGCCATATATTATTAACCTTGTTTTCCAGAAGAAGAGTGGAAGCTCAAGGGTCTTTATAGCTACTCTTTTGCTGTCAGTGTGTGCCAGAGGAGAACTCTAAGTCTATGTATCTAATGCTTTTATGATTAACTGCGATAGAGGAATGACTATGAGATTGTCAGTGATTTTTTTTTTTAACTGACACTCAATAAGAGAAGACTGGTCACTTTCTACTAGTCTTAAATGTAACATTATGTTTTTCCTTAGCTTTTTTACAAACAAAATAAAGTTGAAAGAGATCTAAAAGACAGGACAAGCATCATTAAAATGTTTCAGTTGCTTCATTATATTATTATATAATGTTATTATATATCAATATATCCAATTAATATATTCCAATATATCATATTACACATTTTATGAAATTGATTCTTTTACTATTTTACATGTGTGTAAATTATATTCTGGTTGCTGTGATGATCCATCATCTATAATCTCCTCTTTCCTCCATATGTTCTTTATGACATTATTGTTTTTTTAATTGTTATATTTTTAGATCAACTGAGTTTCTATAAAGAATCATTTGGGTGACTATGGGACTGGAATTATTCATTGGAACCAAGTGGGCTGTTCAGTGAGCACACAGCTAAAGACAATGGCTGCTTATCTCCTAGAACCAACTAGAAGTCAGTGGTTTAGAAAGGAAGACAAATGTCCCAATGAGTCATGCCACAGTGTATTGTTAATCATTACCAGGTGATAGGTCCATTCCACTATATGTCTGTTATAGGCAATTATAGCATCTGTGGGGCCATGATTACACTGGATTACCATGCCTAGAAGATAGTATAACACAGCTCCTTTCCATATTTGCTGGTTCTTATAGGATTCCCTCCCCCTTTTCATTATTATCCTGGTTTGGTAGAAGAAGTGGTATACATCTCAGGGTTAGGGTGAAGAATGAGTCACTTTTTTCCAGCATTTTCTTGAATCATGAATCTCTGCATTCCTTCATGACTGTTATTTGACTAGAGATGCCAGCCCCTTCTATTTCCTTTAGTCTTTTAAAAAGAGAACATAACTTTACATGATTACTTAATTATATATTCAAATTAAATAAAGTTGATAATGCAGATTCTGTTTTATTAGCTGTATTTCAAATGCTTCATAGCTACACATGGTTAGCAGATACACTTTGGATTGTGCAGAACAGGTCCATCATCACAAAAGTTTCTATTGGATGGTGCTAACGTACCACATCTGACACAGAAGTCCTATCCTGTAGTTGCTGTATCATTTCATTTCCCTGGTGAATATTTAATGTACTCTAACATTATGCCAGGGTATGAACAAATATATGTTTATGAAATATACAAGTACTCAAGACACAACTTACTTCATTAAATTTCTTAAAATTTTGTGCCAAATTAGTATTTGTTTTTGACATTCTTGTGACTAATAATAAATAACGGGTAATAATAATAATTCACAAATAATTACCACACTATTTTCTAAGTTTCATTTTGTAACTTTTACCTATTTCAGATAACATCACTGATGTTTATTTTAGCTTTATTTAAGATGCTATGAGGTAGCTGTTGCCCAAAGAAATCTACAAGGTAGGCCTACTATTTTTCTTTCATCCACTTTGGTCTTGTTTTTCTTATATCCATCCTCATAGACCCTGAATGAGCTGCATGACATATCTGAATAATAATTTCTGTTAATTCTTGTTTTTATAATAAATGCATCTAAGATGATCTGTTCATTTCTTGTTTTGCTTTGTTATCTAGAGAGAAAGGATGTCATGGTCTAAAGCTCTTCCCATTTATTTTTCAAAAAGTGACTAATGAAAAAATTATTAGTAAAACAATTTTATACTGTTAAGTTTTGAAATTTGCCATTTACATGAAGCTGTATAATTGAACAAGAAAGTCTGTCCTTTCTGTGGAGAATCTATTAGAAAATTCAGAAAAATTTATGTGTTTTTTTTCTTTCATCTCTATTCTTCACATCCTCTGTAGCATTGCTTACTATATAGAGATGCATCTTTCTTTTATCACTAGTTCTCATATCTGAGTGTTAACAGTGCCACTTCCTTTATTAGTTATGTTGTTTTTATTTGGAGACTTTCCATCCCTAATAACTCTATACCACCTAACACTTCTTTATGGGGCCTATTTTGTTTGTGTCCTCCAGTAGGGACTGTTGAACAAGCCAATAATTTACCTTGTACTTCAGAGAGATGTCTGCTTGGTAGATAATTCTTGTTTTATCCTGTACTAGTAAAAGAGTCAGACTCTGTAGTTCTAAATGGATTACCATCTAGGTCTTGTTCTCTGTCCAATTTGAATAGTTAGAAAGTTGATGAGCAATTAGCTGATATGTTAATCAAATAGTCACATTTTAAATTAGAAACTAAAAGTAAGTCCAATGTATCTATCATATGCCATGGTTATGACAGTAAATAAAAGTATAGAGTTGAAATGCTAACAGTTAGAATATAAATATTCTCAATACAAGATTTAAGTATTTGAAATAGTGAATGTTAGTTTATTTTAGCTAATATACAATTATTTAAATAGCAAATCCTTTTATACTCTAAATTCTAAATAGGTTTTATTAAAATATATAAAAAGAAGGAATCCAATATGCTATTATTCATTGGATATTGAGTAGTTACAAGAGATGAGATTGTTGTGACTTACTGGTCCCGTCAAATTAGGGCATGGAAATGGTATTTTCATGTGGATTGATGAGACAATCCAGTGTATTTTCTCTTCTACTGGTCATATTTTTATTCTTTTGATAGTCTTGTGATGACAATCAAATGGCTGACTGTTATAGACATGATTCTGTCTCAGTAGAATATTTTTAAAGATTATTTTTGGAGTAGAAAGAATTTCTAAATTTTATAAAAGTATTCATTTATTTTTGCATTTTATGAGTATGGGTGATTTGCTTGCATTATCAGTTCATGCAATACCTGAAAAGACCAAAGGAGAGCAACAGCTCTCCAAGGACTAAAGTTACTAGATGGAGTGAGTTATCATGTGAGTACTGAGAATCCAATCCAGGTCTTCTGGAAGAGTAGCCAGTGTTCTCAACTTTTGAGACATCTCTACAACTCAATATGTTCATTTGAAAAAGCATATTTTGCTAGTACGTGTGATTTAAACCAAAACAATGTACTTATTATTGTTTGTTTCATTTTGACATTAAATGTATGTGTGTGTGTATATGTACAAATAACAGACTTTGATCATTTTCCCTTCTTGTTCACTCAATCCCCTCCAGTGGCCCTCTTTCTCTTCTGTAATCAGCCTTACTCTTCTATATCAAGATCTTTAGTTTCCTATATTCCATATGTGAGGAAAAACATGTGATGCTTGCCTGTCTGCTTTAAATTATTTCATCTATAGAGAGTGCAGTGCCCTTGATACAGGCAGGGCATGATTATAAAGCTATTGGACACTAAAGCTGATCATGAGATGGCACTTGCATTATGATATGAATATTTATTTCATGTTTTTTCTTGCAAAATTCAAAAGTTATAACAGAAAATTGTTTAAAGTCAGTAACACATGCTAGTAGACATTACAATGAACTCTGAAGAGACAGTGCAGATTATGTATTCAGTTTGTAGCCTCTGCAAAAAATTTTTGTTCAAGCATCTCTTCAGCCAAATTGAATTCTTTACTGATTTTGAGTGTATAGTTAAAATACCATTCTCACTATTAAAGTGAGGTCATCTTATAAACATTGTACTCTGCATACTGCACACTTCTAATAAAAAATGTTAATGTTTTGAGTTGATAGCAAAAAGAATTCCTGCATTTTAAAGTAGATAGACATTTTCTGCCTTGCTTCTTAAACTTAATCATAGACACAGTGTTATATCATCATTTTGACTGGTTGCTGAAACAGATATAAGGAAACTATGAATTTGCAAAAAGAAACTTAGATCATGGAACTTAAAATGAAAAGCAAAACAAAGGATTACTGAATATATCTAACAATCACCAGTGATATATGGTAGCAGATTAATAATTCCCAAGATTTCTGTGTAGAAGTATTTATTCTATGGATGGCAACTCAATTTAGACTAAATAATATAAATTAATTTATTATAGAATGAAGGCCAAACTCAGGTATATTCTGTATTTCAGAAGGTTGATATAGCAAATCAGTTGTTTTTGATACAGTTGTTGATACAGAAGTTGATACAATATATATAGGTCAAGAATGAAAGGAACAATGAAAATTTACTACCAAAGTGTAAACAATTTTTGCTATATTTATAGAATCTACCTATGTTATGATTGGTTAATATTTGCAATATTAACATGTAAGCTTTATTCAACACCATCATTTTTTGTAGGTTATGGATGTGTTCTTTGTAGAATACTTAGCAATATCCCTCCCTGGTGTCTCTATTGGACATCAATATCATGCCATTTTCCTCTGCCAATTTTGACAACAAAAACTCTCTCTAGAAACTGTAAATTAACCTGTAGAATTGGAGCAATATCATTTACCTTCCCTTCACTAAGTATGACTGATCTATATACATAGGTATATAGTAATATCTCATTTGAAACTATTACATGTAGTAGTAATTGTGATCACACCTAAAGTTAGATAATACCATGGGGTGATTATTGTGACAGATATATCTTCTTTAATTGCTATGGTGCTGTGAGGTATGCAGGCACTGTCATTATTAAGTCAGGAAAATTTAAGTGTGAATTTCTTGAGTGAATGTATTGTACTGTTTAGCAGCAGAAGAAACAGACTTTAGGGAGGTTAAGATACTTGTACAATGGAACACTGTTAGGAAGAGATAAAGGAAGGAATCATTTACAGACTAATCTCATACCCATGTATAAAACCATTATATTATCAGTTCTCTTTGTGTAATCTTTATGTAAGCTGTCATTGGGAAATGCACTAAAATGAACAAAATAGCTAATCATAATACAATGATTCAACATCAGAGTCTGGGTGTTTGAACACTTTCTTTCACCATGAGGCATATGACAAATATCTAGTCTCTTAATTCTCATTCATCACAGTTTTAGAACTCTGAATGTAGTAAGAAGAAAAGAAACAAGAATAACCATATTGAAAAAGAAGAAATAAATATATACACATATATATTTATCTTCCATATATATATATATGGAACATTAAAAAACCCAACTCAACAAACAGAAAAAAGTCCAATTAAAAGGTAAATACAATGTCTTTGAATAATATACAAATGTACCAAACAATTGTATTTCTATAACGTATTAATGTACTAATTAAAAATGCAATAATATTTTAAATCAGTCAGTTTCCTAAATAAAATATGTACATATAAATAAAACACAGATACCTAAAATTTTATGTTGAATATTACAAAGCTGACGGAGAAAAGTACAAATTAGTGAAGATGGAAGTGTCTAAGATTTCCAAAGCTGTGAAGAGACACTATGACCATGGCAACTCATTTTATTTTTATTTTTACTTTTATAGAATGAAGTCTCATTTTTTATTCATGTATACCCTTGTTCAAACTCCTTTCCCCCTCCTAACCCCTCCCAGTCAGTTTCTCTTCTCCCATCTCCCCATTCCCTCCCTAGAAAAGGTGAGAGGTCTCAAGGTGGATTAGTCCAGCATCCACACCAGGCAAGTGACATTTCCTCATCTAATATCAAGACTGGGTCAGGTGTTCCTCTGGAGGGAATGGGCTCCAAGATGCTTCAGGTCCAGAGCTGCTCAGTAGTTATGGTTGCACCTTGGGTATGCTTTGCTTTTTGTTTAAAATTCACTAATGAGTGAGTACATCCCCTGCTTCTCTTTCTGGGTTTGTGATGCCTCGCTCAGGAGGATATTCTTGAAAACTGAAATCCAAGTGGATCAAAGACTTCAACATAAACCCAGCCACTTTGAACTTGATAGAAAAGAAAATGGGAAATACCCTGCTTTGCATTGGCACAGGTGACCACTTCCTAAATATAATACCAGTAGCACGGACACTAAGAACATAGGTGGGACCTCCTGAAACTGAGAAGCTTCTGTAAAGCCAAGGACACAGTCAATAAGAGAAAGCAACCACCTATAGAATGGGAAAGGATTTTCACCAACCCTACAAGTGACAGAGTCCTGATCTCTAAAATGTATAGAGAACTCAAGAAACTAGAGCCCAAAGCCCTAAATAACCCATTTAAAAAATGAGGTTCAGAGCTAAAAAGGGAATTCTCAGCAGAATTACAAATGGCTGAAAGACACTTGAAAAAGTGCTTAGCATATTTAGCCATCAGAGAAATGCAAATCAAAACAACTTCGAAATACCACCTTATACCTTTTAGAATGGCTTAGATTAAAAACAGAGATGACAGCCTATGTTGGAGACGATGTAGAGTGAGGGGAACACTCCTCCATTGTTGGTGGGAGTGTCAGCTTGTTCAGCCACTCTGGAATGCAGTATGGCGGTTTCTCAGAAAACTGGGAATCAATCTCCCCAAGGATCCAGCAATACCACTACTGGGCATATACCCTAAAGATGCACATTTGTACCCCAAATGCATTAGTTCAACTATGTTCAAAGCAGCATTATTAGTAATAGCCAGAACCTGGAAACAACCTAGATGCCCCTCAACTGAAGAATGGATTAACAAACTGTGGTACATTTACCATGGACCATGGCAACTCTTATATCATTTAATGAGGGGTATCAGTGCTTGCTTACAGTTTCAGAGGTTTAGTCCATTATTATCCTGGAGGAAACATGGTGGCATGTAGCAGACATGGTGCTGGAGAGGTAGCCAGGAGTCCTACATATTTTGGCAACAGGAAGTCACCTAGGGTCACAGTGAAAGAAGCTTGAGCTAAAGAAAGCCCTCCCCCCCATTGCGACACACTTCCTTCAACAAGGCCATGCCTACTGCAACAGGGCCACACCCTCTAATAGTGTCATTCCTTATGAGATTATGAGTGCCAATTACATTTAAACTACCACAGAAAGACACAGATTTCAATTTTCCTTAAATTTATAATAATAATAATAATAATTGTATGTGTACATTTGCATGTGGCTATTCAAAAGACTCCAGATAATGTCTTTAAGATCCCTGTACTTGCTATTACAGGCAGTTGAAAGCTCCTTAACATAGTTGCTGGAAATGGAACTGTGGTCTCTGGAAAAAGCAGTGAGTGCTCTTAATCACTGAGACATCTCTGCAAGTCCAGTGAATTCTTTTGAAAATCTCAGCACAATGATTTTTATGTTGATGTAGACAAGATTACCTAAAAGTTTGGAGATGCAAATGAAATTGAATAATAAACAATATTGAAAATGAAGACTAAAGATGCTTAGTGTAAATTATTTTATGAGGTCATTTAGCCATAGTAATAAAGATAGTTTATTATTAGGGAAAACAAAAACTCATAGCTGAATGAAACAGTAGAAAGCAATCCCTTCTCCAACCCACACAAACTTGTTCGGATAAGTAACTGGGAGGGGCAGGAGGGGAAGGGAGTTTGAACAAGGGATGCATGCATAAAAAAAATGAGACGTTATTCATAATAATAAAAAAACCCAAAGGCACAATACCAACTCAGCATACAAAAATACACTCTTTCAAGTTTTGCTTATTCTTTCTATGTACAGCAACTCTGTGTTTTTATCAGTACTTCACAGTAGTGCCTCTGGCATCATAAGACGTGCATCTGATTACACAATTCAGCAAGAATTTCAACTATAGAAACAAATACATACTGACTGTATTTTAAGGGCAGTGTGTTGGAATACACTAGCCTTTTCATTATTGTTTTCCTTTTTCTGTATTTAATTTTTATTTCACATTTGTTGTAATATTTAGCAAGTAGTTTATGCAGTTCTTAAAATGTTGATTTTTCTCTAAATCTTATCCAGATTTTCATCACGGTATCACAGAGCCATCTTGTTGCAGTAGGCACAGATGTGTACTTCTAATTACTTGGTCAACTAAAAGAATCTCAATTTAGGAATTTCTGGCACTTTCTCTGGAAAAGGATTATCATTCGTTGAAGGCTACCAGAGAGATCCATTATTATTGCTATTTAAATGCCTGAACAAGGTCAAGGTTGCTGCCATGCAGCTTCTTTCCTTTGTCACCCTGTGGTGACTTCTAAAGACTTTACTGCATCTGGCAACAGAAACACTGGAGTGCATCTGTTGGAAGTTGCAGATGTGTTTTATGGCTGCAGTAATACTTGCCTAACTTAAATCCACACTGGCATGCTGCTGTGTTCCTGCTATTGATAGAGAAGAAAGAAGGTAACTAGAAGGCAGGAGGCAACATCAAGTAGCTATCAAGACTCTAAATAACATCATAACGATTCTAATATTTGTTTACTGTTCTGCTAAAGAAGTTTAATAAGGTAAGACATACTGGTCAGATTATAGGCATTTGGGGTTATGTGACATGGAGTGATGCATATGGTCTGAGATATTTAAAAAGAATACAATGAAATGCAATAAAGAAAAGATAGTAGAAGTATTTATACAATTAAAATTGAAACTGTATTGCCCAACATATTTATGAATAAAACATGGTTATAAAAATTCTTTTGAAATGTTTAACAGATTATAATGACTGTCCTCCCATGGAAGTCATGTGTTTATTTTATAAAATAATGCTACCCTAACTAGCTCAGTTTCAAGCCTATATCACTCAAGGCAGCATTGCTGATTCAGAGAAGCTCTAGCTGATGAGCATTCACACTATTTTTTTTAATTTTACTGATCAATGCAATAGGATCTAATGTGTAATAGCTTAAAGACTACATTATGGCGCCATAATTACACAATAATCTAAAGCAGAAAAAGTATATAGAAATTTTCTATCTGGACTGAAACAGGAAAAGACTGCAATGGGCTAGATCCTTTAAAAAGGAAGGCTTAATAAAACATTCCTGTGTACTCTTAAAGCCAGTGTTCTTGCCTTTCACAAAACTAGGAAATCATGTACTGGATGATTCTAAACAGTTCTTCATTCAAGCAGGTAGGGCAGCCCCTCGGTATGTGGTCTAAAAGTCATCATCTAGTTTCTCATTTTTCCTGCTTAAGACCAGTTCTGATTTACATTTTTAGCTTGTATATTCATCTCTTTCCAGTAATCTGTACAGTTTTCAAGAACTCACTGGGCATGTGGGGGTAACCATATATACAGATAGCGAATAACTGGACAGCACCTCCACTTATAGTGACGCATTTTATATCAATAAACAACTCTTTAATTTCTTTCAATAAAAGTGTTTACATAATCCAATAGTTAACAGCATCTAATGATTCCCAGAAAATATCAAAAAAGTGTAAATAATTAACTAATTATATAGGATGAAGTCTTCTGCATTCCAATCTGGTCTTCAACTAGTTATGTGGCAAAGGATGGCCTACTGATCTTCCTTCTGGGTGCTGATCTTGCTTTCTGGGTGCTGAGATTTAAGGAAGGCTCCACCACCATGCCTTGATGATGCCGTGTCAGGACTGAGCCTAGGGTTTGGGACATACTAGGAAGCATTCAACCAACATAGCAATGCCCCAGCTCCATTTATGATTTTGACAACTAGAAAATTTTTTTGGCTTATGTGACAACATACCTGAATAGTTTTGTAATTCTTTCTGGCCAAAATAATAAGTTGAACCTCTATGTTGTGTATATAACAGCAATAGTAACAACAAAACTATCAGAGGTTAGAAATTCTACAAATATTAATGTTTATACACAATATAGTATAAGATTTCATATTTAACATTTCTATAGTAAAAGGTACTATTAATTTCAATTATTATGTAGCTATAATTAAAATGTCAGAATGATGCATGAACTATTTTATGTGCCTGTTTGCTGTATGCACAAAAGAAAAATCCTCTGTGCTCTTTTCCCAAAATGATATGTATTGTGTTCCTCACAAATTCATTAATTCATTACTTCTTTAATTATTTCAACTAAACATCTCTGAAAATGTTTTAATTATCCATAGAACCAAGGAATACAAGACTTAAATGGCTTCATTTTATCACAAATGCTGTTAAATACCAGAAATGTCTATTTAAATCTAAATCTCAGTAATACTCTTTATGTTTACATACATAAATTGTGCATAAACGTACTTATACTGATGTTTTTCACTCCAAATATCATTGCTTTTTGGCTATCACAAATTTAACTTATGGTCCTCTATAGTTAATAAGCATTTTCTTTTGTATTAGCAAAATAAATCAAAATTTGTAAGAGTGAGAGAAACATTTTGACTTTAGCCTGTAAAGCTTGAGCAGAAAAATAAGATTCATTCAGACTTTTGCTACAGAATAAGGTTCAACTGACTGAGTTTGTGGTAATTTGTAGCCTAGAACTAGAAAAAAGTTATATAGATTTATAGTATATGCTGTTATCTGAACCAATAAGCTTCAGAGGCTCATGGGTGATTTGTAGGGTGAAGAAACTTCTGTTCCAAGAAATGAAGGGAGGAAGCTTAAACCATGTCTACCACAGTGTTTGAGATGTAATTGCTTCTTCAGCTAAGGAGAGAGAGAGTTGATTTCCAAATAGGGTGACAGTCTTTTTCCAAACTCCCTATTTTAGCTCTTTTCTGGTATGCTTGAGTGTGTGTGTGTTTTGTGTGTGTGTGTGTGTATTCCCATGCAAATGTTCAAATGTTGTCTAGCCTACTTGTAGTTATGCTTTATACATACTGTAAAATGTAACTATCTTATACCGCATTTGAAACATTTATAGTCTGCTTGAGAACATTTTAAGACATTATGGAATCATTTGTGAATTTATGTAATTACATTTTGAAATGCTTTACAATTACCTTGCTTCAAGGGTAATGGTTCATTAGAATACTAACACCCAGAGGATAAGAATTGCATTGTGTATACTACTAGGTCCTCACTAACCTGTAGTAATAAATAAACAATTATTAAATATAAATTTGTAAGTACCACTAAGTCAGAGAGGCTACAATACAAAACCTGAGGCCATATATCATGAAGGATAACTTTGGTTTCTCATGAGTAATGAATAAATTCTAGCTAATGATTTTGCATACTCCTGCAATTTGTAACAAAATTACATTTGCTACATATTGTTAAGTCCACAATGGTCTGGTTTGTAGTTCATCTCTTCTTTCAAAATAAAGGTCAAAGAGCCAAGGTCTACATCAAATATAAACATCAAATCTTATGATTCTGATAACAAGATTGCTGAGAAAAAATTCTTTTTGAATTTTCTTTCTTTTATTTTTAAACTTTCGGTAGAGTGACCCTGAGGTTCTACACATGCCAGACAAATGTCCTATCACTAAGCCACACTCGAAGCAGGATAGACCAATTATTGCCTTTTGTTTGTTTGTTTTCATTGTTTCCTTAACGATTTTCATTTGATATATTATAAGTAGTCACATGATACCAGTGCCAATATAATATGCTTGGTTTGGGTTCTTGGTTCTGGACATTTAGATTACTATTTGGTGCTTACGGAATAATATACTTGTTATTACCTTATTGTAATTCAGTTGCCATCTTTACTATAATTATTAAATTTTTCCAAAATAAAAAAATATTTTCATAAGTCTTTATTATATTTCTTTTAACCTCACTAAGCACTCATTTCACAGTCTGGTTAATTTTGTTGTTTTTTTTCATGACAGGATTTCTCTGCATAGCCCTGGCTGTCCTGAAACTCACTTTGTAGGCCTGGCTGGCTTCAAACTCCCAAAGATCTGTTTGCATCTGCCTTCTGAGTTTCTGAGATTAAAGGCATGCTCCACCACTGCCCAGCATTAATTTTTAATATAACTCTGTTATACATCACACATGTTATTTTTGAGAATGAATAATTAAATATTCAGGAGCCCCTTTAATATCCTAACTATTAATTTTAAACCTTAAATACATAAAAGACTTGAACAATTGGAAAATATTTTGCTAATGTACAGAATATTAATAATATATTTTTAAAAAATCAAATAGACATTGGTTCTGACATCCTAGGACCATGATGAGAAAGTTGCAAACACTGAAAATCTCTTGGACTTTCTTTAAATGAGAATGAAGGAAGGGTAAGTAGATACAAATACTGGATGCCAGTAATCAATATATTTTAACCAACATGTGAAGTTAAAATATCACCTGTTATGTTAGAACTAAAATATTGCATCTTAAAGTTGAAGACACCATTCAAATGCATGTAAGATAATGACTAAGAGAGTTTTCTCTTTAAATTAGTATGTATGTGTGCTTATATTTTCAATCCCCATGACTGTGAGCTTTTAGTTGCCTGATACCTGCAATAGTTACTCTCCTTGCTTATACCATATATGCCTACAAGAACTCAGAAGAAAATATAAGCATGAGAATAATTAAGAAATAGATACTTATATTTAAATTACATCATTTACTTCCTCATGACTGTCAAAAGTAAATTATATCATTTGCTTCCTCATGACTACTCTCTAAAGAGAATGTTTAGATATTATAAGAACAAGTATGACTTGGTAATGACATTTATTTTATTTTTAATTTTTAAAAATATTTTTTAAAATTCATTGAAAATATTATACCATGTATTTTGATCAGATTTCACTCCCTCTCCAAACTCCTACCAAGGCCACCCATGCCCTCCTTAAACTGGTCAGGTTTTCTCTTTCTCTCTCTCTCTCTCTCTCTCTCTCTCTCTCTCTCTCTGTCTCTCTGTCTCTCTCTATCTCTGTCTCTGTCTCTCTCTCTCTCTGTCTCTCTCTCTCTCTGTCTCTCTCTATCTCTGTCTCTGTCTCTCTGTCTCTCTGTCTCTCTCTCTCTGTCTCTCTCTCTCTCCCTCTTCCTCTTTCCCAATACAATTTATTTGAGTAGCATTGGGCCATGCCCTTAAAAATGGATTCATCCTCTCCCAGCTGTTTTGTAATACCAAGAACTCCACATATGGGTTGGAATAGGAGCTCTGTCAACTCTTACTGGTCAGCTTGAGTATCTTGTGATTCTGTGGATTTCATGGGTATGTATGCAGATATGTATCAATCATGTCTTTTCTGCCTTACCATATTTCAACAAATAAGGCATATTTAAAATATATATAAATTATCCTGATGGATTTTCAGTAAAGTATTCCCCACTCTTATTCTCAAAGTGAACTCTGCATTTCCTACAGCTACATGGAGGCAAGCACAGCATTAAACAAAAAGAGTTAATGTCCCTTTCCCAAGATTCGATTTTGTTTAAAAATTAATTTGAAATAAAACCATGCAGAATGAAAACAGTCATATATTATGCAGTAAAGCATAAATTTTTCATTAATGTTAAAGTGAAAAATAAAACTTCCAAGGAAAGAAATATGTAGCCAGAGCAAGGGCTTTTTAATCAGCTACATTGCAGGGATACACTTTCCCTTTTCTCTATCATCAGAAACACGTCAGTGGGAAAGGGTGAGCTACTTGAGACAAAATAATAGGAAGAAAAGAGAGATGGGAAGAGATCAGACTCAAACCATATGTTTTCTTCTTTGAAATTAAAAAACACACAGGCTAAAGATGATGTAATTTGACCCTGAGAACTTAGGGGTCTCAATTTTACCACAATGATGTCAACCTGTAGGTCTGGGAACAGATTTCCAAGTTTTATAAATTATTTAAGATGTTAACACTTTCAAGTTATATTAGCATATTTTTTTCTTGTGAACACTATGGGCAAGCTAACTTCAGTTAAAAAATGAGCACATAATGGATTGAATAATAAATGTAGAATTTGGGCAGGAACACATTCAGTTCAAATCTTTTCTTTCTTTGTAACTAGAAGTGTGATCTTCAAATCCCTCATGCTTATTTTCTTTAATATGTAAGACAAATAAAATAAGAGTACATACCTAAAATTATTGTAAGGCACTGAAGAAGTAATGCTTGAACAGGATAATATGTTGTCTGGGGGAAGCCCTCAGGTAATTTTATATGTAAATACTAATCAAAATTGCTTCTGGTAGGAGATACTTGTTCTAAAGAGGCAGCAAGTGTATATAGTCACATCTTTTTTTTAGAAATGTATGGTTTTCTTACAGCAGCCCTGTTTCACATAATGTTAATGAATGCTTAGCAGCTTTGAGATGCCTCCAGCTAATGTCTGACCTACTTATTACGAAGGGAACTCCAATAATCTGGCCTCTACAAAGGCTGCTTTTCTGGACTGATGGAATTGAATAATTGCTACTTCAGACATTGCTATAGAATGTTTTCAATTACATTAAAGTACTACAATCCTCAAAGTTTTTAATTGACTAGTCTTTCTAAAAGTCTTTTTTCTTGCATTACTGCAAAGTTCTGAAACTCACAAAATAATGCAAATTTGTCAAAATATGTACCATTTATATTTATGATCATACTTTAAAATCTGTTCATTTTTTTTCCTGATGGAACATATAAAGATGAACCAATACAATTTTATTTTTTGTTTCCATGATGCTCATGGTCATACATATGGGATGACTTTCTGTACCCTGTGAATTACCATTGAATAATAAAGGAGCTATTTTGGCTCATGACAAAGCAGAGGTAAAGGAGAAGGAGAGTAGAATCTAGAGACTCTGTGAGTTGTTGTCCAAAAGAGAAAGATGTAATGGAACACAGGTAAAGCCACAAACCATGTAGCAAGACATACATTAGTAGAAATGAATTAAGTTTTAAGAACTAGCTGATAATGAGCCTAAGCCATAAGCTAAATAGTTTCTAATTAATATAAGCCTTTGTGTGATTATTTGAGGTTAAGTGGCAGCGGAACTGCAGATCCATACCTTGGGATAGACTAGCCAGATACTTCTGGCTACAGTCATGGTAGGTTGCCATAGCAATACAGATTCTAGATTTACTCATTACATCACAGATTATTATAGACCTTCATTTTTGGCTTCACAATTTATAGGGAAAATTGTGATAGTAGAAACTTCAAGGACAACTTCAACTGAAGAGTAAAAGTTAAATTCTTCCATGAGACAGGAGTGAAACAATCAACAATATTACAAGGATTTCATTATTAATATTTTTTATACAGCATATTCGGATCAAGTTTTTCCTTCCTCTGTCTCCTCTGAGAGTCTTTCCACCTTGCCACCCATCCAACTCTAAGCTTTCTTTTGTTCTTTGTATTTAGAAAACAAAGAGGGCAATAAACAAACAAACCAGCAAAGAACAAAACAAGCCAACAAGTAGAAAAAAAATAAAAATAAAAAGCAAGAGAAACATGAATACATGCAGCCACACACACACATTTTGATGTTATCCAATATATTGAATTTTTTTATAATATTGGATATAGACAAAGAAATGTATCTGCTAGCCTGAAAAAAGTATTTTTTTACTGACTTAACAAAATTCAACACCATTTACTGTAGAAGGCTTTCAAAGATTTCTGGAAACTCAATCCAAACTTAAAGATGTTTGTAAAGAACAAAACAAAAAAAGAAAGAAAAAAACTCAAAATAAAATAAGACAAAAAATCCAAACTGTGTAATTTACTGGAAAGAATTAGGGATTTATATATGACTGCTATGAATCATTACACTAGCAAGTGGAAAGGATTGTAGTAGGATAAGCTTCTGGTCATTGGTAGGTTGTAGTAGGATAGGGTTCTGATCACTGTCAGATTATAGTAAGCTAGGGTTTTGGTTACTAGTAGTTGTAGTAAGCTGCGTCTGCTCTGTGGTAGATTGTGGTAGGCAATGGTTCTGATCATCAATAGATTGTGGTAGGCTAGGCGTCTGTTCATTAGTAAATTGTGATAGGCTAGCATTCTAATTACTTGTAGTTGTAGTAGACTGGATTCTAGTTATTGGCATATTGTGGTAGACTAAGGTTCTGATTATTGGTAGATTTTGGAAGGCTAGAGTTCTGATCATTGATAGTTTGTGGTGTGCTATGGTTCTGATCATTGATAGATTGTGGTAGGCTTGGTTTCTGATCACTGGTAGATTATGGTAGTCCAAGCTTCAGATTATTGTTAAATGGTAGTAGGCTGGGTTCTGATCACTAGTAAATTGTGGTAGGCTAGGGTTCAGGCCACTAATAAACTATGCCAGGCTAGGGTTTTAGCTATTGGTAGATTGTGGTAAGCTGGGTTCTGGTCACTGGTAGATTGTGGTAGGTAGATGAATATTCTGGTCATTGGTAAATTGTGCTAGGTTAGAGTTCTGATCACTGGTAGATTGTGAGAGCTGAAGATTCTGGTTACTAGTAGATTGTAATTAACTAGGATTCTTGTCACTGGCAGATTGTGCTAGGCTAGTATTCTGATCACTAATAGTTTGTAATAGTCAAAGATTCTGGTTATTGGTAGATTGTAATAGACTAGGGTTCTTGTCTCTGGTAGATTGTAACAGGCTAGAGTTCTGATCACTGATAAATTGTGCTAAGCTAGGGTTCTGGTCATTGGTAGATTGTCATAGGTCTTTGGGAGAATTCGCAAAGATGATCACTTTAGTGTCATGCTAAGCTAGTTATTTGGTGATGTGATTCTGCTAAATACATTCATAAATTTTTATAGTTTCTGTTTTGTGATGCTAGAATATTAAAAATCGAAATTAATTTCTTTGATTCTTTAATTTCTTCAGGTGTGTAAAATATTAAGCTTTCAAAATGGAATTCTCCTAATATTATAAGATCTTTTCTGAAAGGTGTGATTTTGTGACAAATTACTTGTGAATTTTATTGAGTTAAAAAAAAGAAGAAAATTTCTTAATTTAGCCATATTTAAAATGACTCTACAAAAAACTCACAGGAACAAATATTTATTCCTTCAAGTATCACTAGTATCATGAGTTCTCTGGATAGAAGCTGAAT
The DNA here is from genome assembly GCA_004025045.1 of Sigmodon hispidus. Classification (NCBI taxonomy): domain Eukaryota; kingdom Metazoa; phylum Chordata; class Mammalia; order Rodentia; family Cricetidae; genus Sigmodon; species Sigmodon hispidus. Next base: position 139,850 of record PVIH01001892.1, read on the forward strand.
AAAAAATATTGAACCTAATTAAAATGTGTTGTAAAGAACACATGCTTCTCTCATGAAAATTAAGTAATTGACAAAATTTTCCACTTGGTATTCTATTCTAATTTTCAAAGCTAGGTTATGTCAAGTAACTGTACATATCAGCATTATGTAACATTAAAAGTAATAAAATTATAGAGTTCATGTTTCAGAAAGATGGAAATTTCATTAAGAGTCTATTTCCACTAACAATTATTAAATAATTTCAGCAGAGTATTTTATTCTTGTACACTGTTCAATAGAAAACATTCTCAAAAGAAAAATTTGGTCTTTGATATATTAGTGGTTCATGGAACAAAAATCTCCAAAGTCTTTTCTACACAATGAGATTTCCTGACGAGACTGTCAGAGTAATTTTGCCATAAGCCTTTTTGTTTTGTTTTAAGGAAGGTTCCCTTCTATATAAATGATAAAGTTAGAGAATAAAAGTAGGCCAGAAAATTTAGAAATAAATTTTACTGTTAGTTCTATAATAATATCTAGTACTTTTTTCATTCCATAAAAGTTTTATATTCACTTATTCTTTTCAAGTCATTTAAATATTAACTGTCTTTCTTAAAGACACATTCTAGTGCACAAAAACAGTGTGCCTTTTCCTGTTCTTTCACTATTTCAGAAAGGTTCTCAAGGAGAACAAAATGAGACAATAGCATAAGCACATACTACAAATCTTGAGTTAAAAGGAAATCCACTGGCTCTCTTCTATACTTGAGCATTACAATACAGACACAATCACATTCAGATATGAGTGCTTGACATTAATACTATATCCTAGTGTAAAACCTCAGGGTTTATTTTTTGTTTTGTTTTGTATGTTTGTTTGATAGTATCTTCCCAATATATTGTACTTGAAGTAAAAGGTATCCGTACAATAAAATATAAGAAAAACTTGCTCCCTATGTTATAATCTTATTGAGTTTATGAAACTAAATAGTGACCACTGACTGGTTCATTAAGAGATATGTAACTCATTGCTATTACTGGTCTTATTTGATTATAAGATATCAGAGAAATGAAAAGTTATCACCCACCACAGGTACTAGCAGATGTAGTACCATATGAGGGATATAGAGAATTCTATATGGCTAAACTTTATTCATATTTCTTCACAATCATAAGGCACATGATAGTTACTTTGCAGGTCAAAAGAAATATAATTGTTTCTATGCTAGGATGATAAAAAATACAACTTTTTTTTTGTATGTAAAAATATGTTTTGTTGCTGTAATTTAATGACTCCCTCTAGGGAGGGGATAAAGAGGCTCAGACATGGGAGTTAGGGGAAAAGAAAATAGCTCACTCATTTCTTCATCAATGGGAGAGTCTTATATAACCTCCTCCCAGCACCCAGGATTAGTCCTGATCTTATGATGTTGCATGGTTTCCTCTCATTGGCTGGGTACCATCAGGACCTTAGACAGTGTCTGTTGCTAGGCCCTAAGGCATTATGTACATGCTTTGGCAACTGTTTTGAGGCAATTTTCTTGACACCATTGGTCTATCTTACTACAGCATATAAAATAAAGACTATTTAAATTGGGTCTAGCTTATTCATAACTCTATAGTGGTTCCTTTTCCCTATTTAGAACCCAGAAATTCAGTAATCTTATACAGTCTGCATTTAAATAACTACTATCTATACTCAATGAAAGGAACTAACAAGAAACACAGTCATATTCTGCTAAAATAAGGGGAACTTTTCTCTTCACTTGAATAGCTCCTCTTCATTCCTTGGACTAAGGCTTTAATGAGAGCTTTTCAGTAAAGCTATTCTTGACCTTTTTTGGTGAGGTTAAACTTTCTTGTCAGGGTTTTTTTTTTCCCCACACAGAAACTAAGCAATAGTGGAGGGGGTGCTTAAATTGGCCTTTCTCTATAATCAAATAAAAGACCACCCTTATCATCGTTATAGAACCTTCATCCAACAAGTGATGGTGGCAGATTCAGAGATCCATAGCTAAGCATTGGGTAGAGCTCCTGGTCCAGCTGAAGAGAGGGAGGAGGGAGTATATGAACAAAGAAATTAGGAACATGATGAGGAGACCCAGCTGATCAAAGTTATTGGGAGCTCAATGACTCTGAAATGACAGCTGAGGAAACTTCCTGGAACAGATCTAAATCCTCTGGATGTACATGACAGTCAAATGACATAGGCAGTTTGTAAAGCCTCTTGCAGTCAGACCAGAGTTTATTGCTGGTGCATGAACTGAATTCTCTGAGCCCATTCCCTACAAAGAAACACAGTACTCAGCCTTGGTATAGGAGGGAGGGACTTGATCCTACCTCATATGGATATGCCAGACCTAATTGACTTACCTTGGGAGTCCTTGCTCTCTCTGGAGAATGGATGAGGGGTTGGGATAAGGGAAGGCTTGGGGAGGACTGAGAAAAGGTCATGGAGAAGAAGCAGTGGTGAGTGTGAAATAATTTTTATTAAAATCTAAGAAATAAAAGTCTAATATCACTTTTTACATTTATTTTTATTTTTAATTTTTTTTGTGTAATATCTTTTGGCTCCACAAAATTTTGTGCACCATTTTTGTGCCTGGTGCCTGCAGAGTTCAGAAGAAAGCATTGGACTCCTTGAAACTAGAGTTATATATGGTTGTGAGGTGACATGTGGGTGCTAAGAACTGAAATCAGGCCTTCTGCAAAAGCGACAAGTATTAATTAACTTATTATACAGCTGGACCTCAGTGTCCCTCCACTTAATCATGGCTCCTCAGTTTCTACTCAGGAAGGAACAGGTCTTTCACAGATATTGGCCACACATCTAGTTATCTAGTTGTGGTAAACTAAGAACCTCATTTCTCTCCATGGAACCCAAGTTGGATATATCTGGTAGAGAATAGCATGCAGATTCTAGAAAAACTATGCAGCCAGAAAATCTGTTATATAGAAGTACTATTTATTATGTTAATACAAATGATCTGTTAACTCGACAAAGGAATTGTTAAATATTTCTAATCAATATTACTCTGAAAATCTTATTTGTAAAAACTATGCAGTGCAAACATATAAAAGGCATCTAAACAGAAAGCAAGAATAGTAAGAGAAAAAAATTCTACCCTTTTATAACTAATTGACAAATAGTAGACTTGTATGATACAAAATTCAAACCCAAACAATGAGTGTATTTCTACATACTCACAATGACCTACATTAAAGACAATTCAGTGAAACTGCACCATACAAATCACAGACAAAATTCAATTTTATAGTCTAGCTCTATTCTATAATAATAAATTACCTCCAAAGTAATTAAGAAAGCTATACAACTTATCAAAGTATTGAATATGCTCATGAATAAAATCAAAGATCCAAAAGCCTTTAAATGACATTGTAAGTATTTATTAAAAATTAGAAGAAGATAGAAATAAGTGGAAATAAGCCCACACTTACAGATCAGCAAAAAATTTAAAATTGTTAAAATGTCTACATTATCTAAGGCAACTACATATTCAGTGTACTTTCTTTCAAAATTCAAATGAGATGAAACAATCTTAAGCTTTGCAGATGAAATTACTGAAGAATTTTAACAGCCAAGACAATAAAATGATGGTGAGAAGAGAGATTGGGAGAGGTGGGAGGGGGAAGGGAGTTTGAACAAGGGGATACATGGATAAAAAATGACTTTATTCATAATAAAAAATGAAAAAAGAAAAAGAATAAAGCAGATGGCAAGTAACTACATAATTACAGAGTAAATTACAATGTTATGGTACTATTGGTGGAAATGTTAGTAGTGTAGTTAGGGAATTCAGTATGGAAAATCTTAGAAAATAAACCCTGAAAACTACCTAATCACACCATCAAATCTGCAGGGAAAAGACAATGAAAAACATATCCATACACACAGAATCACTGTAGCATTATTCACATTAGTCAACATTTAAAATTCAATGGATAGATTAAAAAGAACTTTGCATTGCTAATCAACCTATAAAGCAAGAAAGAAGCTGTGTCAAATTAGAGCAAGCTACAGGAAGACAAATATACTATTATTACATGTGTATAAACAAAAGTAGCCAAACATTACATAGAAGTGCAGAGTGAAATTGTAGTTATCAAAGACTGAGTTGGTACTGAGAGGATGTTTATCAAAAGTTGAGAGAAGTAGAGGAAATAGAAACTGGGGTAGGTATATATTATATGAATGAAGAATCTTTTTGCAATAAAATCTCAGATAAGATGTAAAAGTTTATGGTAATAGATGTACAATTGTTTACAGTGAATTGTACAATATTGTGTTCTTGTAAACTGCTAATATATAGACTTAAAATATTCTCATAAAAACTATATTAGGTATATTATATTATTGTCATATATTATATATGAATAATTTTTTCACTCCTGTTAAGCATTATTTATTGTATATTATTTTCAAAACAAAATAATACACATGATGAATATCTGCATTTTATTTTTCAATTAAAACAAATAAATAAATATTGAAAATTTATTGCAATTTATTTTATAGAATTAACACTTTAAAATCAACCAGTAATTTTTTTAATTTTAAAACAATGAAATCTTGAAGTCATGTGACCAAAATGTTAACTTCAACCTTGAGTGGTCTAGAATTTAATATGCAAAATTAGGTCAACTATTTATTTAATAGCTTAACATAATTGCTTGTTGGAATATCGTTAATAAATATTTAACATAGATTCTGATATGTGGATTACTTCCAGAAAAAATTGTCTTTAATATCAGAATGGGAAAAGATATTTACCAACTCCATATCTGTTAGAGAGAGCTGATCTCCAAAATATATAAAGAATTCAAGAATCTAGATGTCAAAAAACAAATAATTCAATTAAAAAATGGGGTACTAACCTAAAAAGAGGTTTTTCAACGGAGGAATCTCAAATGTTAAAAACATGTTTAACATTCTTAGCCATCAGGGAATGCAAATCAAAATGACTCTGAGATTTCATCTTACACCTGTCAGAATGGCTAAGATAAAAAAATCTAATGAAAACTTATGGTGGAGGGGATGTAGATCAAATATTCTTCTACTGCTGTTGGAAGTGTAAGATTGTAAAGCTATTTTGGAAATCAAATGGTGGTTTCTAAGAAAACTGGGAATCTATTTACCTCAACACTCAGCTCTTTCAGTCTTGAGAATATACCCAAAGGATGCTCAATCATACCACAAGAATACTTGCTCAACTATGTTTACAGCAGTAACATTTGTAATAGCCAGAACCTGAAAATGACTGAGATGTTTCTCAACCAAAGAATAGATAAAGAAACATTTATCGAAGCACCTTGGACCTGCACCTTGGAGCCCATTCCCTCCAGAGGAACACCTGACCCAGTCTTGATGTTGGGGTGAGGAAAGCAGATCTGCCTGCAGTTGATGCTGAACTAAGCCACCTTGGGACCTTGGGACCTCCTGCCCTTGTTGGGGAGGAGATAAGGAGATGGGGAGAAGAGAGAGTGACTGGGAGGGGTCAGAGGGGGAAGGGAGTTTAAACAAGGGGATACATGGATAAAAAATGAGACTTTATTCAAAAACAAATTTAAAAAATCAAAAAAAGAAACATTTATCTATTTACAAAACTCCATTTACACAATGGAGTATCACTTATCTGTTAAAAACACTGACATCAGAAAATTTGAAGACAAATAGATAAAACTAGAAAAAAATCATCCTGAGTGAGGTAACACAGCCCCAGAAGAACAAACATTACTCATTCATAATTGGATAATAGTTGCAAAATAAGAGACAGCCATGCTACAATCCACAGACCCAGAAAGGCAGGTAACAAGAAGGGCCCAAGGGGGAATGGATGGATCTCCCTGGCAAGAATAAAATGAAGAGATCTCCTGTGTAAACTAGAGGCCAATGGGGATGGAAACATGAGGGATGCGCTGGTGGAAGGATAGAGGGGTAGAGTAATGAAATAGTGTGTCTTGACTGAGGTGCATTTTGGGATCAGGTAGAAACCTGGTGCAAAGGAAACTCCAAGGAATCTACAAAGATGACCCCAGATAAGATTCCTAGCAATAGTGAGAGTGTATCTGAACTGATGATCATCTCCTGTAAGCAGATTCATTTCTACCCTAATTGTGATCAGAGAGCTTTCATCAAATAATTTATGAAAACAGATGCAGAGACCCACAACCAAGAACTAGGCTGAACTACGGGAGTCCTGATGAAAAGAGGGAGGAAGCATTATACAAGTAGGAAGGTCAAGGTCATCAAGAGGGAAACCACAGAGACAACTAACCTGGATTCATAGGAGCTCACAGTTATGGAACTGACAGCTAAGGAGCCTGCATCGGATTAATCTAGGTTCTCTCTATATATATGTGTGACAGATATATAGCTTAGTCTTTTCATGGGACTCCTAGCAATGAAAATGAGGCCTGTCCCTGACACTTTGGCAGGGTTTGGGGACCTTATTCCTCATACTGGGTTGCCTTACTAAACCTTAATATAAGGAGAGGAGCTTACTTATACTTCATGATATGCCATGCTCTGTTGACATCATAGGAAAATCAAGTTAGTGGAGATGGCACAGAGAAAGTTGGAGGAAAATATTAGAGAGAGGGAAGTAGGAAGGAGGGAAGGAGGGATGGAGGAGGAGGAGGAGGAGGAGGAGGAGGAGAGAGAGAGAGAGAGAGAGAGAGAGAGAGAGAGAGCAGGAGGGGGAAGGGACCTTAAATAAGGATATACAAGGATAGAATGTGTGACTTTTTTGAAAAAATAAATTAAAAAAAAAGAACTGCAGTTAAAGTATAAAATAAATAATTTAATTTAAAAATCTAAAAAGGAATAAAATAATCTATACAGAACATAAAGTTGACATATATATGAGGACTAATGGTACAGAAATAGGTCTCTTAAATTTAGTTCTCTAAATTCCTGTTTGATTTCTTGCTTTCTTTGCTATCATTTGTGTGTGTGTGTGTGTGTGTGTGTGTGTGTGTGTGTGTGTGTGTGTGTGAATAAAGAGCATCAATGGAAGTGTAGAGGGAATACTTTAAAAGAAGGAAGGGCATGACTTTGCTGTACTTATTTGAAGAAATAGAAAAGCCATAATCATCTTTCTCTGTGATTTTATAAAAGATGGGTCCAGAACATGTTAGACAAATGCATCATTTTCAACAGCTTCTTTGGGGATATGGTAGAAAACTAATAAACAATCATTTTGCATAAGCAGGGAAGGGTGGGGTATGTATATTGTAGAGCATCAATAGAAAGAGCCAAAGGAGGATGTACGATTTTGTTTAACAAGATTCAATAGGAAATACTGAAATTGAGGAACAGCTAGTCTAGCTTAAGACTTACAGTGTCAAGTGACAACAGAGAAGAAGGTGAGAGACCAGGCAGGATGTCCATGGCAGTTTGGAGACCCTATCCCCAACCACAACCCTAACTCTAACATCAACATCAACCCTAACCCTTCACAGGCATCAAACTGTTCTTGCAGCTGCAAGATCCTAGAGTTCTTATATAAAACTCAATTTTAGTACATTGTATTAATTGGAGTTGCGCCAGGTATCTAAAAGTCAAACAGCATATAATTTTTCTCATATACATGAAAATTATGCATCTAAGTAAATTAATGAAGATACACTAACATAGCATTGGCCTCCACACTGCCTGGCTTACTGTCAGGTTTAGATCTTGCCAATGACTTTCATCCATTATTATTGAATCACCAAGAATGCCTGCTCCTGCTGGGCTTTTTTTCTACATATATTTTAATATTTCTGTCTTCCTTTGAAGCCACTGATATTTTCACCTAATAAATTTTTCCATAATGCCATGTGTTTGGAATTATGCAGTATGTAGCCTCTTTAGAGTGGCCTTTTCACCAAGTAGCATGCATTAAATTAGCTCCGTGATTTGCATGATAGAGTAGGTATTTACTGTTAGTAGAGAATTAAGCACCAGTGTGAAGATTTACACAGTGTACAATTTACACATTTAAAATCTGCAGAACATATTGATGATCTCCAAGTTTTAGCACATTTAGTTGAACACAGTTGTAATAATCATAATCATGTGGATTTTGAGTGGACACTAGTTTTCAGCTCAATGTGTTAATATCAAGGAATGTGATTGCAGGATCAAGGGTCAGAATCTGCTGCTGTAATAAGGAGGTTAACTCTTCCAAAGCATCTGTACCTCTTTCCATTCCCACTAACTGTTTATGAATATTTTTCATACTCCATAGTCTCTCCATCTTTATTTTACCAATTCTAATAAATATGTCATTTTATTCACTGCTGGTATACACCATATTGCTCTAAGGCCATAAATGTAGAGAATTTTTCAAATGAATTTTAGAATGAATATTTGAAAAATTCTGTATATGTTATTTTGGTAGACATCTTTCAAATTTTTGTCTGATTTAAAAAATAAAATGATTTATATTATTAACTTTTATATTTCTTTTAAAATTTTGTCATATAGTTTTAAACGTGCATTTTGCAAATATTTTCTTCATTATATGACTTGTCTTCTGATCCTGTTTATAGTGTCATTGACAAGACAAATTTTAATTTTAAATAAAATTTACTTTAGAAATTATTTTATGGATTATGATAATGCTTTTAAAAGTCACTATTAAATACAAATGTTTTAGCTTGTTCCTGCTGCTGTACGACAATGTGTTACATTAGGTAGCTTATGAACACTAGATACTTATTTCCAAGAATTAGGAGACAAGAGAGTCCTAAATAAGATGCTAGCAGGCTAGGTGATTGGTGAGGATCTGCTTCCTAGTTTATTGCCAAACAAAAAATTTTAGCTGTGCCCTCACATGGCAGGAATGTCTCTGACATTCCTCAGGTTACTGTCACAGACTCACTCATGCTGATTATACCCTCAGCACTGAATAAACCACCAATGACTCTGCCTTCTAATACCACAAAATTGCATGTTCTAATGGTAACATACAGATTTCAAAGGGAAATGATAGCATTCAGGAATACATTCTTTCCTACTGTGGGATCCAGCAGTCAAACTCAGGTTGTTAATTTTGGGCAGAAGGTTGCTATACCCACTGTGGTAACTACTGGCTAGAGACTTAATTTTTAAATAATAGTAATTAATGACTTTAGCAAGTGGAAAATTGTACAAGTAGTTTCAAAAAAATTCAGTTCTACATTAGAAGAGAGAAGCAGAATACTTATCATTACATGGAAATCTTAGTCCTTATGGCTAAGGTCATCTAGATTATATATAACCTGAGATAACAGTTTTGCATTATACACTTAAGCCTTGAACCCATTTAGAATCATCATCATGTAGTATAAAAATTCTGTGTTTAGATTCCATTAGGAGGTCCACATGTCCAGTTGCTGTCCAGCATTTGTTGAGAATACTGTGTCTTCCCGTTGCACAGACACTTGTCTTTTGTCAAAGATTAGTTGGCAATATTAGTATAGGTTCAGTTCCAGGTTAAATTCTGCCCCATTGATTATGTTTATTACTTTTACATTCATAATATCTCAGTTGCTAAAATCTTATATTAATCTTCTTCAACATTGTGCTATTTCTTCTTGGCCTTTGCCCACCAAGTAAATCTTAAAATCATTTCATTGTTCTCTTCAGATTAATTGGACAGAATCTTGATTGGAATTGTATTTTTCTGCATGTCAAGTTTTTTTTTTTAATTTTCCTATAAACATGTAGTGATCTATAGTTCTTTGATTTAATCCCATCTCTCTTTTGCAGTGCTAAAAATTGGACCTGCATTCTCACACCTACAAGGTCACCCACTGCTGCTTAGCTACATTCCAGGTGTTTGTCTCTTCTCATTCGAGTGGTGAGGTTCCTTTTATTATATGCATCTTCTACAAGTTTTGTTAGATTTATATTGAACTATATCATTTTTGGAGATAATGTAAAAAACATTCTGTTTCAAACTTCAAATTATATTTGCCTAACAATGATATATAGAAAAGTTTAGTAACACTGTATTTTAAGCATTTGCTATGGAGAGACTGTTCAATGGTTAAGAGCACTTGCTGCTCTTGTAGAGGACTTGAGATCATTACTCAACACTCAGTGTCAGGCAACACAAAACTGGTTGTAATTCCAGTTCCAGGAAACAGACATTCTCTTCTGCACTCGGTGAGTACTTGTATATATGTAGTATATAAATATACAAGGCACTCACACATATAATGAATAATAAATAAATACATTAAAAACACTAAAAATAGAACTTCACTCTGTCAAGTTATTTGTGGATGTTTTCCTCTGTCTTTAGACTCTTCTACATAGTCATGTCATTTTACAATAAAAACGTTTTATGCCTTCTCATTTTGAATAGCTTTAATTTCTTTTTATTATCTTGTTTTGATGAATATTTCCACTATAGTTTTGGAAAGGAAATGATAAAACAGAAATCCTGATCTTACGGCATAGTTACTAATTCTGCACAATTAAGAATGATTATTAGTGGAAGATGTTTTGTAGATAATCATTATTCAGTTGAAGATCTATTTATTATTCAGTTATTATCTATTCCCTTTTATTAGAAATTTTAATGAATTTAGATTTTTACAAAGCTTTTTTTAAAATTATAAGTACTCATTTTCCTTAGACTAAAATGTAATAGATTATACATGAATTGAATTTTAAATGTCAAACTTGCCTTGCCTACTTATGACAGAAGCCACTTGCTTCAGTGGGTAGTGGTGGTATCTAATTCCCCCTGTGTGGTATGTAGTGTATTTAGGTGTCAGATAGAGTACAGCACATTTGTGTGGAGATCAAAGGACTACCTCTGATTTGGGTCTTCAACTTCCATTCTGTTTGAGACAGTCTTTTGTTTTTGGGTGCTGCCTATGGCAGGCTATATGGTCTGCAGTTTCTTGGGATGTTCCTGAACATGTCTCCCATTTAACTTTAGAGATGGCTGCTGGAATCACAGGAACACTTCAGCATCTTGGTTTACATGGGATCTGGGGATCTAAACCATTAAATTATATTGGTAAGTGATGTGCCCATAAAACTATCTCTCCACTCCATATTTTTCTTTTGAGGCAGGCTTTCTCACTGTACCTGGATATAGCTGTTTCTGCTAAATTAGTTGCCCAGGAGCCCAGAATTATCCTGTCTTTGTCTCCAACAGACAATAGTTATAGATATTAACTTGCAGCCCATGTATTTATGTGGTTATAGCAGATCCCAATTCAGGTTTTCATGCTTCCATGACAAACACTTGGTATACTGAAGCCATTTCCCAAGTCCCACTACTGTATTCTGTTTTAAAATATTTTGAAGAAAATTTGAATTCATGTTTATGCATGATATTAAAATTTTTCATATGTTGTCTTTGCTTTAAAGACTATTAATTTTATCCAATAAAAAGTATTTCTGCTTTAGTCTTCTAAAAGAAAATTTGGAAGTTTTTTCTTTCAAGTTTTAATAGAACTAATTGAATGTTTTTCTATTTGGAAGGGTCATTAACTACTTATTACTTAAAAAGTAAATATCTGACTAGGAATATATCTCAATAGATATAGCATTTGCTGCATAAAACTGAAAAGCAAAGTTTGATTAGTAAAATCCACAGAAAGAGAAGTGTATCACTCATTTGGTCATTCATATATGCATACACAAGCAATAAATATAAAATTAAAATAATTTTAATTAAAATATATAAATGTACAGATATTGTTTGCTAGTTCTGATGAGCTTTGGCACATTGCATTCTTTAAGAAATTTCATATAGTTTAACAAACTCATGAATGTAGAGATATTCATAATAATCTTTATTTCCAATTGATGATCCAAAGTTCTGTAATGTTATCTTTCCTGTCATTTCTGATATTAGCACTTTGTGTCTTCTCTTTGCACATAGTTTATCTGGTCACAGACTTTCCAATTGCATTCATACTATCAATAAAATTAGCATTGTTTTTTAAATCAGCTTTGCCTTTTATAGCACTTCTACAATTTTCCTATTTTTTTAGTTTATTGATTATTTGGCTCTCTTATGATTTTCTTTCTAGTTTTGTTAGAAGTCAGCTTGTAAACAGCTTCAGACAGTGCATTGTTTCTAACATATGAATTCAAGCTGCAAGCTGCTTCAAGCTTGCTTTACTCCATTCCACAGGCTTTGAAAACTGTTCATACTTTCATGAAGGTTAAAGTTTTGCTTAATTTCTCTTGATTTTGTTTAACTTATGCATATTTTTGAAACATGTTGCTCAATATTTATTTTTCTTGGATATTTCCAATACTTTGGCTTTTTAAATCTCATTTTGTTTTTTAGATTAATTTGATTGCTAAATGATAACATCCTAGCATGATTCTAATTAATTAAACTTGCTAAGCTATATTTTGAAGTCTCCAGTGTCATTTGTTATAGCAGACATCCCATATCTACTTCAGAAAAAGGTTTATTTAGCTGTTGTTGGATGAACTTCCCTTATATTTATCTGGTCACCTGTGATTTCAACTGATTTTCTATCCAACAGAATAAAACCAAATTGTTTTTTTTTCAATTATATATTGCAGCTGGGAATCAAAGAAAATATAAGCACTCCAAAATATTGCAGTATGTGTTTAAGGATGATATCACAAAAAGTCTGGTCAAAAATGCATACCACATTGCTATTTTGGAGTGGAATTAACAAAAAAACCTTATTAAACACCAGAAGATCATGCTCTCCTTCTTTTTACAGTGTACATGCTAATGACTATCAGCAGAAATTTCTGTATAATGATCAAAGATATTGCCTTGGCAAGAAACTCATCATGTTATAACTGTCTAATAATTTTTTTTTCTGTACAGGATGGGTAGTGCATCCTATAACAAGGATACTTAGGAAGCAGAAGCAAGATGATTACAAAGTCAAGGCCAGTCTAATCAACAGAGTGAAATCAAGGTAAGCCCAGCTAGCTTAATATAATTCTATCTCAAATTGAATTGTTGAAAAGATATAGAGCAGAAACAGAACTGAGTAGCATGCAAAGGGGTCCTGGCTTTGGTCCCCAGTACTGGAGAAATGGCTGGTTTATTAAAACTGATCTATTAGCATGTTAAAAAAGAGACTACCACAGACTAAAATACTTTTGATATGCTTTGAAAATTGTTATTTTCTGTGACAAATCTGCATATGGCAATGCTATATTCTCAGTATATCAAATTTAGAATTCTACTGTTCAACTGCTGTCTCCTGCCTATACCAGTGAATACACAATGTATTCTATTAATGGAAATTTTGGATATTTACCTAATTACAAAGGGAAAAACATAACTTCTTATATTTGAAAAAGTTACCAAACTGTTCATATTTGCTGTTAAAAAAACAAGAAGTAGCTAAGGTGGAAATCTGTTTAAAATGAAGACAATAGCAAGAACATAGGTTACATAAGACATTACAGATGTGAACTGGCTACTGGATACAACATCTTTAATAACATAGGGTAAAGAAATAAATATAAATGAGAATTTTTCTAATATTATGTAATTTACAATCACAAATTGTCATATTACTTATAATAAAAGGTCTATACTCATCCAAATCATGAATTTCTGAATAATCTATGGGTGTTAATGGTTATTATCTTGATGGTGACTTCTGTGTTGAGCACAGGGTTATGTGAATTATAATAGATCAGAAAAGAGTCTGTACAAAGTTATTTCCGGTAATGAAAATCTCATAAATTTCATGAGATAAAGATCACGTAAGCCCCAGAAGAGATATTCCAGATTTAGAAAGGAAATGAGAAGCAGGAACTACGCAATGACACTGACAGATGTTCCCAACTCGCTACAGTGTTCTCTCTGTCTTAGGGCCTGCAGATGTTAGACTGCATCCTGGGGCTAAGAGGTCCTGGTTCTGGAAGACAGGAACTTTCATACTACTATTGCATGTTATTTTGTTTAATTTAAATACCTAGGTTGCATTAAAGCTTAATTTTCTATTTAAAATATTCAATAAGTAAAATTGCATCATAAATTTCATCGCTTTTTATCCTCTTTATGTACTTTTATGAATGGCAAGTATTTTTGTCTTTTCAGTTTCAGTTAAGTTTCTTTCTAAGAAAAGAAAATCAACACTTATGCTGAGTGTTTTATCAGTTGAGTATGCTCAGTGGAGTCTATTATCATTTTATGTGGAGAAACTCATTTGCTTGTTGTTAGAAGTGGATCTTTTGTTTACAAGATACCTGGTATGTAAACTTTCTTCACAGTCTGTGCTTTGATTTTCACTGTGAAGTAAATTATCTTAAACTTAAACTTTTACTTTTATTTTTGATAACTGGGCTGCTTACATGAAAGATACTCTTGTGCTGATAACATGTACTAACAAAATGTCACTATCTATATCATTAAAAAAAAAAAAACAAATCAAAACAATAGAGTATATGTTACTCTATGTAGCCAGTATCACTTAGAACTCTTTATGCAGAGCAGACTGTGCTGGATTTCCTAAAAATCCACCTGCACTGCCTTTCAAGTGCTGAGACTGAAGTTGTGTGTCATGTTGCCCAGCATAAAAGCACATTTTCATCTTGTGTGAAAGTCTGATTTTTGTGTTCATTTGGAGTCAAACAACATATCTCTTCACTTAGATCTTTCACCTAATGCTATCATGACTGTAGCAGCCTGCAAAGCTACTGCCTTCAGAGGGATTTCTGACCACCTTTAGTTTTTCTCTCATTAAGTTCTAATCTCTTTCCTTTGTTTTGTACTCTTTGATCTCATGCCTGAGGTGGTCTAAGAGGCTCTAAACACAGTGAAGTGAGAATGATGGCTTTTTGCTTTCCAAGCATACCTATATATGCAAATATTTGCAATGAAATTTATCAGTATGTGAAAATAATGTCTGTCCTGGGACTTAGTATATATGGGAAAGCATGAAAACATTAAATTTGAAGTCAAAAGCATAGCTTCATCTTACTATGATGATGTCTGTTTGTAGGGAGAAAGAGTTTGAGTTGTTTTGGCCATAGTTGCATTTGTAAATGAATAAAACAACAAAGCTTTTTTGTATGGTGTTTCTGGGGAGTGAAGCCTGTGGATAATGCTAATGCTAATACGTGGCAGCCACTTGGTAGTTAGCTGTTGTGCTTGTCTATATACTGTAGCCTTAGAGTTAACAGTTTTACATATGTAAATTTAGTCTGTGAATAATTAAGAAAGTAAATTATAATTTCTGCAAATTTTGTGCTTAACAAAGAGAAAACTCAATAAATAAGTGTAGAATATGTATTTTCAAAAAGCATGTCCTCTGATATTCAGTCCAAGATTCACCAATTTCCATTTACATGTTTGAGGAAAAAAAACTATAGAAAATAAGAATGATCATGTATCACAATTTCCATTTCTTTTCACATTTAATATTATCCCATAATAAATTTAGAAAAATGTCTTGATGAATTCTTAGTTATTAAAATATATAAGTTGGATATCTTTTATTTACCTTTAACTCTAGGTAATATGTAATTTTGATTGGTACTACATTTTTTAATAGAGAGCTAATAATAGAGTTGATCTTTCTGAGAATTATCAGTAACTCTCTGTCTAGTCTAAAATGCTCAGAAGAATCAAATGACCACCCATAAGAGGTAACAGAAACTAAAATGCATCTCTTAATATTTGCCCTCTCCAGGAAGGAACTCTGAAGAAGTTCCAACCAGTTCTTTTGGGAGTTATGGAGTTTAAGAAGGATCTCTCCATGTGAAGCTGCAACTTGATGAAGATACAGATTTCAAAAACACTAAGATAACCTTAGTATGTATGTGGTTTTGAGAATAAAAAAATATAAAGTTGAAGCAAATTTATATGGGCCTTCAAGGGATTTATTAGGAAGCTTTACCCTATTTCAGAATTTTACAAAAATCTTTAGCAAATTCATTTAAACTCATCTACTTCTTTCCATTGATTTTACCTAATGTTCACAGTCAATTCAATAGTCAATTCATTCTTTATTCATCAATTCTCCATATTAATTTATCTGCTTAATGTTATATCTTGTTGTTGCTTTCTTCTTTCAAACTATTGGCGCCTTTTGTTTTTTCATTATCAATCTTATTTCTACCAACTTTTCTTCACTCAAGTTGTCTTCCTGATTTAGAGATAAAATAATTTAAGGATCTTTCAAATTATTCAGATCCCTGGGGGAGTTACTACTGATTGTCAACTTGATGAGGAGATTCAGGGATGCAGGGCATCTCTTGTCTCCGAGAGACTGTCTATATTGGCTTAATTGAGGTTGAAAGTTCCAATTTAAGTGTTGATAGTACTATCCCAAGGGCTAGTCTTACTAAATAAATGGAAAAAGAAAGCAGAACACAAATATTTACTGTCTGCTGCATCCTAACTGGATCCAAAGTGACCTTCTGCCTCCTGCTACAGTATGATCACCCTGATTGTAACTGATTGTTCACTTACAATTGTAAGTCAAAATAATCCATTCATTCCTCAAGTCACTTTGTTTGTTTGTTTCATGACAGAGTTTCTCTGGATAATACCCCTCACTGGCCTGGATGTCACTCTGTAGACTAGGATGACTTCAAACCCAGAGATCTGTCTGTCTCTGCCTCCCAAGTGCTGGAATTTAAGGCATGGACCATCACCATCTGGCCTCTTAGGTGGTGATATCTTGTCACATCAACATGTAGCTAATAAAAACTTTAATCTAAGAAGCATGCATAACTGTATGTATTTGCTATTACATTTACAGCTTTATAAACCTTTGTACATTTTGGACCTAACCCTGGATAATGTACTAATTTCCTCATCTGTGCATGGCTTGGGTCCTAGAACCTCAGGAAATGGAAGCAGGAAAGACAGACACACAGGCACAGAAAATCAGGGTATGGTAGACTGTGACCTGTGATTGAGAAACCATGCCACTCTGAAAGCTCAGCATATATATACAGTTAAACAGGGAGTTAATGCAGGGTTGTTACATAAAAGTGGGTAAAGAGGAAATGTTTAAAACATATAGCTGAATCAAGGAATGAGGTTTAGCTAATTTTGGCACGAGCCGTAGGAGAGAAATTTTCAGACCATAAATATCTGGTGAGAGAAAGCTATGACTTTCTGTGCGCACTGTCAGCATCTATCTATATGTGGAACAGGAGGAAAGCCTTTGGAATGTCCCTGATTGCAATCTGGCAAAGCTTTGCCTTTTCCCATGGGCTTGAGCCATTTGGGTCCTTGGCATAGCTTTGCCCTTGTGTAAAACAAACATCCATTTGTTGCTCCCTACACTTAAGCAATGATCAATTGTTTTGGCAATGTCCTTCCAATCCTCAAAAATAGGAGCAGCAGCTATTACTGATCAGGTTACAGTGATCTACCAGATGTGCTGTGGTCCTTCAATGACATTTTCATAAGCACCTGAACCCCACTCATATCAGCAAAACTGAATTGTCAAGAAATTGTATGATTTGTCTATGCTCCAAAATATACTTGCTATGGAATTCCAATGTAAACCACAACTTATTTTTAAATAAAGCTTGTTTCCATTATACTCTACTGCCTCATCACACACATTGAGTAGAAATGCTGAGAAAATAACTGAATAGCATAGCCATAAGGTAGATAGGCATACAAAAGAAACTATAGTCCTTGTTAAAAAGTATAGTATATGGCATGTTTATATGTAAAAGTGTGAGATAGAAATGACTAACATTTTTCAGCCAATACAAAGTACTATACAGTTGGCAAATAATGAAAATAATATATAATAGTCAAAATATTAATTTCATCACATTGTTGTCTAACTTATTGGCTTACCAATCTATTTGTGAGAATATAGCCAGTTGAGACTTGTGTGTCACATATTTTGAATATTTCACTATAGACCAAAACAAAAACCTTGTCCACTGAATCTTCCTCCTCTTTTTTCTCACTTTTTTTTGCAACAAAACTCAACTAACAATATACTTTCCTTTGAAAGTATATTCCTATATTATCTATTTCTTGGAAGAAATTATGAAAACACTGAAGGGGTCCTTTTGTTTTGCAGCACAATTTTATTTTTATTCCAATAAACTAAAAAATTGTTTTAGAAGGCAAATCTATCCATTTTACCAACAAATCAATCAAAAAGTATATTAGCAAACTTCAGAAGCATTCTTGATAATCTATTTCAGATCTCTTTCACTGGGTATTCTTTTGTATTTCCTTCTTACATCAGTGGAATTCATTCATATTGTTGCAAAGAGTTAAAACTTACAAATTCCCAGTGTTGAACAATGTTCCACAGCATTTTATCATACTTTCATCAACTCTGTTTGCAAGCATAAGTGTGGCTGCAAAACAGGGCCATTATGAATAATACTCATGGAAATGTTCTAAAACATTTCTTGGCAAAATTTAAAAATTTCAGATGAATTGTTAAATGATAAAACACTCATGTGTTTAAATCATTGGACACTGACAATAATCAAGTTTGTTATAAATTTATGTCCAAAAGAGTAGTTTGTAGAAGTTTTCATAGTTTCACAATACTCAGAAACAGGCAGTATCTTGCCCTCTCTAGTGGGCATGTAACATTATTATTTTATGGTTTACCTTGATTTGTCCTGATACTTATCTATGCTCTTATTAGTTGGGGGAATATTTTTTGACGTTTCTCTTTAAGCTGTCTTACATAGTTCTCTTAATTTTTTTCAATTACCTGAAGAATAAAATGAGAAAATTTGTAAAGATGGTCTTTGTAAATCTGATACACCGGTGAAAACGGGAGTGAAACAGATTTGCTACTGCTTAATTTATTAAAACTTATATGTGAGTATCTAAAATATTAGACTACAGTATTATAAATCAAATAAAATTTAATTTTTTCTGTAGCTTGCTTTATAAATGTAATTTTGTGACAGTAAGAGAGCACATGTCCAAATTTTTCTGGATAGGTTTTGTCTTGTTAGACAAGCTTCATAAACAATAGCTACATCACTGTAATAGGTTCAGCTATTTTGAGTTTGAACCATTAAGGACATTGCTAAGCAACAAAATATGGGAGCTGTAAATATAAGCACATATGAGAACTGATTTTTGTTCAAAGATTTTTATCAACAATAAAAACTCTAATGTATATCAAAATTTTTTTATGTGAACTTTGCACGCGTTGGGGAGATTTGACAACATATAGTGATTAGTCTCAAACTCAGAATGACTAAAATAGAAGGTAGGCCATGCGTTGTGGCTTATTTGGCAATATTATACAACATATAAAATTATTTTAGTAACTTCATATATACTTAACTTTAGAAACCAAAAAAAAATTACTTATCACTTATGATTAATAGATTGTATAGACACAGGATTGGGTTGAGTGAACTAATTTCTATATGATCTCAGATAAAATACTGATATTTTTGGTGTGTAATTCATATACATTATCCTAGCAGACACTAGTTATGTTTTGGATATTAAGGTGTTTTTTATGTTATGTGTTTTTCCATATGATAGACTGGTAAAAGTTTATAAGCTTGAGAAAGAAGGAACACAATGGATATATTTAAAATTAATAAAAATTTCAATTGAACATCTTGATTTTGTCAAAATATTTGAAATATAGTCTAGTCTATATTAAACACATAGATTTTAACAATTGGTAAAACATGCTGAAATAAAATTGGAAATAATGATTTCCAAATGTGAAACTCAAAACAATGGCAGCATACATATTCTAGCCTACAGGATGGAAACAGAATGTCTTAATTTAGAGAACTGACACATTCTAGAATTTAGCAGCATTTGGGGAGCAATGTTGAAACCTAGCTCAGTGGAGACTCCTTGGAATCTATGAGAATGACCTTAGTGAAGATTCTCAGTAATGGGGGATATAGATCCTGAACTATCCATATTCTATAAGCAGATAATTTTCCCTGAAGTAATACTGGGGCATCAATCCAGTCACAAAATTTTTGACCTACAATCTGTCCTGTGTGCAAGATGTGATGGGATAATAGTGGTGCAGAAATTGTGGGAATGGTCAACCAATAACCAGTCCAACTTGAGGCCCCAGCCATGAGAGAAGGTCCACAAACTCCTGATACTGCCTGGATGGCCAGGAACCAAAGTCAGGAGAGTTCAGAGACCCATGAATAGAACGAAACATGACTGGAGGAAAAAAGGAATCCTACTGATAAGCTGCTAAACTTTTATACTCACTGATCAGTCACTAGCCCAATTGTCATCAGAGAGGCATCATTTAGCAACTGATGGGTTCAAATGCAGAGAACCACAGTCAGATAACAGGTGTAACAAGAGTGAGGGGGACTCCACAGAAAAGGGAAAGAAATCATTGTAGAAACCAGAGTGTAAAGGACACAAGAACATGTCCCACAGAATCAACTAAGCAGGGTTCAAAGGACTCACTGAGTCTAAAGTGACAAATATAAACCCTGTATAGGTCTGAGCAAGGTGATCTTCATATATGTTATGGTCTTGGTTATAGCTTGGTCTTCTTGTGTGACTCATAAGAGTGGGAATGGGAGTGTCTCTTACTCTTTTGCATGTGCTTGGGACCCTATTTCTCCTACTTACTGGATTTCCTTGTCCAGTCTTAAGATGGGGCTTTTGTTATGCTGCTTCATTGATATCTCTGGGAGACCTGCTATTGTATTAAAGGAAAATGGAGAAGGTGTGTATCTGGAGGACAGCAGAAGTGAGGATATGTGGTGAAAGGATTTGAGCAAGGCAAAATTGTGTTTAGGATATAATGCACGAGAGTATAAAAAAATTGTACAGGGAAAATAGGAGAATCATCTAATAGAATTGGCAAACAGGTATTTCTCGAACAGCTGTATTGCTTATGTTTTCAGAGTAGTAAGAAATGCAATTATGTATCTGTATCTTTAGCCACACTAAAGAAATGCTCAAACACTAATATAGCAATATTTAAGACTTACATGAATGTCTAGTATTCTGGAACATATTATATATATTACAATGCACTGGTAAAGTATGGAGATATAGTGTTTTAATTTAACCCCGTTTGCCAGTCACGCTTCAGATAAGGAAGATTACCAAAGCATAAAATACTCCCTGAGTTAAGACCATTATATATTAATGTATCCCTGGTGTGGTAATTACTTAAGCACTCTTAGCAGTTGAGAAAAAAGATCAATTTAGAGAGTTGAATACAGAATAACAACATCAAAATACACATTTTATTACTTTTATGTTTATTTGAAGAATCTCACATTCAAATATCCTTTATATTATTAATTTCTATCTACTCAGTAATCCAGTCGTATGAAAAATACCTCATAGTGTTGTTTTTAATTATCTTTCTTTCTGGGTGAAAACCAAGACAGGGTTCAGCTTCGTGTTAATTAATGTATTATGTTTAATTTATTTCAGTATCTCATGTTTCTCAAGCTCATTTGGCCTTCTGAAATATCTTTCTGAATTTGGTTTAATTTGCTTTTGTAAAACCATTTTAAAATTTACATGAGAACATTGCTTTGTACTATCTTTAAAATTTACATAAGTTAAGAATATGGAGCATGAAGAGTCATTTTACAAAAGTAGAGAACATACCATATTTAAACTCACTGCAGAAACAAGAACAGTGTCTTTTTAGATGAAGATCATATACATGTAACTAACTGACTGGCATGCTATGAATGTCTTGCAAATATTCAATATTAATCTAAGGGATTTGCCTTAATTTATTTTGCAAAATCATCATTGAAAATGAGGCAAATTTCACTGGATGTATCCCATGATATTCCCAGAGAAGAATGGAAAGTTGGTTAATAATCACCACTACTAAATCTTTCAAAACAGTTTTAAGAAAGGGTATAAGACAACATAAAGCAATTGTCATGTATTGGTTTTCTATAATTTATAGGATTATGTGTTATAATTGTAAATATTTGAATGGTTTCAATTTCTGAAATTGAAGCTATATTTTATTTTATTTTTTTTAAAGTCAAACAGAAAAAGAGAGGAAGCAAATATAAAATGTCAGTTTTTCTGAGAAGGACAAAGAACAAGGGCTGCTCAACATCTAGAAGGAACCAAGGATTAGTGTGTACTTGAAGCTTAGGGACACAATAGCAACTTGGAGCCTCTGGCAGGTAAGGAAGGTAAAGATAAACTTTGTCCTTAAAATCAAGATCAGAGAAGGAAGTGTTTCCAGTGCAGAGCAGACTGGTGAACCAAAATGCTAAATTTAGTATAATTAACAGAGAGATAAATAGAAACTCAGGTTTATACCAATGTATATAAAGTTTTGTAATTTTTTTACCCACAAAGTCAAGTTTTTTTTTTAAAGTTAAATCATGTTCTTTGAGTAAATGTAAAATTTTCATTTACTTAATATTATCAAATATTAAGAACCTGTTTTGTTGTGAGCTCAGAAGAGAATTTTTAAAAGTTAAATACAGAAGCTAAAAGCAAATTGTGCTCTGAGTATTGTTTGGTAAGGTGAGTTTAGAAGTTTCACATATAGAGAGATTGCCACAGTTCATCATGTTAGTCAAATTAGACATGAAAATCATTGCTTAAAGTTAAAGACCATAGTGTGAAATCAATCCAGGCTCTCATGATAGTTTTGTTTTTTTTTCTCTCTCTCTCTATCTTCTTCTTCTTTAATCCCTAAGACTTAGTTATTTTTTAGATGTATCAGTTGGGGCTGAGCACTGCACAGTTACATTTTCTCCTCAGTGCAAATGGCTGTAATTGTCTTCATCTGTTTCAAGAAGACATTTATTTGAAAGAGGATGAGATTTATACTTTCTTGCAAATATAAGAATTAATATTTAGAATGTGGTCAGGAATTACACTGGTTTAGTGAAATGATGGTTGTATGTTCTCCTCCACGATCCATAGCTGTGAGAATTCTTTTTCTAGAAATTCAGAGAAGCTATGTCTATCATGACTTATAAATGTGGCTGCCTAAGCAACATCTGGATAAGAATGAAGAAGAGATGAAATAATGCATTAGTATTTTAGTTTTAAAAATAAATAAAAATTTTTACACTTACAAAAATTAATTTAGAAATCTAGAATCACAGAGAAGTCTTTAAAGAAAGGTGTTCATGATATCTCAGAAGCATACATAGAAATTGTGTCAGTTAGGTAGTCATGAGGAATGCAAATGCATAAATGTTCCACACAAACTTATTTTTATAATTTTAGGGAAAACCCCAGGGACAGTAACTGGAATGGAAATAAAAGGTATATAAGTTTATGGTGATATTATATTTCTCAATCTGATTATTTTGTTAACTCTATTCCATAGATATTTCAACAAGAGTAAATTTAAGAAAAAAACTTCTGCCCTCAAATTTATGCATTAGTAGTCAGCAACAAATTTATATTCTTCATATGTGCTGTTTTATGTTGAAAATGCTGTCATGACAGACATGCCTATAGCCTCACCATTTGAGAGCCCAAATGAAGGTTGTTAAGTCTTAGACCAGTCTGATCTGCATAAGTAGAAAGTGGCTACAAGGTATAACATAAACAAAACTTCATTGGTGTTCTTTATTTAAATTTTGCTTTCTGTTGTTTACTCAAAATTTATTTAAACTTAAGATGTATAATTACATAAGGACTGAAAGCATAAATAATAATTTGCAAGCATTTTTAAGAGCATAAATTTTCAAATAACCTATTGATCATGCAAAGAGTTTGTGACCATTTGTTTTTGTTTTCCTTTGAAAGGAAATTTTCTATCAGGAAAGTAATAGAGGGCCATAGGGAGCGTTATGTTAAAGGGGAGGAACTTGAAATCCAAGTGGCATTACTGGAGAAAGGGAAATAAATAAAGGATGAAGAGTTAAATGAGTTGAAGGTTGGGGTCAGGACAGAGAACTAGATATGGGGAAAATATACAATTCTAAAGACCTCAAGAAAAGCTGTATGTAACTATACTATTGTATACTTATATATATGTATATATAAGGAGTTTAAATGGATTTATCTCATAAGGGATTAGGGATTGAATAAATGCTTTTCACATACACTATAGGCTTTGAATAAAAAGCCTAGTGCCATATACAGACTTCCTCTTTTCACTTTGTTGGTGGGTGGATTCTCATAGGCCCATAAACATAGGATATTGACATTGTTTGTATTTATCTTCCAGAACTTGGTAGTAAAAAGTCTATTGCTTAAGACACCATGAACTTGAATTATTGAGCCTGGAGAAACCAACTGGTAATGTATAGGAAGCACCACTTCTACAGGTTAGCTTCCATATGCTAGCAGGTACTATGTATGTTACTTAGGAGTTGTCAACAGTCTTACTCAATTCTGTGCCTAGCGTGCTTGCAAGATAATGCCCACTGGTGTAATGGTGGCACAAATATTATGGTAGTAATCAACAATTTTCTGAATGGATTTAAGGCCATGTCCACCAGATAGAATTCTTGCCTATCACCATTAACAGAGCAAAGAATCTGTCATATGTCATTATAGGGAGAACCAACTACTACTACTACGACCTAAATGCATATAGTATTAAATTGACTCTGTATTCATTACATCCATATATCAGTGCATCTCTCATCCCCACACCAAAGGAACTTTTTTCTGTAAATTGCAATTAACATAAAGACTTCACAATTGGTTGACATGTAGAGAATAAGAGAATAGAATGATCAACCTCTCCTTCCAGAGCTCAGGGATCATTTCATAAGAGAGGGTGGAAGATTTTTAGAGTCAAGTACAGGGGATGGCTATAGCACAGTGTTTTCTGAAGTTATATAAAACTAAGCCACATAAAACTCTGGTATGGAAAGCAATAAGTAGACATAAAATCCCACCCAAGCTGAGGAGCTCCTGGCACTTTATGGATCTGGTGGAGGGAATCTGATTTTTCTC
>PVIH01001892.1:164773-212235 GCA_004025045.1 Sigmodon hispidus
AAAAAAAAAAAAAAAAAAAAAAAAAAAAAAAAAAAAAAAAAAAAAAAAAAAAAAAAAAAAAAAAAAAAAAAAAAAAAAAAAGGATACATAAACTTGAGAGAGGATAGGGTAGGAAGAACAGGGGAGAAAGTGGTGGAGATTTATGTGCATTGGATTTGTTCAATACACATTATATGTATGTGTGAAATTTTCAAACAATAACTAAAAATAATGAGAGAAGACTTGTTTTCTTTCAGGATCTGGCCACAGGGAGTTTAATTATGCTCCAGTAAGTAAATGAGCAGCATGAATGGCGGTTTTGTAAATGGGTAGATTATAAGAGTGGGCATGAATCTGAGACAATAATAAAAATATTTTTTCTCAGCAATATTTCAAGAGATAATTTCTGCTTATTCCTAGTAATTCTAGTTGCTAGAATTATTAGAAGTTATTCCTAGTAACCTTATTCCAATTTTGGCCTTACTAAATGATAAATTTTTAGGATACAGTGTTTACTTCAGTGTATAAGTATTTTATGAAAACCCAAATGTATTGGTAAACCTCAGCTCTTTATAATTCAATATGTATCTTCTTATTGAAAAATGTCTTTCAGAGTATTCAACTATGCTAAGCAGTATTCTAAGCAACAAAATCAGAAATAGTAACAAAGATATGTAGTATGCTTGCCAAGCCGGTCACTAAAACCTGGAGTAACAAAGTATTTTTGCTGCATTTGCAAACATTCTGATAATCATAGGAACTAGTTTAAATGGTTTAAAGGAGAGTCAGGAAGATTGCTACAATTCTGGAAACTTGGTCACGAAACTTACATTTAGCATACCAAGGTTTTATTTGATCCATATTTCAGACTTACAGCAATAACTATTGTTATTGCTTTTACAAAAGATGTAAATAACACAAATCACTGAAAGAATGTCCAGCAAAATGTCCTTCATAGTTATGTACAGTGGCTGTACATGATTTTACATTATATAACTGCATAATGTTTTCCCACTCCATCTTCTTAAGAACACTCAAGCAGACAAAGAGAAAGGTTCCAAATAGGTATTACTGAAGCTCACACTTAAATATTCTTTTTATTTTACATATCAAGTACTGTTCCTTCTCTGTCTCTTTCTCCTGCTCTTCCCCACCTCCACATCATTCCACCCCATTGTTATTTGTAAAGAAGAAGAAGTAATTTTTCTATTAAATGATTCAGGACTTTTACTGCAAGGTCTGGTCAGATCATGTTGTCCATCTATCTGGAGAGGGATACTTTAAACTTCAGTGCATCTAGATTTCTTCCTTTCTTTTTAGCAAATTAGAATTTCAAGCTATCTGCATCTAAATATATTGACTGACATCAAAAAAAAGCAAATTGCTCCCAGCTTAGATAGCACAGATGTTATGTTTAAAAATTAATTTAGTGTTGTTAGCTCTAAAAATCATTACTCTATTATTTGGAAATTATGGTGTCTAGAGTTAAAAATAGCCATTGAGTTCATTTCCTTAGATTTTTGCTTAGTTTCTGAGATGGAAGCATTACAATTAGGACAATTGGTGGTTTAGTCCAAGCCACCTAAGTGGAAACTGACAGAATACATTGTGGATCCTTCTCAGCTTTGTTTCCAGTCAATGTATTAGTTCATCCTATCTCAAATAATTCACTCACATTTGCAAATCTCTTCCAATGTTTCACTCAATTTCTTTTCACATTGTTTTTGTCTTCTTATGTTTCAATATCTAAAGTCATACTTAATCTATTCCCCAATGCCTCACTGAAAACGATTCAAACTTTTATCTAAACCATGCTAGAATGTTCAAAATCAAAAACACAATGCATAGTTAAGGAATTTATAGCAAAAGGATTTGGGTCATATTGGGAAACTGTTGAAGTTTATAGAATAGGGAAACTTATTTATACATCATAAGTATTTGAAGTAATCAGATAATATAAATAGTTTATTTTTTAATTCCATAATGTACACACTTATCAAAAGGAACACAGTGCTCTTCAAGTACACATTATTATTTTTGTTAATTAAAAATGAGATTTTAAAAATATCTTAATAATTTCCAATTTAATATTTGTGTTTTCTAGTATCAAGATGAAACTTCCTGATATTTATGAATCAGGTGCTTTAGAAGTAGTTTTGGAGTTACTAAGACACAAGTTTTACGTATATATAGTATTTTTGGTTAATACAAAAAGGCACTTAGAAAATAAAATTCTAGGTAAGATTGTGGGTGTGAAAGCCACACTTCTTACATATGTTAGCATTATCCATATATAAAATGACGGTGTTTCACATATTACATATAAAGGGTTGGTAAGAAAAAATTCTCTTTTGCAATAAATGAGATTAGGCCAATATTTGAAACAATATCTTCAGCAAATTTTAATTCTTATGCAGATATATATCAACTTAACCAACGGCACCAGGATATCCAGCAGGGAACTGCATTCCATGGGCTATCAAAAGTGCTTTTTTGTGTGTGTGCAGTGAGGCAATCAATGTCTAATATCTGATGACTGCAAAAATTACATTTAAAATTTTCTCTCACCTTAAATATTTCTTTTTTATAGCTTACAGATAACACAGATTTTCAGCAAGATGCTTCAACTTCAAGAGTGTAACTTAGAGCAAGTTTGAATTTTTCTTCAGGTAGCTCTTAAAATGACATGAAGATAATATGATGTGATAGGTAGTAACAGGTAGTAAAACTAGTGTAAAAATGACTTTGATCACCAATTTAAGACTAAATTTTCACATTTCACATTTTTTATTTTTCATATGAGTATCAGTGCACTTACTGATTGAGCCACTAGAACCCTTTGTGATATTGTCAAACATTGATGTTCTGAATTCAAAAGAATGCCAAGAGATAATGCTATAGGCAATAATAATAGTCTCCTAGAGTCATTTTTACAGGCCCTTTTTAGTTTAGTGTGAAATTTTAAGAGACAGTGATTGAAGCTACTAAAAGGTTAAATTGCCCCTAACCTTAGGAGAATGTCCCAGTGGCTTGAACTGAACATCTTAATACCACCCAGACCTACTTCCTTGGCCTTGGGTTGGCCCACCCAAACATCTACCCCATCTGTGACCTGCTTGAGTGCTTAAACTAGTCCAGAAGAAACTCCATGACTCAGGAAAACAAAAGGATATTGGAGAAAAGTTTTATTGAGGGTCCAGTGATGATGGTGTGTCTGAGGTCTTGAAACACACCAATCACTCTTTGCAATGAATATTTTGCAGGTAGAGCTACTTTCACAAATGGTATGCTAGGTGACACACCACAACTTCAGATACCACTAGGATAAATGAAGGACTGTTGAAAAGATAGAGGAGCAATGTCTTTTGTTGTTGTTTCTTTTGCTTTTAATTTGTTTGAGAGGGTTCTTTTGGGAGCATGCTGCAGTGATTTAGGGGAAGATATGAAGGGAATGGGAGATGATCAGGACTGTGGTGCATGTTGTGAAATTCCAAAAACATCAATTAAGAGAGGAACACCTGACTCAGTCTTGATGTTGGGGCGAGATCACTGGATCTGCCAGGAGTGGAGGCTGAACTGAGCCATATTGGGACATTGGGACATTGGGACCTTGAGACCTCCTGCCCATGCTAGGGAGGAGATGGGGAGATGTGGAGAAGAGAGAGTGACCTGAGAGGGTGGGAGGGGGAAGGGACCTTGAATAAGGATATACACGGATAGAAAATGTGACTTTATTCATAATAAAAAATAAAAATAAAATGCAAAAAAAGAATTATGTGTATAAAAAACAAAAATTGTAAAAAAATAAATTGTATACATTTTCAGCATACAATGGAACTGAATTATAAACAGCAACTATGTAAAAATTTCATTTCATTAGTAATTTTGTTCTTGAAGTTATTTATGCTAGCTGAATTTGTTCTAAAGAGAAATGTTCATAGGAGCATCTTTGTGTGGTAGTGAACTTCTCCGTCTACTCAGTATTGTTTCACAGACTGGCTGACATTGTCCATGTTAGAAATATTTACACAACAGGATTTGGCACAGACAAAAAACCTGACAGCTTCTCCCTATGTCCCTGCCTTTTAGAAAATGTTAATTCTTTCAGCATAAGGAACCCACTAGTAAAAGTCTACTGCTATGGATCAAGGTGAAGAATATGATGTTCATTTCCATTTTAGCTTCGTCTTGTATTATCACTACAGACAGATTTTTCACTTGCATTAAGAGGTACACATGAAAGATAGGATTCTAAGACATTCCACTAAATTAAACAAAAAAAAAAAAAAGAATGAGCACAATATAGGTTGCTTTTTAATCAAGCATTTACTCAATCAGTTTTACACAAGGCATTATTTTTCATTGCATTAAATAAACAATTGAATAGAAAATTGACTAGTAACTATATTACTCTGAATTAATCTTAAAATTTTGAGAGTAAAAAATATTCATTAAACAATTAAGAGGGCTTTAGTTTCTATTAAATTTTTTTTTTATTAAATTAGGTTAGACTATAAGACACTTCATTTAAGTTAATTACCTGTTTTCCAGTGAAGCCTTGATTCATGAATCAATACAGTTCAAACAATTAGATTGCTCTTAAGAATTTAAATGTATGGATGAAGTCATATTAATATAAATAAAAATTGACTTATGCCATCTTTATTTCAGAGCATATATTTGATTGTAATTATCAAGTTCAAATTCAGTAGCGTGATACTTGAATTTCATTTTCTCATTGATAAAGGTTTACTGGTCTTTCTCTCTAGTGTTAGTCCTCCCCTTGGCAACTCTAAATTGGCTTTCAGAGAATGCATGTAGAAGTTCCACAGCTTTTGGTGTTATAGGTCTCTTTAGGTCTTTAATCTGATCTTGATTGATAAGTGATACCTGGCCAGAAAGCTATCCATTTCTTCTAAGTTTTCCACTTTTGTGGAGTATAGATTTTTCAAAGTATGAACTGATAATTCTCTGGATTTCCTGGGGGTCTGCTGTTATGTCATGTTGTAGAAAGTTTTCCAGGCTGCTTTGGCCCGGAGGTTTGTGACCTGGTGCATGTGTCGACGGTTGGAATTTGGTTTGCGCGCCATGGCTTTTGTCCCCCAAAGAAATGAATCACACGCTTATATCATTTAAACTGTTTGGCCCACGTCTTAAGCACATTATTAGCTAGCTCTTTTATCTTAATTTAATTTATTTTTATTAATCTTCCCGCCACATGGCTTAACCTGTGGCTCAGCCCCGTACCTCTATATGTTCTTCCTTCGGGGGTCTGATGGAGACTGACTATCTCCACCTTTTTACCTGCCTGCCTGTGCTGATTCTCCACCCACTTCTACCGTGCTGTGTATAGGCCAAAACAGTGTTTTATTTACAGCATATAAAGAACATCTCACCACATTTCCTCTTTCCTGTCTAATTAAAAAGGAAGGTTTTAATTTTCATATAGCAAAATTACAACAGAACAACTCTCAAGCAGGAATTATAGTCACAATATCTAGTCTATTTGTATTCACAAAATTAAAGAGAATACTTTATTATTTATTTTATCATTGTGAGTCTAAAGTTTTATATCTAATATATCTTTTAAACTAAAAAGAACTATACTTATAATTATTAAACCTTTAACCACATTAAAGGCCACAGAAGGATATATTATTATGTAAATAAACAGGAAGTACAAGCAACTTTTAAAGTCTAGAAAATGACAGAGATGACACTTGTCTGCCTGGACAGTCACCCAAAGTTCCTTTGTAATGTTGGGGCATCTATCTTTAGCCTTTATGGCCTAAAGTCTCCGGTAAACCTTTTAGTGATGTAGGAAATTTGACACAGACTATCAGTTGCTTCTCCTTATGTCCTGAAGAATGTCTGGTGATGTTTTCTGCAAAGCAGGAACCTGAAGGACCATCCTGGCTTGTTTTGCCAATGTTCAGAGGTCACTTTCATATGGAACCTGTATGTCCAGTTTATATAGCATACTGTCAAACAGTTAATATCAGAACAGTTTTTTGTCCAGTGGCTAACTGTGCCACAAAGTAAATTCCACATGAAGTTTCTTCAATGCCCATCATTTTTTTGAAATATATTGGTGCTGCCAGGAGCAGACCTGTCTCACTGTCCAAAAGTCTAAGTTCTTAAAATAATTTAAATGCCATATTTTGCATGTCTTTGAAGTATTTGAAGACTACCTATCTAATTGAAATATATCTTTGTATACCTATAAAAACCTAATTAACATGATCATAAGTTTTGATATTATAGATGACTATTAATCTGCATTTCTCAATTATACATTACAATTTTAAATGAGTTACATCAGCATCATACCTTAATCAAGAGTAGAAAAATACATACAGCATAACAAAATTAACCTTAAGTTCATATCAATGAATCAAAATCCCTTTTCTAATCATTTTTATATATCCTCCTTCTCCCCATCTTTTTTTTTTAAGATTGACTATGTCTATTAACCATTTATAATGAAAACAAACATTAATAAGTAATATTTTGGAGAAATTGGACATAGCTTTTTTTATTGTTTTTTTTTGCTGTCAAAGGACGTTGATCTAATGGGGTTTTGAAGTTGGATCATCTTAACTGGCCATCCAGGAAGTTGATTTTTTTATTAGAGAATTTTTGGTGGCTTTGGTAAATGAAACCATATTTGTCTAGAACCAATTTATAGGTTTTGATCTTTTGTGGAGACAAAAGCAGCAACTCTTTTTTGCAAGTAACATATTTTTATGAACAGATTTTAAAGTCAAGACATCTTTAAAATATAAGTATTGGTTTAATTTAGCAGCCTTAGCAATCAATTGTCTTTTTGCAATTAGTTTATTAAAAGTTAAAAAATTAAAAGTAAACTCAATAATTCTAATCTAGGCTCTTTGTTTATTTGTCATTTTTATGTGGCCTTTTTATTTTTATTTTTTTTATTTTTTAAAGGGTTTTTTTACCCTTTTTTCTCTCTCTCTCTCTCTGAAGCTTATGTGCATTATATATATATATATACATATATATATATATACATATACATATACATATATATTATATTTTGTTTAGAGGTTTTGTGAGTCTAAATTTGTCTTATTGAGAATTTTTAATTATTTTTTAACCCAAAGAGCTTTTAAAAGGTTGGTATCACTTTAATTGTTGACTCTGCCCCTTTTGGCAGTGTTTTAATATGGCGGAGGAGCCCGCTGCCAGCAAAGAGAGCGGACTCAGGAAATGTTGTTATTAGAAAAACTGTTTTTAACTGTTTTTTTTTGTTTGTTTAGTATAAGTAGAAACTTTAAATCAATTACACTTGTGCCAAGCCTTTTGTGAAATGTATGAGTTTAAGCTGTGTGTTGTGGACGCACCATTTTTAAATTTTTGTCTGAACACCACGCTGTCTCTGATCATAAATTAATTTAAATATGTAATTTAGAAAGCTATCTTTGGCTCTGTTTTAGTGATCTAGAATGCTTTTTAAGCTTTTTAAACTTTATTAGGCTTTTTGTGGGTGTCGTGCCCCACGTTGGGCGCCACTTGTCCCCCAAAGAAATAAACTACACGCTTATATCTTTTATACTGTTTGGCCCATGTCTTAAGCACATTATTAGCTAGCTCTTTTATCTTAATTTAATTTATTTTTATTAATCTTTCCGCCATGTGGCTTAGCCCATGGCTCAGCCCCGTACCTCTATATGTTCTTCCTTCAGGGGTCAGATAGAGACTGTCTAACTCCACCCTTTTACCTGCCTGCCTGCGCTGATTCTCCATCCACTTCTACAGTGCTGTATATAGGCCAAAACAGTGTTTTATTTACAACATATAAAAAACATTCCACCACAATGTCCTCCCACCCTTTTTTTATTTTTGAATAAAGACTCACTTTTATTCATGTATCCCCTTGATCAAACTCCCTTCCCCCTCCTGTGCCTCCCAGTCACCCTCTTCTCCCCATCTCTAAAATATATATAGAACTCAAGAAACTAGAGCCTAAAACCTTAAATAACCCAATTTAAAAAAGGAGTTTAGACCTAAAAAGGGAATTCTCAGCAGAAGAATTACAAATGGTTGAAAGGCACATGAAAAAATGATCATCATCTTTAGCCATCAGAGAAATGCATATCAAATTTGGGATACCTTTACACCTGTCAGAATGGTAAAGATCAAAAACTCAGATGACAGCCTATGCTGGAAAGGATGGGGACCAAGGGGAACACACTTCCATTGTTCGTGGGAGTATAAACATGTAGTTTGGAATGCACTATGGTAGTTTCTCAAAAAACTGGGAATCAATCTCCCCAAGGATCCAGCAATACCACTCTCAGGCATATAACATAAAGACACACATTCATACCCCAAAAACCATTAGCTCAACTATGTTCATAGCAGCATTATTTATAACAGCAAAAATCTGAAAACAGTAGAGAGTGGGATGTCCGTCTTCGAGTCTGAGCGCCTGTGGTATTGATCACCCAGGAGCGAATTAAAAATGGGTGATGTTGAGAAAGGCAAGAAGATTTTTGTTCAGAAGTGTGCCCAGTGCCACACTGTAGAAAAAGGAGGCAAGCATAAGACTGGACCAAATCTCCATGGTCTGGTTGGAGGAAAACAGGTCAGGCCACTGGATTTTCGTACACGGATGCCAACAAGAACAAAGGCATCGCCTGGGGAGAGGATACCCTGATGGAGTATTTGGAGAATCCCAAAAAGTACATCCCTGGAACAAAAATGATCTTCGCTGGAATTAAGAAGAAGGGGGAAAGGGCAGACTTAATAGCTTATCTTAAAAAGGCTACTAATGAATAGTTCCACTGCCTTATTTATTACAAATGTTTCTTGGCTTTTAACGTGTACCAAAATTTAATTCATACACTAAAATTCAGATCATGAATAGCTAACAATGCTTTCATTGGATGGTCCTGATTTAAGTAAAACTGACTTGTAGAAAAGTGAATATGATCTTTTTTTAAAAACAACAATTCCAGTTGCATAAGTACTATCAATGTTCTTTCCTTTCTCAAGATAGGATTAGACTTAATTCTGCTTTCCACAAAAGATGGAGGTGTCACCTCAAATCCATTGAATGGTTTTATACTTAAATTTATATAACTGGGCATATGAATATGTTTTAACCCTGGGAAAATTCTGACACTGTCTCAGAAATGTGAATACTCACCTGTGTTACAGTTTGTATTCATGGCCTGTTAAAGGCAGTGGCTAAATGTCAGGAAGCAACTGTCTACTCTTGACTTGATGTCATTTGAATTAGAATTCCCTAAGTCAAAGGATTATGCCTTTTTCATTGAAAGGTACTTACTGTGGTCTATATATAATATCAAATAGAGAGTATTTAGCAAAATTAAAAATCTGAAAACAACCTAGATGCCCCTCTACTGAGTAATGAATTAACAAACTGCAATACATCTACACAGTGGAGTATTACTCACCAGTAAGAAAAAATGATATCCTAAAATTTACAGGCAAATGAATGGTTTTGGAGAATATCTTCCTGAGGGAGGTCTCACAAACCCAGAAGAATAAGCAGGAGATATACTGACTCATTAGTGGACTTTAAGCAAAAGTATTCTTATTTCATTGAAAGATGATGAGTGAATAACGTGATTTAAAATATGTACACACAAAACAAAGAAACAAAGAAAAAACAAACAAAAAGAAATTCCACAACCTCATACCACAGCTGGTTCTTTGAAAAAGTCAACAAAATAGATAAACACTTGTCCAAAATAACCAAAAAAGCAGAGAATTCATATCCAAATCAACTAAAACAGAAATGAAAAGGGGGGCATAACAACAGACCCCAGGAAATCCACAGAATTATCAGGTCATACTTTGAAAATCTATATTCCACAAAAATGGAAAACCTAGAAGAAATGGACAGCATTCTGGTCAGGTGCCATTTACTAAAATTAAAACAAGATCAGATTGAAGACCTAAACAGACCTATAACACCAAAGGAAATTGAAGCTGTCATTAAAAGTCTCTTGAATAAAAAAAGCTCAGGCCCAGAAGGTTACAGTGCATAACTCTACCAGACATTCAAAGCAGAGCTAATACCAATACTCCTCAAACTGTTCCATACAGTAGAAACTGAAAGAATATTGCCAAACTCTTTTTATGAGGACACAATTATACTAATACCCAAGCCACTCAAAGACATAATAAAGAAAGAGAATTACAGATAAATTTTCCTCATAAACATTGATGCAAAAATTCTCAACTAAATTCTGGCAAACCAATTCCAACAACATATAAAAAAAGTCATCCATCATGATCAAGTATGCTTTACCCCAGAAATGAAGAGATGCTTTATCACATGGAAAACTATAATAGTCATCCATCATATAAACAAATTGAGGGGAACAAACCACATGATCAAAT
The DNA here is from genome assembly GCA_004025045.1 of Sigmodon hispidus. Lineage (NCBI taxonomy): Eukaryota > Metazoa > Chordata > Mammalia > Rodentia > Cricetidae > Sigmodon > Sigmodon hispidus. Next base: position 175,148 of record PVIH01001892.1, read on the forward strand.
CCTTAGATGCTGAGAAAGCCTTTGACAAAATCCAAAACTCCTTTTTGATAAAAGTCCTGGAGAGATTAAGAATACAGGGAAAATACCTAAATATAATAAAGGTGACTGACAAAAAGCCGAAGACCAACATCAAACTAGATGGAGAAAATCTCAAAGAAATCCCACTAAAATCAGGAAGTAGACAAGGCTGTCCTCTCGCCTTATCTACTCAATAGTTCTCAAAGTCTTAGCTAAAGCAGTAAGAGAAAGAAAGGAGATTAAGGGGATACAAATTGGAAATGAACAAGTGAAACTATCTATATTTTGCAGATAATATGGTTATATACATAAGTGACCCACAAAATTCTACCAGGGAAGTTCTACAGCTGATAAATACCTTCAGTGATGTAGTAGGATACAAGATTAACTCAAAGAAATCAGTAGTCCTCCTATACACTAAAGATAAAAGGGCTGAAAAAGAAATAAGGGAAACATCACCCTTTATAATAGTTGCAAATAGCATTAAATACCTTGGAGTAACTACAACCAAAGAAGCAACAGATCTATTTGACCAAAACTTTAAATCACTGAAGAAAGAAATTGAAGAGGATATTAAAAAGTGGAAACATCTCCCATGTTCCTGGATAGGTAGGATCAACATGGTAGAAATGGCAATTCTACCAAAAGTAATCTACAGATTCAATGCAATTCCTCAAAATCCCAACACATTTTTTTTACAGACCTTTAAAGAACAATACTCAATTTCATTTGAAATAACAGAAATCCAGAAATGTCAAAACAATTTTGCTCAACAAAGGAACCTCAAGAGGCAACACCAACCCTAACTTCAAATTACACTATAGAACTACAGTAATAAAAACAGTTTTGTACTGGCATTAAAAGACTTGTGGATCAATGGAACTCAATTGAGGACCCTGACTTTAACCCACATGTCCATGAACACCTTATTTTTGACAAAGAGGCCAAAAACATTCAATGGAATAAAGGTAAGTATCTTCAACAAATGGTATTGGCATAAATGGATGGTAGATCCAAACCTATCACCCTGCACAAAACTCAAACCCGAGTGGATCAAAGACCTCAACATAAAGCCAGCTACACCGAACTTTGTAGAAAAGAAAGTGGAAAATACCCTCCAATGCATTGGCTCAGGTGACCATTTCCTAAATATAACACCAGTGGCACAGACACTAAGAACAACAATCAAGAAGTGGGAACTCCTGAATCTGAGAGGCTTCTGTAAAGCCGAGGACACAGTCAATAAGACAAAATGATAGCCTACAGAATGGGAAAAGATTTTTTAGACAACTCTACATGTGACAGAGGACTCATCTCTAAAATATATAGAGAACTCAAGAAGCCAGAACCCAAAACCCTAAATAACCCAATTAAAAGATGGAGTTCAGAGCTAAAAAAAAATTCTCTGCAGAAGAATTACAAATGGCTGAAAGGTACATGAAAAAGTGCTCAACATCTTTTGCCATCAGAGAAATACAAATCATAACAACTTTGAGATACCACCTTATATCTGTCAGAATGGCTAAGATTAAAAACACAGATGACAGCCTATGCTGGAGAGGATGCAGAGTGAGGGGAACACTCCTGTATTGTTGTTGGGAGTGTAAACTTATACATCAACTTTGGAATGCAAAATGGAGGTTTCTCAGACAAGTGGGAATCAATCTCCCCAAAGATCCAGCAATATCACTATTGAGCATATACCCTAAAGATGCACATTCATACCCCAAAAGCATTAGCTCAACTATGTTCATAGTAGTATTATTTGTAATAGAAAGAACCTGAAAACAACCTAGATGACTCTCAACTGAAGAATGCATTAACAAACTGTGGTGGTACATCTACACAATGTTGTACTACTCAGCAGTAAGAAAAAATGATATCCTAAAATTTGCAGACAAATGGATGAATTTGAAGTAAATCCTTCTCAGCAAGGTATCACAAACCCAGAAAGAGAAGCAGGGGATGTTCTTACTCATTAGTGGACTTTAAAAAAATATGTCATTGTATACAAGAGCTCAAGTCTAGAACATAGATAGGTAAATGACACAGTGCTTCACTTCTGCATTGATGGCCTTTTGGCAGGGGTGTGGTTGAGGAAGGTATCATTTTGTTTACGAGGCTGGGCACATGGTGTTTAATAAATGAGTAAATAAATGAGCAGGATGAATGGGCTTTTTTTGTAAATGGGGAGAACATAAGAGTGTGTATGAAACTGAGAGGACTAATAACTGAGTTTGATGAGGTACATGATGTAAAAATCACCAAATAATAATAAGAAAAAGGAAAAAAAGCAAGAAAAAAACACGAAATTCCACAACCTCTATGATAGGAATTATTAACATTTATAATCATAGGACACATGAGAACCAAACCTCTATTATCATAAATCATGATTTGGAAACTTACTATCAAATTGTATATAACAAGTATCATCATCTAGAATCCAGAGAAGATATTGAGTTGAATCCAACTTCTGAGAATCTCTTAGAATTATTAAAGAATGAAAATTATATAATTCCTTGCTTTGATGGCTTTATTTCTTGGGCTCTGATTTATTTTTCTTTCATCTCTATGTTCTTTTGGCTCTGTTATCCACATTGGCATTTAATAAAATATTATGATTCACTGTTATCCAAAGTAGACTTACATGTCTTATTTTCTAGAATGTTTTAAGCCTCTGTAGTTGAATGAGGCAAGGGATGGAGTCAGAATGATATGGAATAAATCATTTTTATGTCAATTATGCCACTTATTACACATGTAACTTTGATTTGCATCTTTCATATGTATGACATGAACATATTACATTTTGTATTACTATGGTGATACATTACAATAGAACTGAATTAATGAGCCTTCAATTACTCAAATGAGTTTCTGAAATATAGCTTATTTTTAAGAAAAAACACATTTATCCTCCTGGGATGCTTGCTAAATGCTAATGATAATATTTTCACATTAAATTTGAGCCCCATGACTATTTGATTGTCATTTATATCTACACAGTAATAAGAGAAACATGTTAGCCACTGAGGAAAAAAAAAACTAATATGACATACAGTACAACCTGCTCCTCTATTTCTAATTAAAGTGCCTTTTATATATTTTAGGAAATTTTGATTTAAAAAAAAATCCAACATAATTTTGCTTTATTCTTCATGCAGTTTCCCTCCTAAGATTATGCCATTCACAGTGTAATTAAAAATTTGGGTTTCTGAAATTTATATTTTACTGGAGCAATGAATGAACACTTCACTTCAGATACAAATATGTGGCAGTAATTTGGATGTCAGGAACGTACAGAGAAGAAGCACTTCTACCCATTCATGGATAATGGTCTCTGTAAAGGAGTTTGCTTTCTGTAAGCCTCCTGTAGCCTAGACCTTTTTCTCCTTTACAAAGAGGAACTAAAGTAGAAAGATGAAAGGTCTTCTCTAATCACATGCATATTAGTCACATTGTTATTTAGAGAGTAATATATACTAGAAGCTTTCTTACAGCATTTCTAGCACTCCTGTTTTCAGTCTTGGTTGCATCCCTGCACTTTTGACAGTTTGCTAGGCCACCTAGGTTTTTTTTTTTTTTTTTTTTTTTTTTTTTTTTTTTTTTTTTTTTTTTTTTTTTTTTTTTTTTTTTTTTTTTTTTTTTTTTTTTTTTTTTTTTTTTCCTCAAACCTTCTTTTATTAGTAGAGGTATAGCAGGATTTACCTGTGTCTGGGTTCATAGTTCATCCACTATATTTTTTTCACTCATAAATGATCAAGATTATTTGAAGGAACATTCTATATTTTTTCTTCCTAGAATCAATTCCTATATATTATTTTCAGACTTGAAGACTGTTATTGCTCCAGGCCAGTGATCATGGAATCATTCCAACCTGTGGAAACCTTTCTTACACTGAACAGTTACTTATGAATTCAGCCTAAATACTCATCTTCATTTCTCAGAAGGCAGCATAAGAGTGACTTTGAAAACTGTAATTCTGTCAGGATAATTATGTGAGTGGCAAACTTTTGTAATTATTTCTTTTATTTTTTGATATAAAATAATTGCATCATTTTCCCTTTCCCCTTCATTCCACCAAACTGCCACAAATACCTCATTCTTCTACCTTAAATTCATGGTGTCCTTTTCATCAAAATTGTTGTTGAATCCATGTATGTATATGAATATAAATTCCTAAATACAAAAAATATAACCTGCCCATTCTATATAATGTTACTTATATGCATGTTTTCAGGTTTGATAATTTCGTATTGGATAACCAGCTGGTGTGCTTTTCCTGAGTTGATGATTTCTCCTACCCTTGGTGTTTTTTTAGTTGTCTATATAGTTCTTTGTGTGAGGTTCTCTTACCATAATGACTGCCTGTATATGCACTGAACAATGACAACAATAAACATTTGAAAGTGGAAAAAATATAAAACACAATCCAGAAACAAAATGATCAGTAACAAAGAAATAATTAACATTGTATATGATTAATATTTTATCCATACAGCTGATCTATTATAGAAAGTTGATAACCCATAGGTGATCAGCTAATGAATACTTACGAAAACAAAGATTTGTAAGCTGTGTCTTTACATGTGTAGCAAGTACTTTAAATTTCCATTATAAAAAAGTAAAGTGTTCTTTGATACTATGTTTTCTAAGAAAAAAATACCTCATAATTGAATAGTAAACTATCATTGAATGAAATAGTTCCCAATTGCCTTCAATAATCCTGTTATTTTAGCAGAAGCATATCAATTATCATCATTTTATTACCACTCTCTACCAAATAGTTTAAAATTGAGAGTACCTGTCACTTGGGAGACTGGTAGAAGCAATTCTAAACTTTGAAAGACATGTCAATCACTAATAGTGTTAAGGCTATTTCTCATGAGGCAGTAAATAGGCCTACACCTATGCACATATGGGTAGTACTAATTGGCCTTTGAAGGTTATGAAAAGATAAGACATTGTGAGGAGAGCATTGTCAGAGCAATATAGAGTAGTTGCACGAGAGAACGGGAGTATATATGGTCATATTTTAGTGTACTCTAAAGAATAAAAAATAATTAAAGATTGCATTACAGTCTTTTGCCAAGCTAGAAAGAGTACCCATACCTTATCTTAGCCTAGTGATGTGCCATTTCTGATCTAGTGCAAACATGAAAACCCGTATCTATAGGAAATTTCATGTTGACATGAGCAGCATTAGTTACAGCTATCTATTTTATAATCACATCAGGCTCCTATCAACAAGAGTCTCTCGGGATACACACCTGCACATTCACACTTCCCTATCTAAAATGACACTCCAAGTATTTTAATAATTTAGTGCATAATAGTATACTAAGTTTTTAGGTTAGGGTTAGGGTTAGGTGTGTTATGTTGTTTATGTTGTGATTTTTCTACTGACACATCCAAAAGATACAAAAAAACTGCTTTGGCAACATGATTTTTCTCTTTCAACATTTTAGAGTACATGCTGGTTTAACAGAGCTTTGTGTGAGTTGGTGAAAAGTGAAAAGAGTCAACCATGCTTTACTTCCCATGATCAAAGAAAAGAAATTGCCATTCATTAATTGAGGTATTATATAAGAAATCATATATACATTAAAGTAAACACCATAATATAGGCTTTATACCATATGCAATCTGTCAAGAGGATGTATAAAATATAGAAACATATTGTCAATAGAGAGCTGAGTTCCAAAGAAAAAATGTTAATTTTGAGAGTACTTAACTATCCAAGTAGGTTCAAATAATTAAGAATAGAGTAGAGGACTCTATTGACCATATGGGTGGAAAATGTGACAAAATGGCTCTAAATAAATAAGACATTTATTTTTATTAAATTCTTAAACACAATGAGAACAACTTCAAAGTTCATGAAAAATGTATAGCAAAATAAACTCTGCACAAATATTTAATCTTATGCATGTGAACAAATAAAGCAACAAAGAAATATACCTCTAATCTCAAAGGACTTTAGGATAATATAGAGCCAATTAAGAAACTATACATAGCAGGAACAATATTCTATTGCTGTTAATTTTGAATGGTACAGTTGCTTTATGATTTAATGAAAAAGAGCCTGTGAGAATTAATGATCTTGTGTCTTCAAAGTCCTTTAGACTGAGATGTTACATAAGAATAAAGCCTGGCTATTCTCAAATGTCTACATATTTTAATAATATATATTCTCATTTTGAAATTGTACATGAAGAACTATATTTAATCATTACAGGTTTATCCTTAAAATTACGTAGGATTTTATACAAAATTCTATTTTGAACTCTCATCAAAACTTCAGAATTTGGAAATGAGTATTCTGTGTTTCGTGCCTTGGCTTTTATAACTAACAGGAACAAACAATATAATATCTTTGAGAAAGTACCCACAAAATGTCATTATTACATTCACTCTTTCACTCACATTGCCTTCTATGCCATTAAGATCAGGTGAAGGAAGGCCACTACACCCTGATAGAGAAACAGTGGATAATCATAGGTCTTTGTAGTATCAAACTATCCTAGAAATCTCTTGAGAGCATATGTATGTGTGACCTACCATGGAGAATCTACACTCTTACGATTCTGTAAGACCCTGTTATTATAACATCTGAGAATGAGCATGTCTAATCAGAAACTGTATTCTTGGTTCTTGCTCTTTTTAGAAATGTGCTTTGTGGGAGCACAGAATGGACTTTGGTAAATTTTCTCAGAGAGTTTAGGGAAAGGGATGCATTCCTTACAGCAAGAAAATTTCTTGGAAGACAATGCACAGCAAGCCAAGGAATGAAAGATTAAGTAAGCAGCATCTAATCATTAAAGTAATTAGTTTCTCAACTGGTGAAGAAAATTTCCAATAAATAGCTATCCTTGGGTTGCTGTGAGGATACTTTAGGGAATACTGTTCCCTTCCCCCCAACCCCCCTGTGAGATATCTGTGAAACATTGGCTGCATTAGCATAAATGTCTGTAATTTTATTTTTCGCTATGCATGCAAGTTTTTCTGTCTACAGTCAATAATAATCAGCTACTAGATTTGGAAAGAATGGAAATGGCAGGAGCAGCTGGATGGTTCTCACACTTCTCTGAGTCTCAGCACAAAAATAGGCCAGATTAACAAGATGGTAAAACTGGAAACCTATGAATAACACTTACAGCAAATCTGGTGTCAAGCTATCCCACGAACCCCCAACTACAAAGCTTTGAGGACATACCATCACCAGCTGGCAGGCTTGTGGATAAACAGTGCCTCTAAGAGACAGAGAAAATGAGAGTCACAGTTTTCTTATGGTCTTGAGAATCACAAAAGAATCCAGACAATAGGAGTTATCTTGAGAATGACTGAAGATCAGAGTGACTTTAGCAGACACAGTAGTTGAGCTGATCTAACCACGTGCATCTCAGTGCACATAGGCCCTGTATCCCTGAAAATTGCCATGCCAGGGTCACATGTTATGGAACAACTACGAGAGAAGAGACAAATCACACTAGATATTGACAATATGGATTATGATAGAGGTGGCCATAAAAAAATGGAGTAAGAAATATTCCAGGAAATCTAGGAAAGCATGACATAGACATAGAATTTCAGTCCAATTAAAAAAGAGAGAGATTGTAGTATTGAAGCTTATTTGAGCTTTAGCTGATCTTAATATTAAAGAAAGATCAATTTTATATACAAAGTTAATCTTCAAATAAGATCTTAGTAAGAAATATACTATAACATTTGAAAAAGGTGGCTCAGCTTTTAGGAGCACTTGGAGCTCCTGCAGATTACCTCAATTCAGATCCCAGCAACCACACGAAAGCTAACAATGGACTACAATTCCAGTTTCAAGGCATTCAGTACCTTGTCCTGCCTCTGTAGGCATCAGCATACATGTAGTGTATGTACAAACATGTCAGCAAAATACTGAAACACATTAAAAGAAGATTTAGCAAAACTTTAGAAGAAGATATGTACACTAGACATGAATTTTCAGAAGACAAGTGAGTGATCCAAATGTTAAGTGTCAAGTTAATCATTAAGCATGCGAGCACTTATTGAAATAAGGCTAAATGTGAAAAAACAAAGGGTAAAGTCAAGGCTGCATGTTCACATAATATGGATAAGGTGTAACCTAAGAATGACATGAATATCATAACCTTTATAAGTTTGTAGAAACTATCTTAGCAGATGTCCATGTGGCTCCAGTATTCTAAGGGTGTTGAAATGTGCAGCATGGTTATTTTATCTCTGTCATTTCTAATCCTGTGTAGAAAGCTCACATGAGATATTCAGAGAAATAATAAAAATACATCATCTAAAAAAATCCAGACATCTTACATGTCCTCCAAATCCCCAAACTTTTAAAATATTAACAAGAGACCACAGTAGAAAATGTCTTTACCCAGTCTCACCTGAATGCCATAGTGATAACAGGCACATTAAAAGTATTCTTAAAACATAATTATTATATCCTTATGTTGAATAAGTAATGTTTCTAAAAATATTGATTAAGTTCCTAATTAAATTTGAACATTAACCCCAGAGTATCTCATATATAATTATACCAGAATCTGAAAAGAAAATAAAATTGAAGGCACAGTAGTTTGAATATAATTGACCCCTACAATCTCATAGAGAGTGGCATTATTAGAAGATATGCCTTGGTAAAATGGCCTAGGTGCATTACTGTGAGATGGACTTTGAAGTCTCCTCTACTCAAGATACCACCCAGTGTGACAGACCACTTCTAGTTGCCATGAAGTAAGATATAGGGCTCTCAACTACATCTACAGCACCATATCTGCCTGCATACCATCATGCTTCATCCTGATGATAATGTACTGAGTCTCTAAACTGTAAGTGAGCCACCCAGTTGAATGCTTTCCTTTATAAGAGCTGCAATAAAACCCTACCTGAGACAGACATGTTTCCTAGACCAAGCATTTTATATAGGGTATTCTTGACATGTAATAATAAATCTTAGAATTATAATATGAACTAAAAGTACAAATAAAATTTAGGAAAAACATTAATGAGGTATTTTATTTTTCCAGATGTGTTTCTGTGTTCTGTTTACCGAAGTAATCTGGATGGAATGGGTGAATACAAGGAACATGTCTTGCACTCAAGTTATAGCATTGATAAATACCCTTATGCACAAAAGAAATCTCTAGATACAGTGTAAGGAAATACTATATGAACAAGCTTGAGAAATCTTAGACATAATATTGAGGGAGCTAATAACTATAAGGAACAATAGCAACAAACAACGACAATAAAATACACCCTCCAAACATACAAACAGACAAGTGTAAGGACGATATCAAAGGGATTAAGAGTAACTGTGAAGATCTGTCTTCTTACCTTGAATGCAACTATTTGAATTTTAAAAGCTTAATAATTGTCAATGACTTAAGCATAATATTTAACAAAAATGAGATTTCTTTATAAAAATATACATCTATATATGTGTCTATCTACTTACTTATCTATCAATCTGCCTATGTATTTATCTCTCTATTTAGGTATCTATCTACTTAGGTATATATTTACTAATTTATCTATCTACTTATGAATATATTACCTATCTCCCAATGAAATGACAAAAATTTTAACTCCTAATAAGCTATATTTGGATGGTCCTGAGCACCATCAGTTAGAGTGGAAATAAAAAGCAAATACTATGAACTTCCTAAGAAAGAATTTAACATTCACATTGTCATGTCAAGAGAAAAGAGTTAAATCTATTTAGTTGATCTGCCACCTGGCAGCAATTACAGATTACACACAACTGTCACATCACAAGGTTGTAATCAACAAATGCATGCACAGACTCTATAGATAAAATGTTAGTACTTGTGCAAAAAAAGTAAGTAAATAAAAGAAAGCAAAACACAGCAAACATTGAAATATCAAGGACCTGAAGTAATATCTATAGGAAGAAAGATTTAAATAAAAAGCATGGGCTATATATATATATATATATATATATATATATATATATATATGTGTGTGTGTGTGTGTGTGTGTGTGTGTGTGTGTGTGTGTGTATGTATACATAATATATATATGAAGAGTTTAATGCCATTAAGGCCAGAATCAATATTTTTATAGAAAAAAGTGAAGGGACTTTAGCATGGTCAAGTATATGGAAATACTTATTGTAGCATTTCATTTTGAAATTGGCACAATAAAGAATACTTGTTAGAATATCTCATTGTGCTATACATAGTTTTTCTGTATATGTGCTTTGATTCACGTTAAATAGAAGCAATAGTAACTTGTTGGATATTTTTAATTAAAAAGATCTAACAATTATATGGCTTGTTTTACATTAACCATGGTGTTTCATAATTCATCTTTAAGTCTTATCTGTGGATTTGTAAGAAAAATAATAATGTATTATTTTATATTAAATTCTGAAGAATAAGAAACCTATTTGAATTCCTCTTGAGTCATTGTTTTCTGATTTCCAGCCAAAATCTTCTAGGTTTTATTTAGTTGGTTTCTTTAAACTTTCAAATTTCTTTTATAACCAGTTCTGGAGTTTCTTTTAGTTTTCCAGTATCTTTATCAAGAGTCTTAATTCTGCTATCAGTTTCCTGTGTCAGTTGACTTTTCATTGTTATAACAATAGCTTGTATAAACACTGTCAAGGAAAGAGTTAATTTTAACTCACAGTTTGAGAGGCTCCCATGCATCACTGAAGGGAAGTATGACATAGTAGAACAGGATACATTGGAACAACAAAGAATTGAGCGGATGAATACCTGTGGTATAGTCTATCTTTTCCATTCCATCTGGGTTCTCAGCCTAGGAAATGGTGCCACTCATATACAGGACAGATCACATCTCCTATGTTCATGCTCTTTGGAAGCACTCTCAATGACACACATGCCTCTCTCAGTCACTCAACATTTCAATAAAGTTGTTAATCAGTATTTAACACTATAAGGAAAAATTTCAATTGTTTATTAGGAGAAATCAGTACCTTTGGATGAAACAGAACAATAATTCAGCACTAGCTTCTGCACTCTTTTCTGAGAAAATTGCTCTGTTTCTTTGAGCCCCAAATTTCTCATTTATAAAACAAAGAGCACACAGAAAACAAGTGGCTACCATGAAAGTTAAACCAGAAAGTGCTCCTAAAATATCTGCTGCATGTTGGATGCCCTGTAAATCATGATTACTAATCTTATTCATATAGTAAGCATTATTTTTTCAAGTTTATACTTTATACCAAGATAGACTTAAAGCTCAAATAGTCGTTATGAAGAAAAATATTTTATGTGTTCAATAATATGTGCATATTTTTAAATTGGCAAACTTGTTTTATTATTTCATAACTGATTTTTATATATAAATGCACACACACACTGAGAAATGGATAAATCAAGGAAACTGACATATGTAATGCCTCCTATACTTATTACTTTTTATTATGAACACAAAAACCTCTTAGCAACTTGCAAGTACAGTATAAAATACATATTTGATTGACACTATATTGACCATTAAAGGATTCACGATTGTTTGTGGCTTCAAACAGCTTTTGAAGTTGGTCTCTACCTCTCTAATATTACAGTGTGATATTTGGAACAGTGAAAAGAAACTTAAACTTAGCAAATAGTCACATAGGTCTTTTCACTGTCAATGTACTCCTAATTAATCCACAAATATCTTAAGAAAAACAGGTGTCAGATATTGAGACTCACAATTCCAAGGCTAGATCACACTCTGTTATGAAGAAAGTGGCACATTTTGAAGGAAAGAGGCATGCTATGGACAGTATCTCATCAAATTACAAGCAGGTGAAGTAGTCATTTAGTCATCACTTTAAAGAGAAAAGTGGATCCCATCGGTTCCAGTTTCGCTTCCAGGACCCGGTGCTATCTGCAGAGCAGAGTCCCAGAGCACTCTGTAGCAGGCACAGATAAAGTCTGCCTGTCACATTCCCCAGGGCTGCTGCTGAGGGAATTTGCAAGGCTACCCACCTCTACCTCCAACTGAGTGAACAGATAAGGACTGGGGTCCCTGAAGGACAGACTCAGACCCCGCCCAGAGGTGAGGAGGGGTCACTAGCCCAAGCTCCTATATCCCAGCCAGGGAGGGAGAGTTGAGCTCCCATCGGTTCTGGTTCCACTTCCGGGACTGGGTGCTGTCTGCAGAGTGAGTCCCAGTGCACTCTGTAGCAGGCACAGATAAAGTCTGCCTGTCTTGTTCCCTCAAGCTGCTGCTGAGGGAATTTGCACGGCTACCTACCTCCACCTCCAACTGAGTGAACAGATAAGGACTGGGGTCCCTGAAGGACAGACTCAGACCCCGCCCAGAGAGGTGACAGGAGGAACATAAGCCTGAGTGCCACAACTGACCACAAGCCACCTAATTGTGAACTACTGAAGCCATGGACAAACGTCAGTGCAAAAACTTACATAATAATACAAAGAACAACAAGGTAACTACAGAAGAAAGTGGCAACCTTACAAATACAAGACCTGAACTGAGCAATTAAGAGGAAACAGAAGGAAGCAACACCAAAAATTCCTTTTTGATGATCATCAAAGCTCTCAAAGAAGATATGAAAAAAAATGCCTTAAAGAAATAGAAGAAAATACAAACAAAAAATTGGAAGAGATGAACATATCTATGAAAGAAACATGCCAGGAACTAAAAGCTGAAATAGAAGCAATAAAAAAGGCACAAAATGAGGCAAACATGGAAATAGAAAATCTGAAGAAAAAAGCTGTAACCACAGATACAATCATAACAAGGAGAGTTCAAGAGATGGAAGATAGAATCTCTGAAGTGGAAGACTCAGTAGCTCAAATAGATATATCAATCAAAGAAAATAGTAAAACTAAAAAAGCCATAACTAAAAATATTCAGGAAATCTGGAACACCATGAAAAGACCTAATTTGAGAATAATAGGAATAGAAGAAGGAGAAGAATACCAGCTCAAAGGGACAGATAATGTTTTCAATATAATTATAGAAGAAAACTTCCCTAACCTGAAGAAGAAAATGCCTATAAAGATACAAGAAGCTTACAGAACACCAAATAGGTATGATCCCCCAAAAAAGTCAGCGTGCCACATTATGATCAAGACACAAAACATACAGAACAAAGAAAAAATTTTAAGAGCTGCAAAAGAAAAGGGCCAACTCACATTTAAAGGCAGACCCATCAGAATAATGCCTGACTATTCAATGGAAACGATGAAAGCTAGAAGGGCTTGGTCAGAAGTTATACAGACGCTAAAAGAGCATGGCTGCCAAACTAGAATACTATACCCTGCAAAATTATCAATCACCATAGATGGAGTAAACAAGGTATTTCAAGACAAAGTCAGACTGAAAGAATATCTATCTACCAATCTAGCACTACAGAGAGTATTAGAGGGAAAACCCCAACCTAAAGACCCCAGATATACCCACGAAATCACAAACAATCAATAATTTCACTGAAGAATACCCCAGAGAAAGGAAATGCATACAAGTTACCACCAAAAATGGCAGGAAATATGAATCAATGCTGACTAATTTCCCTTAATATCAATGGTCTCAACTCTCCTATAAAACGTCAAACATTAACAAGATGGATACAACAACAGAAGCCATCCTTCTGTTGCCTACAAGAAACACACCTCAACTGCAAAGACAGACACAGGCTTAGAATAAAGGGTTGGGAAAAGATTTTCCAGTCAAATAGTCCTAAGAAACAAGCGGGGGTTGCAATCCTAATATCTAACAAAGTAGACTTTAAGCTAAAAGCAATTAAAAGGGACCAAGATGGTCACTACTTATTCATCACAGGAAAAATTGGTCAAGAGGAGATTTCAATCATGAATATTTATGCCCCCAATAAAAGGGCACCTACTTATGTAAAAGAAACACTGCTAAAGCTTGAATCCCACATCAATTCTTACACCCTAATAGTGGGAGACTTCAATAACCCACTTTCAACCCTGGCTAGATCAACCAGATAGAGTCTCAACAGAGAAATAAGGAGTCTAAAAGAGGTTATGATGCAAATGGATTTAATAGATATCTACAGAAGCTTCTACCCAAACGCAAAGGAATATACATATTTCTCAGCTCCTCATGGAACTTTCTCCAAAATTGACCACATAATTGAGCATAAAGCAAATATCAACAGATACAAAAGAATGGAAATAATCCCTTGTAACAACATATCAGACCACCAGGGCCTAAAGTTAGAGTTCAACAACATCAAAACTCAAAGAAAGCCTACCAACTCATGGAAACTAAGCATCACTCAGCTGAACCATCTCTGGGTCAAGGAAGAAATTAAGAAAGAAATCAAAGTCTTCCTAGAATTTAATGAAAATGAATCCACATTGTATCCAAACTTGTGGGACACAATGAAAGCAGTCTTAAGAGGAAAATTCATAGCGCTAGATGCCTATATGAAAAACCTAGAGAAATCCCACACTAGAGACCTAACAAGTCAGCTGAAAGCCTTAGAACAATTAGAAGCGAACTCACCTAGAAGGAGTAGACGGTAGGAAATAATCAAACTTAGAGCTGAAATCAATACAATTGAAACAAAAAGAACAATACAAAGAATCAACAAATCTAAGACTTGGTTCTTTGAGAAAATCAACAAGATAGATAAGCCCTTAGCCAAACTAATCAAAAAACACAGAGAGAGTGTTTAAATCAACAAAATCAGAAATGAAAAGGGGGACATAACAACAGACCCCCAGGAAATACAGAGAATTATCAGATCGTATTTTGAAAATCTGTATTTCACAAAAATCTAGAAGAAATGGACAGCTTTCTGTACAGGTACCATCTACCAAAATTAAATGAATATCAGATTAATTACCTAAACAGGCCTATAACCCTTAAGGAAATTGAAGCTGTCATTAAAAACCTCCCCAAAAATAAAAGCCCTGGCCCAGATAGTTTTAGTGCCGAATTCTACCAGACATTCAAAGAAGAATTACTACCATTACTCCTCAAACTATTTCACACAGTAGAAACTGAAGGAATATTGCTAAATTCCTTTTATGAGGCCACAATTACCCTAATACCCAAGCCACTCAAAGACACAACAAAGAAGGAGAATTACAGACCAATTTCCCTCATGAATATTGATGCAAAAATTCTCAACAAAATTTTGGCAAACCATATACAACAATGTATAAAACATATCATCCACCATGACCAAGTAGGCCTCATCCCAGAAATGCAAGGCTGGTTTAATATACAAAAAACTGTAAATGTTATCCATCATATAAAAAAACTAAAGGAACAAAACCACATGATCATATCCTTAGATGCTGAAAAAGCCTTTGCCAAAATCCAAAACTCATTTATGATTAAAGCCCTGGAGAGATCAGGAATACAGGGAGAATACCTAAATATAATAAAGGCGATTTACAGGAGGCCGACAGCTAGTATCAAACTTAATGGAGAAAAACTCAAAGCAATCCCACTAAAGTCAGGAACTAGACAAGGATGTCCTCTCTCCCCTTATCTATTCAATATAGTTCTTGAAGTTTTAGCTAAAGCAATAAGGAAATGAAAAGAGATTAAGGGGATACAAATTGAAAAAGAAGAAGTGAAGCTATCTCTATTAGCAGATGGTATGATTGTATACATAAGTGACCCACAAAATTCTTCCAAGGAACTGCCACAGCTGACAAACACCTTCAGCAATGTAGCAGGTTACAAGATTAACTCAAAGAAATCAGTAGCCCTTCTATACACTAAAGATAGAAGAGCTGAAAAAGAAATAAGGGAAACATTACCCTTCATTATAGCTGCAAATAGTGTTAAATACCTTGGAGTAACTGTAACCAAAGAAGTAACAGACCTATTTGACAAAAATTTTAAATCATTGAAGAAAGAAATTGAAGAGGATATCAGAAAATGGAAAGCTCTCCCATGTTCCTGGATTGGTAGGATCAACATAGTAAAAATGGCATTTCTACCAAAAGCAATCTACAGATTCAATGCACTGCCCATTAAAATCCTAACACAATATTTTTTGGACCTTGAAAGAACAATACTCAATTTCATTTGGAATAACAGGAAAGCCAGGATTGCCAAAAAATTTTACTCAACAAAAGAACCTCAGGAGGTATCACCATCTCTTACTTCAAGTTATACTATAGAGCTACAGTAATAAAAACAGCCTGGTACTGGCATAAAAAGAGACTTGTGGACCAATGGAATAGAATTGAGGATCCAGACATTAACCCAAAAACCTATGATCACCTGATCTTTGACAAAGAGGCCCAAAACATTCAATGGAAAAAAGATAGTATATTTAACAAATGGTGTTGGCATAGCTGGATGGAAGTGTGTAGAAACATGCAAATAGATCCGAGCCTGTCATCCTGCACAAAACTCAAATCCAAGTGGATCAAAGACCTCAAATTAAACCCAGCCACATTGAACTTGATAGAAAAGAAAGTGGGAAATACACTTCTACAAATTGGCACAGGCGACCACTTCCTAAATATAACACCAGTGGCACAGACACTAAGACCAACAATCAATAAGTGGGATCTCGTGAAGCTAGGAAGCTTCTACAAAGCCAAGGACACTGTCAATAGGACAAAATGACAGCCTACAGAATGGGAAAATATTTTCACCAACCCTACAAGTGATAGAGGACTGATCTCTAAGATATATAAAGAGCTCAAGTATCTAGAGCCCAAAACCTTGAATAACCCAATTAAAAAAAATGGGGTACAGATCTAAAAAGGAAATTCTCACCAGAGGAACTACGAATGGCTGAAAGGCACCTGAAATAGTGCTCATCATCTTTAGCCATCAGAGAAATGCAAATCAAAACAACTTTGAGATACCACCTAACACCTGTTAGATTGGTTAAGATAAAAGGCACAGATGACAACCTATGTTGGAGAGGATGCAGAGCAAGGGGAACACTCCTCCATTGTTGGTGGGAGTGCAAGCTTGTTCAGCCACTTTGGAATGCAATATGGTTGTTTCTCAGTAAACTGAGATTCAATCTCCCCAAGGACCCAGCAATACCACTTCTGGGTATATACCCTAAAGAGGCACATTCACACTCTACAGGTATTAGCTCAACTATGTTCATAGCAGCATTATTTGTAATAACAAGAACCTGGTAACAACCTAGATGTCCCTCAACTGAAATGGACTAACAAACTGTGGTGGTACATCTACACAATGTTGTACTACTCAGCAGTAAGAAAAAATGATATCCTAAAATTCGCAGGCAAATGGATGAATTTGGGGAATATCCTCCTGAGTAAGGTATCACAAACTCAGAAAGATAAGCAGGGAATGTACTCACTCATTAGTGGTCTCTAAAGAAACAAACAAGAAAAAAAGCCAAGCATTCCCAAGCTGCAATCCACAACCAGTGAACAGCTTGGGATCAGAAACACCCTGGAGTGAACCTTCGGATCCCACTCCAACTATAGGAACACCTGACTCACTCTTGAGGGAGCGGGGACAAAACTGGATTTGCCAGGAGTGGAGACTGAACTAAGCATTATTGGGTCAGTGGGACCATAGGACTGTCTGCTGCCTGTCCAGGGAGGGGATGGGGAGTTGTGGAGAAGAAAAAAATGACCTGATGTGGCAGGAGCGGGAAGGGACCTTGAATAAGGATATACAGGGATGGAAAAAAAATTCAGAGGGAAAGCTGAACACAAAGTAAATATATGTGCAGCAATCTTAAAATAAATAAATAAAAAATAAAGAGAAAAGTGGGGAGATGCTGAACTCTTAGATATTCTTTATTCACCTAACAGGTTGTTGATGAAACTTCTCTTCCTCTTCTGCAGCTCTGAGGAGTGATGGCTCTCATTCTCTGCTTTCCTGTTGAGTAGGGAGTTTCTATCCTATAGAGATTCTGCTTTATAATACTCATTTTTAGTGGGCAAAGTAAAGGAAAAAGCTGATGTCAATTTGATAGAAATTCCATTCCTTCACTGCCAAATGATTACTAATGATCCCCAAATTCCATATGTAAAATATAAATACTTGCATGGATTGTCTTCTTTTAAAAATCCATTGTCTTTTGATGGTCAGCATATTTGAAAATAAAAATAATTCCCAGTTTCTTACCTAATGAGATCTATTCCCCAGTGATTGTGTCAGAGTTTTCGAAACTTGCTCCCATTCCTCTCTAACCTTTAAGAATCTGTTTTCATCTTTTTTGTGTGTATATGTGTCCTTGCTTTTTTTTTAATTTAAATTTATTTATTTATTTATCTATCTATTTATTTATTTAAGGATAAAACACAATTGGCAAATTCTTAACCAAATTAAACAAAAAACAGAAAACCTATTTCAATAAAACTAGAATTTGAAAGGCAAACATTATAACAAATATGAATGAAGTTTCGGAAAATCATAAGTACATACATTAAAATTTGTTTCAATAAATTGAAGAATCTGAACAAAAGCGGTGAGTTTTTAGATAGCAAAATTAAACCTAAATTCAATGAATGATTTTAACGAATGCATACTTTGTAGTCTGCTTGAGATACTAATAAAATACTCCATACTAAAAATAAAAAACAGCAATAACAAAAACAGACACAAGAAAATATAGACTTACTATAGAATTCCACTATAAACTAAAATCAATATTGGGACATCGGGACCTTGGGACTGCCTGCTGCCTGCCCAGGGAGGGGATGGGGAGTTGTGGAGAAGAGAGAATGACCTGATGTGGTGGGAGGGGGAAGGGACCTTGAATAAGGATATACAAGGATAGAAAGTGTGACTTCTTTGTTCATAATAATAATAATAAAAAGAAATCTTGGAAGTAGACCTTAAAAAAAAAACTAAGAAAAATACTTATCATGTAATTCCACAAAACTTAACAAATAAACAAATTTTACAAAGCCAGATATTAATCATAGTATTTCTTTTTTTTCTTTTTTTTGCCTTTTAAAAATTATTTGGTGATTTTTATATCATACACCTCATCAAACTCAGTTGTCAGTTTTCTCAGTTTCATATCCACAATTATGATCTCCCCATTTTAAAAAAAGCTCATTCATGTTGTTCAATTATCTACTGGGGCATAATTAAACTTCCTGTGGTCAACCCCTTAAACAAAATGAGAACTTCTTTAATCACACCCCTGCCAGAGGCCATCAACGCAGAAATGAAGCACTGTGTCATTTAACTATGTTCTAGCTTGAGCTCTTGTATGCAATGACATCTTTTTTTTTTTTAGTTCACTAATAAGTGAGTAACTCCCCAGCTTCTCTTTCTGGGTTTGTGATACCTTGCTCAAGAGGATATTCTCCAAATCCATCAATTTGTCTGTGAATTTTAGGATATCATTTTTTTCTTACTGCTGAGTAGTACTCCATTGTGTAGATGTACCACAGTTTGTTAATCCATTCTTCAGTTGAGGGGCATCTAGGTTGTTTCCAGGTTCTTGCTATTACAAATAACTCTACTATGAACATAATTGAGCTAAAGCTTTCTGGGTGCGAATGTGCATCTTTAGGGTATGTGCCCTAAAGTGGTATTGCTGGATCCTTGGGGACATTCTGAGAAACTGCCATACTACAATTCAGAGGGGTTGAAAAGTTTCTTTTTCTCTTTTTTAAGTCTGTTAAAACTTTTTAACAAATTGGAAAGTCGTTGCTCATGCAATTAGATTTAGTTTTTTTCTTTCTTGGATGAAAATGATACAACAAATCTGTTTTAGTGTCTTAAGAATCAAATTTCTGGCTTAATAAAATAATAAAATAGTGATTGCTCACTTCAAGTGTCTGAGTTGTACTTCAAAAAGTTGTGGTCCTGTGTCTGCTTCTTGTGTAACTAACTCATTCGTGTCATAGCTAACTGGATTACAGTTTACACATAAATAGATGCTTAGCTAACAAAAACCCAGTAACTGGGTTGGACTTTTAGCATCTGAAAATGATTAAAGTACTATTAGTAAATTATCACTAATTAAACTAGTTCACAATGTTGAATATCTTAGAAATCATTTGTTAAACAATTAAAGACTGCTTTTAAAATACATGCATATTTTCTTAACTATTTATATCTTATAAAAATATTTTAATTCTTAAAGATGAGCAATAACATTTTAACCTGGAACAAATCAGTTTATATTTATTCATTCTAATTAGTCAACAATTTGAGCCAAATATTTTCAATCATAAATAGTCAGAAAAACAAGAAAATTGACAGGAGAAACCAGAGTTACTAGTAGCTATTTTGGAAAAGATAGAAAACATTTTCTTCAAATACCTTAGTTTTGCAATTTCTCAATATATTTTGAAAACCCCACCTCTCAACTATTTGAAATTAGGTTTGAAGGTCAGATTTAAACTTTACAAACATGTATGATCAAATTAACATTAATAATCAAAGGCATTAAATTGTTTAATAAGTTTTGACTTTATTTGCTTTTGCCCATGTACATGCATGCTTGTGTGTGTGTGTGTGTGTGTGTGTGTGTGTTTGTGTGTGTGTAGACCAGAAGACAACCTCAGAAATCACTGCACAGTAACATCAACCTCTTCAGTTTGGAAACAGTGTCTCTTATGGGCCTAGAACTGGCCCATTAACATAAATTGGTAAGCAAACAGGGGGATTCTCCTGCTTGTCTCCTGAGTGCAGGGATTACTCCCTTTTTTTAACCTGAGTTTTTGGGATTCAATTTAGTATTCATGCTTGTTTGGCAAGCATTTTTCCTACGGAGCTATTTTCCAAAAACCCCAGCTTTTATCTTCTAGACAGCATTGCATAAAGAAAAAAAATATTTCCAGAAGATCAGTTCCTTTTTATAAAAAATAAAGAACAGTGAAAAATATGAAGCAGCATGAATTATAAACACTATTTGGTATATTATCATTGTAATTAATGGTTGTTAGAAATACAATATTCTCTCTGAAAATCAGATACAACTACATTTCTATTCATTCTCTCCCTCCTTTGTGCCAGAGTACTGAAAAATTCAAACTATTATTAATAATCATAGTATGCATAGATTAGCCAGAGTGTTAAAGTAATTTGTATGATATAATTTAGTTCTGTCAAATTAATGACACACTATCAAGTAGAGACATCTGGTCCCTACCTTGAATATCCTACTTTATCTCTGAAATGCAATCAATGGGATGTAGTACCTCAAAGGATATTACTCATCATTTGTTTAAATTCCTTAAAATAGTCTAAAAATAATTGCAACAATTATGCAATGATAGTCTGTCAGAGAGTACTCTCTGGATGTGATAAGAAAAAACTCGACATGTTTTCCAATATTTTAAGGAAAAGAAGTCACATCCCCTGCTACATTATTATTCATGCTTTTAAAATAGCCTATAATTCTTCCCTCTCTCTTACAACACACAGGTTCTCACAAACACTGATAGCTGTGCCTGCAGCAGCCCCTTTTAACTCCCAAATCTCCTATGGTAGTTTCTTTTTGTCCTCTAAACTCTTAGTGCCTACCTCTTCCAAGGATCCCTTTTCAATCACCCCAGTTGAGGATAATAACAATTAACACATCATGTATTCAAGTTTTGCCTTCCTTATGGGATCCTGCTTGGTTCATGTTCAGAAATGCAGGGTTCTCTTGTCTTTCTGGATTTCAGTAGAGAATCCATGACTATTGATAGAAATTGGACATCCCTGAAACTTCATACATACAAGTAACATCACACAGACTCTGTAGGTTGTTATATATTTAGAAATAAATCTGGTTGGAAGAAAGAAAGCAAAGGAAAAAATATATCTTAATTTCAAAACAAAATATATTTTAAATATATATATATAATATATTTTAAATATGTTATATATAATATAAAATATATTTTGAAATGATCCTATACAGGTTGCTCAGAAAATAAATGAGAAACTGAGTTATCAGAGGTAAAGAGATTATTGTTTTAATGGGAATATTACATACATTTAAATGACTGGCACTTGGCTATGTATACGTTGCAGCTTGAGATGGATGGTGACAATAGTAATAATAAAGTACTCATTATACAATATTTCTTTGATCTCATTAACTCAATGAATCATTATTATCTCTATATTATGTCTGAAACACCTGACCTTTTGTGAGGTTAATGAACCAGAAGAATGAGAGCTACAGTTACCATTCAATCAGCAAACAACCATGACTAAGAGATGTCTTCCTGCTTTACTTTCCCAGAATGGTGGAGTCTTATGACGGTAGGAACTTAAGCATGTGTGCAGGAGAATAGGACCTTGGAATGTCAGCAAAAGAAATGTCATAGTATACACTTACTTTTATATGTAATACATATATATATATATGAACATACAAATACATTTGCATATGGCCATGGTTATCAGTATATAGCAAAATGTTAGATTTCAATAAAAATAAATTTAAGAATACACACTTACATTTAATAAAGACAACTTAAAGCATTATGCATAATTTTCATGAGAGCTGATCATTATATTTGAGTCAAGCACTTAAAGTCTCACATTTTAACTCGTCTAAAATTTAACCTACGGCATTGACTTTCAACATAGCCCTTCAAGCAGCCCTAGTTAACTCATTATTCCAAGAAAAACAACAACAATGAACCAGTTGAAGTACTCAGTGAATTATCCACAACTAGAATTTTAACACTTCTGAGATGTCATGTATTTTTTAATAAAATAAACAGCCATAGAACAATCAGACTCCCAATGATACAACCACTGTTGTGTGTTCCTTAGAGAAGAGCAGGAACAGGAGGAATGTAAAACTTCCTATTAATGTAAAAAATACACTATCAAAAATGCTGGTTTATAGTTAACTATGATTTCTTTATTTTAATTTTAAAGGGTTATAATGTCAGCAAATAACTATACATGAAAATAGAATAATTAATTACATTGGTGACATTTTCTCAGAGCACAAATATCATTTTAGTTTTCTCAATATATCTTCCCAGTCACTTAAATTATATTTGACATTGACTAAATTACATACTACTTTCTGAATTTCAGTTTCCTTAGAGAAATATCCATTTCCAGAAAGGATATATGTTGATACATTTGAAAATGAAAAGAGACAAAATAATGGCAAGTTATTAATCTTACTTTAATATAAAAATAACAATAACAAAAGAGTCAATTAGAAAAGAAATCCAATTATTGAAATCCCTGAGAAAGATATTAGAGATGCCTCTTAGTTTCTTCAATGAGTTTAAAATGATTTCTCATGTAAACATTTTGTTGAATAGAAAATGTGGCCTTTATTTTACTAGTTATATTTGTTAGTTCAAGAAGAAAGTAAAAGTCTCTACTTATATAGCACTAGACTTTTTGAAAAATTATTATTTTAAAATATATAATTCAAATGTCCACAGCCCAGTTTCTCTCTCCACATCCAGAAAAGTTGAAAAGAAACTCATTGGGTTTCAGGGGACATTTTCCTTTACTCTTCTCACCCTGAATCTCCATGCTTTGAGCCTGAGCCAACTCTCTGTATTACAACACCACTTGGCTTCTCTAGTGACTGAAGACAAAGTGGCTAAAAGGCAATATAGAGTATAAAAAATGATGAGAAATATAGGGATATGTTGTTACCTAGATTTTGCTCAAGGTTTGCTTTAAAATAGAGTTGGCAAGAAACAGGAAGAACCTCATGGAATCTAAATAAGGAGACTTATCTTTTAATAGAGTGTTTGTGGTGACAGAATTCCGGTAGATAATATGAAATAAGTGAATTAATGTTTAGTACTTTTAAAAGGTTTGCAATATGAGTTAGGGCATGCTTTTTAAATCATCATTTATTTTCTAATCATATGAACCAAGAACCTAATGCATTGAAAGCACAGTATACCACTAAGCTACCACTCCAGACCTTATACAATAAATTCAGTTATCTTAGGTATTAAATTATATTTATAAATTCCAAATGTACATAAATCTTTAAATCACACTAGGCTTGAGAAAAAGTAGCAAATTATTTTATCACATTCATAGAACTTATCCAAACAAATCACTAAAAGCAAAGGAATATGTATGTACAGATGACATTGTTCTCAAGTCACACATCAGTTCAGGACCTCCTATAAGCACAACTTTCATTTCTAGAAAGCAAAAATAGTGCATTTGAGCAAGAGTAGGTATGGGTCATCATATTCAAAGGCATTTTGAAAGTCCACTTTGTGAAGCTGAAGGATGGAATGGCAACTGTATCATTAGGGCTTTGATCACTACAGAGTGTGCTTATAAAAAGACCAGAACATTGCATAATATTTACCTCATCAGAAAACTGAGATAGTTTGGTGAAATCAAGCTATTTGCCATATTTCTTACTAGGAAATTGTGGACAAGCAGTTCTATACAGGTTTGTTTACTATATTCTAAGTTGTGAAAATATGATACACGATATTGGTTTATTAGTGGTACTAACTGTTATCCTTAGGTTGATAAAAATGTACTGATCTTAATATGAATGATTGGAAAGTTTCAGCTAAAGAAGTTTTAGATTTTAAAATAGCTCACTGAGGGAAGAATTCAGCAAAAAAGTTGATAATTAGTAATGTAGTTAGCAACATTTTTCTTATCAATAAATCCTGGGAACCAAGTCACCAAAAAATTCTTAAAATGCATTAAAAATTAAGTTTAAACACTTTAAACCAACTGTTAACTGGTGCTTCCAGCTGGAGCATTCATGATGCAATAAAATTAGAAAGTTGGAAAGAAAACACTCCACAGAAATGTACTTGATTTAAAAGTCAGACTTCACATTTCAAAGTTCCTGGTATTTCAGATGAGCTTCTGCTGTGCATGCCCACAGAGGTACACTTTCAAGTCACAGAAGAGTGCTCTGTTAAATGTAAAAGCCTTTGGGCTTCATTTGCAGACACAACTTAGAAGGTTCTGCTAGAGACTTCTTGCTACATTTAGGACAGTTCAACCAACCCAGGAAAGTCTTTCCAGATCCCCATTAAAAAAATAAACCTAGGAAGCTAGAATGCTTATAAAAATACAAAACTATATTTTTTTAAAAAATAACTTCAGTGATTATATGTATAGTGATTATAGTGATGATTATAGGGATGATGATGCTGGTGATTGTGATACTGATGATGACAGGGATAGTGGTTGTGATGGTAATGATCATAGAAATGATGATAGTATGATAATGAATAATAATAATAAGAAGAAACTGGTGGAGCTAAAAGCAATTCTTGTACAGTCAATGGGTGCATGTACTTTGTGTGAATAGATCAGAGATACTGTAGGCACTCTAATTGTCCATATCTTACAGATAAAAATACCAAGATACCCATGCATTATATTGTCTGTCAAGTTCTCATTTTACATAACACAGATTACAGTTAGGAGCTCAGATATGCATCACTAATATGTTTCACAGTCAATCGTCTTTTCATTTGGCACAATTGAAAGTGGTTAAACTCCTCCAAAAATGTATTACTATAGCTCTCATCTATGTGACATATTTTGATTTCCAAATGGAACAGAGATCTTGATACACAATTTGCACTCAGTTGCCTTTATTCTCAGGGAAGTCATGTCACCCATCTGCAGTGGCCCTAGGGAAGAAAAAGGCTTCAAGTAATGATGGCCCATATTAATTGTCTCTTGTGTTTAAAAAGGCAATAACCACAGTCAGAGGTTTGTCTGGCCATTTAAATCCTCACTTTATTTTTTGCAATGTGTGTTACTGAGACCTTTAATGAGCACAGTTGGAGTGGGGAGCTTTCTATTTCTGAGAGCCAAGATCATCTCCAGTTTCATGGTGTTTCCTAGCAGCCACTAGAATATGCATTCACAGAAGCCCAAAGACAGAACACAGCAGTGTATCTTTGACAGGCCATTTTCTCTTAAGAGGTTCACATTCAAATAAAGCAATTATTGTCTTTGCATTTGGAATCTACTAGAAGATAATCTAAATCTATATGGCTATGAAACATCTGATTTCATCTTTGTTATGTTACTTTTTATCATGGCTATAACCTTGCATTTTGTTCTGACTCTTTCATGTTTAGTAGGAATACCAGCTTTTAAACATAAAGAGACAGAAAGAATTCATTCACTTAAAAATGTAAAAACAATTGGTGTCTATAATCTTTAAGAAAGAACCTAGTGTTTCTATGAGATAATGGCCAAATTTCAATATCATTCTATTTAAAGTAGATATTACCCTTTACTACAAACTAAGTAGACAGCACACATTTCTAATAAATATAAAACTGAATAAAAATTTTAAGTGTTTTAAAGAAATTACCCATTTTAGTGACATATTTTATTTTATTATATTAAATAAGCATTGATCAAATACTTCTATAATCATTAGAACAAAAGTGTATCTGAAAATAATAAAATAATTTGTGAAATAGAGAGCACTAATTTCTGTTGTAAGGAAGATAATGTTCAAGTAAAGGAGGCAGAGGGGACCAAAAGTGTGAGTGTTATATAAATACAAACAGCTCAGACATTTTCAAAGGAGGAAATTAGATGGATGAAGAGAAAGCAGGCATGTGCCATTACAATGCATATGATTATTATCCTCTGTATAGTTATTGTTAACTCTTCGAAATTTTTTTTTAAATTCTTTTTACTGTTTTTTTTTTTGATAAATACAAAATAAAGAAGAAAAGAAAAAAAATGCATAGCTGATGTCAACCACAGCTCTCCAACTACTGTGTTCTGGACAGGTTGATCTCCTTGTGAGGTCTTCAACAACCACATTCATACATTGCCTTTTCAGAGCCTTTCCACTTGTTTATTCCATGAAGCTATGCAGATCAAAGTTTGTTCTGTTTTTCTTTTTATCAGCAGAAACTTCCACTAATGTTACTCACAAATGACACACTCTCCCTATTCTCAACTGAATATTTTATTTTTCATACACTTCTCTATATCCTTAGTACCTCTTATTTTTCTTAACTCATATTACTAACAAATACATTATAATACATTCCTTTTTATTTCATACATTGCCATTTTCTTCCTACCATTTGAGACGACTCAGAGCCAGACATTTTGTTTCTGTTTACTGCTAGTTTTACAAATGTTGAAAAAAATTAAGGTATAGGCCACTTGGGGAAATAATCTTTAAAAAAAAAAAAAGACGGTAGTTAAAACATTAACAGATTTCAGATGAAGTTCCAAGCTAGGGGAGGTAGACTGATTGTTAGCCAAGTAATGTGAGGTAGAAACCAGAGAAGAGAAAAGAGGACCACATAAGGTATACACACTGAAGACCAAGATCTGTGCTGACTGAACTGAAGCATGCAGTCCTAGAGTCAGGGGTAGGGAAGTCAGTTTCTCCTCTAGGAGAACATCTTGTTCTCTCCTTAAAGACAGAGTCAAATAGAGGAAAATGACAGACAAGAATAAAGACAGAAGTTCAAATGTGGAAAGAATAAAGACAAGTAAACTTATCTCCAAGGTATCTAGGCAGAAAATGAAAGATGAAAAATAGAGTGTCCAAATCAGTTGCCGGTTAGGATCACATGGATTTTATGGATATTGAGAATCTGGCCACAAGAGAGTATCTTTCCTAAGCCATTAAAGGGAAAAACCTGCAAAAACCATGTGGACCTAGGAACAGGGAAATCAGAACTGTAGCAAGGCAGGTGAAACAGCTGTATGGAAGAAAAATTAAGGACATCATTAGAACTAGAGTAATCAGATGGTAGATCCTGGGTAAATGGTCCTACTAGAAACACAGAATTCAATAGATCAAGTTTATATGCCTCTGCTGAGTAACATGCTCATCACATAAGTTGTCTCTAGCTGTGTGACTCCAAACGTGGCTTCGTTTTAGTAGGAAAGTATATAAGTACCTATCTCATAGCCTATAGATGACTAAATAAAGATGATTCTAATCTTGGACAAAAAATATGGCAACTAAAAGTTAAATAAATTTAAGACAATGTATTTAAAATAGTACTTGGATCGGTGTAAACACTACCTAATGTTACCTTTGGAATAATAATAATCTAATGGGACTTTTTTTTTAAATCCATATATTCATTGTTGGATGTTTTGGCAAGGCTTTGACCATTAAACTCTAGAGCCAATGGATAGTAACATTTATTCATCTACTCAAGGAAATGAGAAATAATATAGGTGACTCTGTAACAATAATCTACCAAGGCAGTGACTGTTTCCTGTAGGAATTTGGAACTCTCTATCTATTTTTCATAGAACCAACTTTGAACTCTTAAGCATGCAATTTAAATTTTGCTACATTTTGTTTCAAATTTTTGTTCCAAAAATCTCCTGCAGCCAGATTTATTCAAACTTCTTACAACAGCTGAGAAGCAGGAGGCCTTTGTTTTACATACTGTCTATATCACAATACCTTTTCCTCATGTTACTAATCATCTTCTCCTTCTGTTACCACCCCACACAAGAAATTTCAAAGTACTTTTCTGACTTCCAACCCAACAAACATCTTTCCAATTTGAATGTTTCTTGAAATTAAAATATATTTGGGCCAACAGCTCATAAAAAAGACACAGATACTTATTATTAATTATGAAAGTTTTACCTAGAGTTTAGGTTTGTCCCACTAGCTGTTATAACTGAAATTAACTAATTTCTATTTATGTACATGTTGTCATGTGACTTTGGCTTTTACTTTTTCTTTTAACATGTCTGTTTCCTTTGCATCCTGCTGGTGAGCCCATGTTTCTTCTTCCCAGAGACTTCTCTGTCCCAGGAAGTCTAACTTAACCTCTTTCTGAATAGCTATTGGCCATTTAGCTCTTTATAAAACAAATCCCAGTGACACATCTACATACAAGCAATATTACACAACAATTTGTAACTTGCAGTGAGCTCACTATGTCTTGTGTTCCCAAACATGCATAACATTAATGTAATAAAGGGTACAGCTGGGTTATTAGAAATAGACACTGAAAGGAGTTTGTTCTGCACATGGCTGGCCATAAAAAATGTTAATAATGAAAAGAGAACAAAACAAACACATGGACATTACCTTCCAAAGGTGAGAGCAAAGGGCTTGTCAATCATGTGAGCACAAAAGCTTAAAGCTTAAAATAGCTTTGATTTGTAGTTTCATAAAATAAATATAATATATAAAATTATCCCCAAAGAACTGAAAAGGACTTAGAAATCCAGTTCCTCTGAATTGGGCTTATAAATCCTTTATCTCTCCCAGAGAAGTAGAGTGTTTATGGAGACTGCCATAGTAATTTATACATAAACATGCATGTATGATAAAATTAGGAATTGTTTAGCTTTAAAATTTTCACCAAGTTTCCAAATAAGTAACATTTAACTGTACAGTAGTGTTGCATAATGAGTCACATTAAACCAAGACTTGACACCCTCTCAACACACACACACACACACACACACACACACACACACACACACACACACACCCCTCTTTCAAGAAGTGTAACTGAGTTAGCTCTATCATACATTAACTTTTGGCAGAAAGCATCCTTTGACTGTAATGTCCTATTGAATAAGAATCAGAAGCTCCTGAGCCTGTGAGCAAGGTATGGAGGGTAAGCTTGTACATGGAAAGCACTATGATGCAGGCTGGCAGCATGGATGCCAGCACACTTTGACAGCTTACCAGAGGAGGGGCTATTACTGAGTTTTGGATCACGTTTTGTCATTAATGAATATAGGCATCATTCAGCCAGGTCTTCCAAGAGTTCAAAGGAACTGCAAATTGTGACCTTTTGATGTCAAATAAAAATTTTAAAATTTGACTGCAATTCATGTAATATCAGCAAAACATTTAGATGGCATAAAAACCACCTTTTTTCTCCTCTTGCTTGTGATTTACATGATGATTCTCATCACTGTAACTTCAATAACCACAGAATTGAAAAACAAACTCACATGTAAGATGTAGAAAATAATTACTATTTTCACAGTACAAATATATATGGATGAAAAAGTCCCCCCCCTTTTTTTTTCCTTTTTTAAAAGAGGGTTCTAAGGTGGTATGCAGGAGCCATGAGGCAAAGGGCAGATATTCTAAGGAAAATGTATTTTTGGCTTGATTTTATTTGGTGCATGGCCTCTGGGTTGAATATATTCCCAGCACAATAGTCCTGATGCCATTGCTGGGCCCATTGTCAATGGTGACTTTGAAAGGTCCTATATTTTTAGAACTTGTTCAGTAAGGCTGCTCTCTTGCCACTCTTAATGTATTAGTTTCCAGATTTTCCAGGGAGGCTCTTGAAAATATATTCCAAGCAGTAACACCTTAAAAAATTGGAGAAATTGCTATCCTTTGTAAGTAGTGATGATCTTGATTTACAAGATCTACTCCATGAACACCTAGGAACCTGCACGTGTTGGGTGAATGCTCCACTGCTGAGCAGGCCCAGAAAGCAACATCATGGTAAAAAATTTTCCTAACAGCACATTTGTTTTTTGACGTTTGATTTCTAGAAATTCAAAAATAAAATAAAATTAAATCAGGCATACATGTCAAAGACTTTTCCAATGTTTTATTGAAATAATGCTACAAAATAGTGGTCTGCTTCCACCTATATCCAACATTTCTTCTAAGTGATTTAAAAGGACACTTAGGATATATATATGAATTTGAGAGAGTTGTCTCAGAGGGTAAGAGCACAGTCTACTCTTTCATAGACGCAAGGTTCAATTCCCAGCAACCACATGGTGGCTCACAACCATCTATAATTCAATCTGGTGCCTTCTTTTGGCATGTAGGCAGAATACTGTATACATAATAAATAAGTAAATAAATAATTTTAATCAAAAAAGAATAAAATTTTAGCTACTTTATGTCTATGCAATAGCACAGGGTCTTTTTCTGATGTCATGTTTCTCTTTTGACAGCTAACATAGCTCCACACTGAAGATGGGTGAAATACTCAACCTAGAAACTGGATAGTTGGAGCAAGGTCTTAATGCTTCATGCAGTAAATGTTTTCTCATTCCCATCAAAGGAGGCCCACCCGGCAGAGGCCTCCGTTCCTACAGTGAAGCAGGTTTACAGTAACTATTACCTTCAAAAGAAAAAGGGAGTGGTGAATTGAAGAGACTAAAACAGACAGAAAAAAATGGTAAAAGCAATAAATATGAATGACTCTGAAAGGGTGAAGAACTCCATGGACAGAGTGACTTCCTAGTCTCCCCTCCCACCAGCTTTTATTCCTGTTCTTCTTGCTGTGCTTTTAGGATGTTCCATTTTCCCTTCAGAGCTTCACACTGAGGACCCCATGCTTTGATCAAAGTGTGCTTTGCTCTGCTGTGCAAGACCCTTTGGAAGGCATTTTAAAACTCATTTGGAAGGTATGGTCTTCCCATCATATTTTATAGCCAATGAATCTTTTAGAATTAGAAAGCAAACTGAACTACTTTAATGTCAGCTGAACAAAAGCAGATTTTTCAGACAGCAAATCAAAACTGCTCCTGTGTCATTCCCTCAGCAGATCTATGCACACCTGTTGGTGCTGAGGCTTATTTTATTCTCAGCCTCTATAGCCTGTCTCTCCTCCAGGAGAAGAGAAGCTATTTTCTGCCTCTGCCAATGGCTTCTCCAGCCTCCTCTGCAGCCTTTTCACGTAATCTCTCCTCCAGGTTGGCCTAAACAAGAAGCTGTCTTTCTGTTGGGCAAGAAGAGAGTAACTGAAGTAAATTATTAATCTATATCCACAATGGCTTAAACCTTGGCAATTTAAGACAAACACCTCATAGAGTGGTTCTTACAACATGATGTTAGGGATAAATGAACTAGTATTAAAATGTTCTTGAAGTAGGCGACTCTCTCATTCCCAGCAATTTGAAAAAAGCATTTATTTTTGACTTATACATGTAGGTATGTTTCCTGAATGTATGTCACATTAACAAGCACTGCTGCGGTGCCGGGCTCCTGAAAACTATGAATGAGTAGGATCCCCTGGAGCTGATGTTGATGGTTGTTAGCCTGCATGTGGGCCTTGGCAACTGAACCTGGGTCCCCTAGGAGAATAACATATTCTTTTTTATATTTATAAAATGAAGTCCGTTTTATTCCCCTATGTTTCCCTTTGCTCTCCCTCCCTTCTCCCTCCCAATCTCTCCTGGTCAGCCTTCAGCCTCTTTCCTCCCTCATCCCCACATCCCACCAACCCCCGTCCCCTCCCCCCAAAGGACAAGAAGTCCCAAGGTGAGTTAGTTCAGCATCCACTCCAGGCAGGTCTGATTTCCTCATCCTAATGTCAAGACTTGGTTAGACGTTTTTCTGGAGGGAATGGGCTCCAAAGTGCCAGTCCACACATAGAAACACACTCTGATACCTCCCCTTGAGGCTCCACATACTGCCCACAACAAATATTCTTAACTGGAAAACCATCTCACCTGCCCCGACTCCATCATTTTCAACAGTAGGCCTTTACATATGACTAAATGTAATATATGTAAAAAATCTGGCAGTTGTGGGAATTTTCTGAATGACAGTCATATGATGAAATTTTATTCAAAGTCAACGAAATAATAAATCCGAGGTTTCTGACAATGTTCACCCATGAAACATCTTTTAACTTGAATGTAGTTTCAGTTCTGAACAATCACATAGACATTCAATACTGAGAACACTGCACTGTCCAACCATACAGTTCTAATGATGGCTGCTCTTAATAGTTCAGCCCCAATTTCAGACTCATATAAATTCAGTGTTTTTTTTTTTTTCCCCAGCACATACAAAGTTTTCTGCTTTTAAAGAAAGGTAATTTTTAATTATGGAAAACAAAGCCTTAATAGTTTAACAAGGTCATGTAGATATCAAATTGAATTGCATTGTGTTACAATATTTAATTGGAAATTTTCTTTTTGAGTTGCTGAACTGAGCTTCATAATAAAGAACATTAAAATATTTTTTGCCTGGGAGTAGGGAGGAATTTCTAAATGACTCTAAACATATTGCTGCTATTTTATACTACATATGTGTCATTCCCATACAAAAGCAGAATACTGATAAATCTTAAAAAAAAAAAAAAACACTGGTTGTACATTATAGACTAAGATATACATATTTAGAAATTATTGAATTCTTCATTAAAACAATTAAATCCATAATGTCAATACTCACATTTGAACTAATCTTTAACAAATAGTAGAAGTACATGTATTCCTGAAAATGGTTTTAGAATAATTTTATTTGTAATTTATTATTGCATTTTTCATACCCTATGTTTCCAGGTTCTCCTACTATTTCTCAGGTACAAAAAAGTAGGGAGTGTTAAAATCCCTCCTATAGGTGACATATATTATTATTTTATAAACAAATGTCCAAGTATTGCCTTGATAGCAAATTTTTTACTCTTGGTTTTCAAACATATAATTTATACTGTCAATTTCAAAAACAATGGTGAATTTCGCATTAACATACACAGTGTTATTTGTCACTGAGTCTCATTGATTTTACCTACCAGGCAGAAACTATTCTTACTTGATTTAAATAAAGAGAAATAATAGGCACATGTGACTGTAAAATTCAGCTCAGTTCCATATATGCTAGATGTAGGTACTTGGCTATAATCACTCTTGGTTTTAGTCATGCAGAAGACAAGATGTGTTTAGACTTGAAAGAACTTCTTGTTCCTGCTTTGAGACAATGAACATGACAGACACAGGTAAAGGAAGCTGTGAAGAAGAGGAAAAGGATGGAAGCCCTTGGTTTAGCTATTGAGATAGAGAGTGACGAAAGGTAAATTTTAAGACAAGGAAATTGCTGAGAAAATTGCTTTCTGAGCTTGAAAGCATCTGTCAGGCAGAGGGCATATCTTATAGTTGGCAGCTGTGAGCAAAATTGATGGCAGTTTGATCCCCAACTTCACCAATGTCTTACACTTCACAGAGGCATTTCAAGGTAAAATGTAAAATGAAGGTGAGTTTAAAAGTGACTTAGTTATTCATGTTTAAAGAGCTGCAGAAAATCCCTTCCCATGGCTCACTGACTACTAGCAAAATCATTTATATAGACCACTGACAGCAGGTAAAAGTGACCAAACTTTAGTATTTGCAAACATAACCTGGTTTATTGTAGTGCTTTAATTCTGATTGTTTTGTGATTTGATGAAAAAGTACACATTTAGTTTCTCAAATGACAGTGAAGTAAAGAAG
The DNA here is from genome assembly GCA_004025045.1 of Sigmodon hispidus. Lineage (NCBI taxonomy): Eukaryota > Metazoa > Chordata > Mammalia > Rodentia > Cricetidae > Sigmodon > Sigmodon hispidus. Next base: position 209,237 of record PVIH01001892.1, read on the forward strand.
TCCAGATGAACACCTATGGAATGTATCATACAAGATACCATGGGCACCATTTGCAATCAGTGGACAGGAGTTTATTTGTTGGCTGTCTACTCAGTAATGAGGGGCCAAGTCCTAACTTCAAGTGTAAGGTCAGACCCAGCAGGCTTTAACTTGGGAGTTATATATTTTCACTCTTCTGCCAAGCTATTATCCCATGAAGCATGCTTTTTCTCTTCCAAACTTTGAGACTCATATTAGAAAGGTGTCCTAACCCAGTCTGAAGAACACAGAATAGAAAAATAACCATTGAGTGTGTGCAAAGAGAATGGGGGTGGGGTGGGGGGAGTAGCACTGTTAGTCAGAACTCATTGTCACTCCTGACTTCTGAAATGTTTTCTGAAGAGTCATACAGAGTTGACTCAATCCTCAGACTGGAGCTCCTTAGAAATGTCTATATAGAATCTGAGACATGATGATTTTAAAAAAGGAGCTAGTGAGCATTTTCCATAACAGGCTAGATAGCAAGCATTCAAAGTATTACAGTCTATATGGTTCCTGTTGTGAAACTTCCCAGCAACCGTAGAGTGACAGCAAATCCAAAGAATATGAAAATTAATCAAGATTGTATATTCCTATAATGTTTTTGTATGGACCCAGTAGTTTGAGTTTATGTGATATTTATGTAATACAAAACACAATTAATATTGTTTCAAAATGTTTACACCTAGCCCACCATTGTGAACTATATAACTAATCAATGAGAGAGATAGATGAGAATTTGCAAATCCTTACTCTAGAGCTGTAAGTTAATTGAGATACATTTGATGTACATGTCATGCTAATTATGAAAAACACCATAATTACAAATTTGCAAATTTTATTTCAATATAGAGAATGGGCTTTCAAATATTTTTAAAAATCTCTACATCAATCTCATGTACTGTGTTGGTGTATAGGTGACATGATGACCTTAGTTCTATAACTCTGTTGACTTGCATTAGCAAAAATTACAGTCTCAGTGGCTGAAAATCAGGCTATATTCCCAAGTCTCTTATTCTGATTTGGGTTATCTTTTTCTACTTGGTTAATGAAAGGCTGGCAATTGACATAGAAGCTGAGATTTGGATAATGCTTAAATGTTTTGGCTCAGTGCTTTCATTCTGTCATTGTGGTGAAATTATGATGAGGATAGGAGGGTGCTCTGAAAGACATCACACATCATTTTTCTGCCAGGAAGATTCATGCATGTGAAGAACTCAATACAGATCAGCAGAGCAATTCTGCTAATTCAAATGTAAGCTATATGAGTGAGATTGGCCATGTTCAGTTTATCCATGCTTTTCCTGGGCTTAAATGGTTGCTTAGAATTTCATTAAGTAAATTTTTTATATGCTTATTGTATGGTATTATTATGAATATCTGTAACTGGTATGTTAGGGTATGTATTTTAGGTTTTCCAAAGCCTCAACCAGACATTTTCTGAAATAATTGAAGAAAAATACCTTTATTCTTTACTTAAGCAGACTTTCTTAATAGAAATCTACTTAAAACTCAGTTTGTAGATAGCCCTTATCTTTACATAAACATAAGAACATCAAGGAAGAAGCTCTGTAATTGAACATTGAAGTCAAAAGCCACACAAAATATAAAACACATTAGGAAAGCATGTTGAATATTATGATGTCACAGAAGGAGACTTGAGATTACTTAATGAAGATTGAAATTTGTTTGTATTTGATGTCTTAATGCATATTTTATTCAAGGCAGACTAGCTTTATTCATACAATAGATATGTGGGAAGTTCTTCCTGTATGTATGCGAATATGTGTTGCTACCATTGATTAATAAAGAAGCTGCTATAGTTTATGGCAAGGCAGGACATAGCCAGGCTGGAAATACAAGAGAGATACTGGGAGGAGAAAGGCAGGGTCAGTGAAGACTCTGTGAACAGTTGCAAGGGAAGCAAGATCTAATGGAACAAGTAATGCCATGAAACCATGTGGCAAGACATACATTAATAAAAATAGATGTAAGAGCTAGTTGGTAATGAGCCTGGCAGAACCTATTTTTATAGTAACTATTTTAGTTTGACAAGTAAACACGATCATCATCAAATAGTAAATAATAACTGGTAAGAATTAAGGCACATATATGTCTTAAAAATCAACATTAAATTATTGAACAGGGAAATTGAGAATTTTAAAGGCTCAACAACCTTGAAGAGTGCTAGTTATCAGTAAATGGGGGATTTGAAACTGTTTTGATCAGCTGCAAATCTTTATCTCCCTTTACTCTGTAGGTTCACAAAATAACTAAAATTACAGTGTACAAGAACTATTAAAGAACACCACTATCAAGGATTCCCTATGACAAGAAAGCCCCAACACTGTAAAATATGCTTCTTGCTGATTATCTTATGTATTTCTTCAGTTGTGTACTAGCTGGTTAAAAGTTTTACTACAAAAAGCTAGACAAGCAAAATACTCAGTAATCTTAAAAAAACAAAAAACAAAAAAAAGGGGGAACAGATAAAATTTATATTCTTCTGCATAGACAGACTTTTTGGGTTTAAACTGAGAAACAAGAACTAAGTTAAAAAAAATCAGAGATTAAAAAAAGACAATGAAGCATTATAATAGCTATTATTAAAATACAGAAAATCCTCATAAAATATTTTTAAATATTATATTTATATAAACTTGAAAAATCTATAAGTAATATAAAATTGCCAGATAAACATAACCAATAAAATTAAACTCAGATGATAAAACAAAATGTGTATACATATACACATACCCATATGTACACCTACATGTACACCACTCACACTTATATAACACACACACACATTCACACACACACACATACTCACACTAATACTGCACACATTCATAGGAACATACACAAATGATCACAAAAAACAATGAGTTTGAAACAATGTATTTTTTTAAAAAAATAAAGTCTTTCAATGACGACAATCCAGGCTTAGGATGATCTCTACTTGCAACCACTCTGCCTGG
>PVIH01001893.1:0-174537 GCA_004025045.1 Sigmodon hispidus
CTCCATATTGTATTCCAAAGTGGCTGAACAAGCTTACACTCCCACCAACAATGGAGGAGTGTTCCCCTTGCTCCGCATCCTCTCCAGCATAAGCTGTCATCTGTACCTTTTATCTTAGCCATTCTAACAGGTGTTAGGTGGTATCTCAAAGTTGTTTTGATTTGCATTTCTCTGATGGCTAAAGATGAAGAGCACTTTTCAGGTGCCTTTCAGCCATTCATAGTTCCTCTGCTGAGAATTCCCTTTTTAGATCTGAACCCCATTTGTTGATAGGGTTATTCAAGGTGTTGGGATCTAAATTGTTGAGCTCTTTATATATCTTAGAGATCAGTCCTCTATCACTTGTAGGGTTGGTGAAAATCTTTTGGTAGTATTAACTGTCAATTTGGAAACATTTTGAATCATTTAGGAAAGAGGGCTCTGGGAAAACCAGTGGGGAATTACCTTACCTAGGTTAATTGATGTGAAAAGACTCATCTTAATAATGAAAATATATTGTTAGGATTCAGGAGTATACAAAATAGAAAAGATAAACTGAATGATGGCATACATTCATCTGATTCCTGATTGTGGATTTCTCATGAGCAGCTGCTCCAAGGTCCTGCTCCCTTGACTTTCTTCTTTTTTTATTTTTATTTTTTATTTTTTATTATTATGAATAAAGAAGTCACATTTTCTATTCTTGTATATCCTTATTCAAAGTCCCTTCCCCCTCCCACCACATCAGGTCATTCTCTCTTCTCCACAACTCCCCATACTCCCTCCCGCCCCGGCAGGAGGCAGGCATTACCAAGGTCCGAAGGTCCCAATATTGCTTAGTTCAGCCTCCACTCCTGGCAAACCCAGTTTTCTCCCCCCAACATCAAGACTGAGTCAGGTGTTCCTCTAGGGGGAGTGGGCTCCAAGGAGTCACTATGGTACATTATGCCTTTGAACTGTGAGAGAAATAAGACTTTTCTTATACAGGATTTTTTTTTTCAGAATATCTTCTCACAATACAAAATGAATGTAAGGCACTAGGCTTACTCATAGCTGTAAATCAAGTTCAAGGGAGGCTGAGGTGAGAGGGTTAATGAAAATCTGTTAGTATCAGTCTGAGCTACAGAGTAAGTTCTAAGGCAACCTGTGCCTTATATAGAGATTCATACTAAAACAAAGAAACATAAGCCCAGGTTATCTGCAGAAGTTCAAAAAGGTGAGAAAACTTGATTCAAACTTACCTGAGGCTGTTGACACTGGAACAAAGATTTCCAAAGCCAAGCCTATAGCAGATCCCATATTCTCTATCCAGAAATAACATCCTAAACCTAACCCTAATCCTAACCAGAGGTTTCCAGAGACAGTTACCAGTTTCCTCAGGCTGTCTAGTTGCATAGCTCTCATATATTTCTTCTCACCAGAGATTTTATTATTTGCCCTTTGATTACTGCAGTTTATACTTAGTGATTTTTTTTGTTAGTACAAATAATGTGTGTAATTACACATATTTTCTTTCTATACATGAGAGAAAATGAGACTTAGGATTCTCTGTTTTCTACTACCCCAGCTCAGTATCATTAGTAGCTTGCCCACATATTTATAAAAATATGATATCACAAATCAGTCAAAATAAAGAAAACAATTTTAAACTTGATTGATTAATTAATTGCTATCCAATTAATTAAAATGCTACAAGTATGTTTAAAAATTTGTGTAGTGCTTTTGCATTTCTACATTGATTATTTAATCATGCTTGTTCACCAATATAGCCAAGACTACGCTTGTTTAAAACAGCAACAATCAATTGGCATCTTTCATCTTTTTAGTTGATAAGTTTATAGTCTTTTACATATTTACAATGTGGTCATATAAAATTTACTTTACATGTTAAGAGTCTTTTCTCATGTTTACAAAATGAGAAAAATATTTTATTCTCTGAAACTCATTGGAGAAAACATCACATACACAACATATTGCTTCATGTTATTTTTGGCTGCATATTTCTTTAGGCTAGTTAGTAAAAAGTTTACAGTTAGAGGATCAAGCTATGAAATTGGTTTGATGTCTATCTTCTAAGTAAAATATGTTGGTAATTCTGAGCTTATTATAAGTAACACAGTTCTAAAAATGGCATAAAAGAAGCTGGGATTCAAGACTTGTTCAAATTAAATATGCAACTTATATTAAAGTAAAAAATTATGAGTCAGTCACTTACCATGACACTTGATGTAATAAGGAAAAGAAAATTTGGATTTGGCATTTGCAAAACAAGTGAAAGTAACTTAGAGACACTACGAGACAATCACTGTATAATTGTTTCAATTAGTTTTTCTGTGTGTCTTTATTACAAAGTCTTTTATTATAAAAAAAAATTACAGGGTGTTTTTTGTTCAGTGAATCTGAGCTTTTTTTTCATCCATTGCAATTTAGAAAACTGAAACACCGGGGTGGTCTAGTTGCTATTACCAAAGTTTGTAGATTTGGTTAGCACAAATATATGGTACCAGTTTTCTTTGATATTTTTATTCTAACAGAGAAAGTGTATTTGAGAATAAATATCTGAGCCCTTGGATTTATTTACTACTATTTATTTTACCTATCCAAACATATAGCAATTTAAAGTAACAATCTTGTCATTCCTCATGACTCTTGATCAGAAACTGTAGTTGACCTTAGTTTGGATACATTGGCTCTAAATGGTTGGTGAGGCACGTCTGATCCCAGTGATACATCTGATTCAGAGCTGGGACAGAACAGATTGTCCTCTGCTTTCTTTCTTAATATCTAGAGACTTGACCAATATTTTCTACCATTATAATCAGAGAAGATAAGTGCCATAGAATACACTTTTATCTAGGTTCTGTTTGCATCATAATAGTTCAATTCTCATTGTCAATCATGACTCAAGAGAGAAATCCCCATAAAAAATAGCTATGTGGAATAAAAACTTCCTAGAATCACACAAAAAGTAGTAAAAATGGATCACAATTATTACTAACACAAAATGCATACAACTGTTTTAACTTTTAAAATTAAATATTAACCTGGGTCATATGGACAAACTATATCCTATGAAACAAATATGACTTGATATCTACTTTTATGAATATTATTAAAAACAGAGCTGTGAATTTTTATTTATATATTTATTTGGTTGGAATTAAATATATAATATAGAAACTGTTATGGTTCACAAAGACTAAAACACTTTCTGAGCTTAAAATGTTTCCTTGCCATGAATTGTATAATTCAATATTTTTATGTCTCCATAAGTAGGTCAATAATATTTAAATTGACTACCTTTTAACTGTAGTTAAATTCCAGAGGTTAAAATTTAAATTTTATTTGAAAATCAAAATTAGAACCATAAAGGTGATTTTCCCATGTCAATCTGGTGCTTTCTCTACAAAAGTAGATTTTTGTGAAAGATTTATAACTCAAAAATGTGTAAGTTTTGAAGAAAAAGGCAGAAACTTAATCCCTTGCATGTCCATAGGTGAGTACATGTTTTAAATTGTATGAAGTAGCATAGAAAGTTAAGTGTTGAGAATCAGTCCTCCTTTCCTATTTCTTCACTTCTCCAACTTATATGTCAGTTTCAGAAGTCCCTTATTCTTTTAGTCTCACAGTGTGTGTAACAGAACCCAGTACATTATGCAATGCAAACATTTAATATTCTACTTTACACGGTTAAACTTTGATATTTAATGCACTAAGTGGAGTATATCTGTATTGGTAATTGCTACTATGACAAAATATCCAACAAAAAAGTTTAAGAAAGGCAAAGTTTATTTTGCCTAGCATAATCATCTATCATGATAGAGAAAGTATGCCAGTTGGAAAAAAAAGTGTCAGCCAAACTGCATTTAGAGTCAAGAAGTAGTAAATAATTATCCTTCACTCAGACTGGGACCACAGCTATTTGAATAGTACAACCCACATTTAGCATGTCCCACTCCCTTAATTAAATTAATATATTGTTCAATAATTGTAAATAAAACATCTCCTTTATAATGTAATCTCTTGTAAGATTAGCATTATCAAGAGATAGAAAGAGAGGGAGAGAGAGAGAACAAGAAAAAGACATTTTTGAACTGTTAATAATATACAGACAATGGTAATAAATAAATGATAGATGTTACCTTTTGAATTATTATTTATTCATGGAGTTTGAGACAGTCCCTTATCTATCTTAATAGATAATCATATTATATCACATACACTTTTCATCACCAGCATTAATATGTCTCTTAGGGACATGCATTGTAACAGCTTTACAGAGATTTTAAAAACTGCTGATCTATGCCAGTCAAGAATTGTTCAATTGTTTCTGAAAGAAAGAAATATTACCATCACACAGAATAGTCTAAGTAATATAGAAAATAACCTCTAGCTTCACTGATAAATCTGTATAACAGGAGAAGAGTCTTTTGCATAATATTCACAGTTCAAGTCTCCTAAATGAGAACTGTGGTCAGGGAGGAAAAATAGCTGATTTAGTGAGAGTGAGTACCGAATTTCCTTGGTTTTGTGCCTTTCAGTGACAGGACAGGCATGTGAACTAATGAGAAAGGAAATGGAAGGGTGTATATGAACAATTTATGTATTTCTCCCAGATGCCTATACATACCTGTAGCAGTACCTTATCAAACTGTCAGTGATTCCATTCTATGACAACTTAGATACTTAACTCACAGTGATTTTCTAAATTCTAAATACAGGAACAATAAAAGAACCACACACAGATGTACAATATTCAGACAAAAGAAGGCAAAGGATGTGCTTAATTGGTGGGTAAAGCTACTAAGGTATTAGCTTATTTCACTTGAAGTGTTAGTGAGGAAATCTTTTAATCCAGTGATTCGGATCTTCAGGCACCTGTGGAAAACATTATCCTTTCTTTTTCTTTCTCATCAGAATCCCAGATTTGAACAAGATGGCATGATGCCCAAAGGCCTAATAGATAAGTTGAAGCTGTTGGGGATTTCTGGGAATATTTTGTTTTCTTAATGAAACGTCTGGCAGCTTCTAGAGCTGTGTGCTTATTCTTATCTTCTTCCTTTCTTTTAATGCTTTTAAGTATAATCCAGAAACTCTCCATTATAGACCTTGACAACACTCACCTACATTCTTTTATTTGAGATAAACTTCTCTTTTAAAATTGCCACATATCATGATTTATTATTTCATCATAATCTAGTTTCTCATTACTCAACCAGTGTCAACATTAAAATTTTAAAAATTCCTTTAAACAGCATCTGTAGCTAGGACAAAAAAAATAAAAAATATTATTTTTTTTTCTAAGACACACTTTGCACCTGATATATTTTAAATGCAGCAACACAATTTTTCTAGCTTCTTGGTGATGCATGTTCTGCTAAACACACCTTTTCCTAATGCAGAGGTATAATGAAGTGAACCAACTTGCTTCAGGACTCACAGACAGGGAGAGATAGGATCAGGACTCTTGGGTACCAGAATATAGGCAATTTTACAAAAGCAAAAAATAAAGCTAAATAGTCATTCATAAATACATGGCTGCATGTAAGAGTTATTTAATGGGTCCCAAGTAGAAAAAATATTCTCTTCTGAACTAAGATTCTAACCAATATTTCATTTGTGTATTTTTTTGTTTTGTTTTCCAAAGCTCAAAACAAGAATATAACATAGTGTTCAGTTCATTATGTGAAGAGTTCCAGGAATACTTTTGACTCTGTGTTTGATACATTTGTATTGGTGTGTATTGAACTTGCCCAGATCTTGAACACTGATATTTAAAATAACACATTGTTTTTTTTTTTAAAAAAAAATGAATTACCTCAAACTGAATGTGAAATCTACCTGAATTGCTGATTTTATTCCCTAAAGCTGATTACATGTTTGTTTACTCATTATCACTGAATATGGCAGAATATATGTCAAAATATTTCATAAGTTGTCGCATAAAACTCAATATGAATAATTATAAAAATATTTTAATGAAATAAAAAAAAGAATTAAAAGTAGTGAGCTTTTCATCTGGCTGTATACATGAATTACTGATTTGACAATAGAGGAGTTCAACATCTATTCTTGATTTTTGGTTCATTGTGATCACCTATTTGTGGCTGTGTCAGTGCCTTTGTGTTTTTTCTCACTGTTATTTTTCTGTTTCCCAATAAATTTCTTAGACAACATCTGCAAGATACATTTTTAAGTTATATTTTTCTACTATTAAGAGAACACCCAATGATGAGATTATGTGATAAGAAAACCCTTTACAGGCTTTTAAAATTGTTTACAGAGTTCTAGTCAGCCCAATTGTAACCAATACAAATATGAGATAGCCCAGGCAAGCTCATGTCTCTCTGGAAACTGAAAAGATATTAAACATTATATATATTAAACAGTACAAAAATTGATTTAAATTAATATTAGTGTTACTTAATTTCTGGTTATAAACACCTTTTCACATTTTTTCCTGTGTATAAGCAAAGAAAATGAGAATGGGAAAATTGGACTTCTCATTAGTCCAATTGAACACTCTCTTGATGCTCAGAGTGCTTTAGGAAAAGAGACTACACAGTAGCATCCAGCCAGACTACCTTTATGCCAATACAGCCATATTTTACAACCAATGGATGCCTTGAGACAACTATACAAAAATGTACTGTTGATTATCCCTGCTGAAGGTACAGTCTTAGTCAGAGCTGTGGTCTGTTTAAGAGTTTATATCAGGTTTTTTCTTTCATAATTAATACAAAGATCTAATCAAAATGAGCTATGAATCTAAAAAGAACTTTATTCAGAAAAAAAATCTTTTAAATTGTTTTTAAAAGTAAAAAGTAAAAATATTACAGAAAAACAGATGAAAATATTTAATGAAAAATATCTAATAAATTAAAAATATATTTAAAATTGTTCATCATAAGAACAGGTGTGGAAAGATGTTTGCACTGATGAAATAGTGGCATAAATATTAAGGAAGCAACAAAAAGCTTGATTGCATTTACGTATAGCAACACAAAAATAAACTTACACCTAAAATTAATAGTGAATCTAAGAACCTATGTCAAAATAGGTAATAGCTCCTAGGGAAAATCTACTACTATTGTTCTACTAAATGAACAGAGTATTAAATTAACTTTTAACAAGTTATCATTATTTGCACAGATTAAGACACATCTCAGCCATGATCAGAGATGTTGCTTCTTGTGGCAGCTGCCATTTAACACATGGAACCACTGAACAAGGGGCAAAGACTAAGAGAGTGAGGACTACACATCCCTAAATAGGACATCTATATCTTTTCTCTTTTTCCCAGTACTTAGGGATTATTGTAAAAGAGATAGTAAAAAGATTACAGAAAAACAGATGAAATAGATAACAACAATAATGAAATAGTAATCTTTTGGCAAAATAGGGCAGTTACTTATATGAACTCATAACAATTGTCATAACATTTATTATAACCGTACAATCGCAAGTCGGTTGAAGTGTGAGCATTAAGAAAACAGATAGGCATAAAATCCCGGCCCCTTCATAAGGATCTATTCACAATTAAGAAAAGTTTGAAAAGGCAGAGTTGCAGGTTCACTATACTGAAACAAGTAATCCCATTCCTAGAACTATTTGGGCAGCATAAATGAATTGATGGATTTAGGAAAGGTAAAAGAAAAAAGTGAGTAGTGAGGTAATGGAAAATCTCTTAAGAGTTAGGAGATAGTGTGATATAAATATGATCAAATGAATTGTGTGCCTTATCAAAGAATTAGTACAATATTATCTTAAAGGGAAATGTTAAATATAAATTTGAAGAAACCTCTTCAATGTTTTGTTATATTTTCACTTCATTCTGACAATAAAGCTTGCTTTGAATCAGAGGATGAACCTAGCGACTAACTTACTACAGTTAACCATCGATATTTCAGGGGACTGAGGATAGATAGAGAAACAGGAAGTCATAAGGAAAGGCTTAGAGAGAATTTCAGTCCTTATGGATGGAGAAATAGATGAGATAGAAGGTCACTGGTTACTTCTCTGCCACTTCTCTGATCATTTAAGTTCTTACCCCAATATTTCAATCTTGACATTGTTATTGATAATGAATAATTAGATAAACCCATCATCTGCTGTCAAACATGAGGCAATAAATAACTAACTAGATTTCTGCTCACCCCTTAGCCTTACAGCCACTGGATCTGCCAGAGTTGCCACAGGAGACAGCACAATTTTCCTTCCTTGTCTGAAGCTCTCTGAAAGAGTCTGGAATTTTTATGTTGTAGCCACTTTTCAACAGCCATGAGCAGCTGTGAAAACAACATAGGCCCAAATTCCACAGGCACCTGGGCTCTAAATGCCAGAGTTAGTTGTGTATGACCAACAGGCTTTGCTTTCAGGCAACCTCATACTTTTCACTTTCCATCACACATGATTTTTAGATATGTTTCTCTCTGTCTGCTTTCAGACAGCTGATTCCTTTTCCCTGGGGATATCAGGATTCCCCTGGAAATTCTTCTTTGGCCAGCTACCACAGTAGGTCAGCTGCCTTGACACCTGCTCAAACTTCTTTTGTTGCTGTGAGAGCCACACACTCTCACCCCACAACTAAAAATAAGAGGCTGAAATTGACCTTAAAAACTGTGAACTCCCTGCGTTCCCTGCACACCCATGCTACAAAATGACAATCAGCCTTATACTTCAATACCATCATCAGAAAATCTGGTGAGACAATTCAACTGGGAATTCTTAAAGGGGACAAATTATTTTAAAAAAAAATTTTTCCATGTTAAAAATGGAAACAATATTATGATTATAGAAGTTAGGTCTTTGTGTGATTCCACAATAGATATTATGAAAATGAACCTGTTAGTTCTCTGGAAGGCCCCAGAAGAGGTGTGTTACTCTCATCCCAGCTACCCAGCCAGGCAAGTTAGGACACAGGCCCTATGTCTGGGCAACAGGGCCCAAAATGTACCTGTCCCAACCCATCACAGCTCCAGCTGGGGGTATAAAGCAAGACTCCTACATGCAAGTCTAACACCTCCATCAGACCCTCTACCTCATAAGCCTCTAACCATTTTCCAAAATCACATATTCCCACAACCTCACCTATTTCCTGAGACACAGCCTCTGAAGAGCCCCAGCAGAAGTTCTGTACCTGAAGCTGCTTCCTAAGACAGCCTCTAGAGAGCTCCATCACAAGAGCTGCTCCCTGAGACTTGAGAGACTGCCATCACAAGACTGAGACACAGACTTTGGAGAGCTCTTTGACAAGAGCTCTAGCTTACAGATCTCAATTTCTCCCTGAGATACATTTTCCACTGCCCTCAAGTACTTCAGGAGCTTCAATTGCACTAAGAGAACCTAGCAGACCAAAACCAGCTAGCTAAAACACAGACAACAAAGGCACCAATCAGTGGAAGAGATGGAAAGATGCGAGTGCAAATATATACTCAACAATATAAAGAACAATATGACACCATTATAACCTAGTGGTTCTATAAAAGCAAGATCTGAACATTAGGATATAGAAAAAGCAGAGGCAAATGACTATGAAAATATCCTTTTAAAGAAGGTAGAAGGCTGTCTGCAGAGTCCCAGCACACTATGGAGCAGGGGCAGATAAACTCTGCAGGTCACCATACCCACAGATCCTGCTGAGGGAATTTGCAAGGCTAACAACCACCACCTTGATCTGAGCGAACCAACAACTACAGGGGTCTCTGAAGGACAGACTCAGACCCCGCCCAGAGGTGAGGAGGGTCACCAGGCCCCAGCGCCTACATCCCAGCCTGGCAGGGACAGTTGAGCTCCCATAGCTTTCAGTTTCGCTTCCAGGACCAAGTGCTGTCTGCAGAGTCCCAGTGCACTCTGGAGCAGGGGCAGATAAACTCTGCAGGCACCATACCCACAGCTCCTGCTGAGGGAATTTGCATGGCTACCCACCACCACATCGAACTGAGCAAACAGACAACTACAGGGGTCCCAGAAGGACAGACTCAGACCCTGCCAAGAGAGGTGAGAGGAGGCACACAAATCCGAGTGCCACAACTGACCAGGAGCCATCTAATCATGAACCACTGAAGCCATGGGCAAACGTCAGTGCAAAAAAATATATAATAATACAAAGAACAACATGATAACTCCAGAAGAGAGTGGCGATGTTACAAATACAAGACGTGAACTGGGCAAGGAAGAGGAAACAGAAAGAAGCAACACAAAAATTCCTTTTTTGATGATTATTGAAGCTCTAAAAGAAGATATAAAAAAAGCCTTAAAGAAATAGAAGAAAGTACAAGCAAAAAAATGGAAAAGATGAACAAATCTATAAAAGAAGTATGCCAGGATCTAACGGTTGAAATAAAAGCTGAAATAGAAGCAATAAAAAAGGCACAAAATGAGGCAAAGATGGAAATAGAAAACCTGAAGAAAAAAGCTGGAACCACAGATACAAGCATAACAAACAGAGTTCAAGAGATGGAAGATAGAACCTCTGAAGTGGAAGACTCAGTAGCTCAAATAGATATATCAGTCAAAGGAAATAGTAAAACTAAAAAAAGCCATAACTCAAAATGTTCAGAAAATCTGGGACACCATGAAAAGACCTAATTTGAGAATAATAGGAATAGAAGAAGGAGAAGAATACCAGCTCAAAGGCACAGGTAATGTATTTAATAAAATCTTAGAAGAAAACTTCCCTAACCTGAAGAAGGAAATGCCTATAAAGATACAAGAAGCATACAGAACACCAAATAGATATGATCCCAAAAAAAGTCAGCGTCACATTATAATCAAGCCACAAAGCATACAGAACAAAGAAAAAATTTTAAGAGCTGCAAAAGAAAAGGGCCAACTCACATATAAAGGCAGACCCATCAGAATAACGTCTGACTATTCAATGGAAATGATGAAAGCTAGAAGAATTTGGTCAGAAGTTATACAGACGCTAAAACAGCATGGCTGCCAAACTAGAATACCATACCCTGCAAAATTATCAATCACCATAGATGGAGTAAACAAGGTATTTCAGGACAAAGCCAGACTGAAAGAATATCTATCTACCAATCCAGCACTACAGAGAGTATTAGAGGGAAAATTCCAACCTAAAGACCCCAGATACACCCACGAAATCACAATCAATAAGTCCACAGAAGAATACCCTACAGAAAGGAAATACAAACAAGTTGCCACCAAAAATGGCAAGAAATATGAATCAATGGTCACTAATTTCCCTTAATATCAATGGTTTCAGCTCTCCTATAAAACGTCATACACTAACAAGATGGATACAACAACAGAAGCCATCCTTCTGTTGCCTACAAGAAACACACCTCAACTGCAAAGACAGACACAGGCTTAGAATAAAGGGTTGGGGAAAGATTTTCCAGTCAAACGGTCCTAAGAAACAAGCAGGGGTTGCAATCCTAATATCTAACAAAGTAGACTTTAAGCTAAAAAATTAAAAGGGACCAAGATGGTCACTACTTATTCATCACAGGAAAAATTGGTCAAGAGGAGATTTCAATCTTAAATATTTATGCCCCTAATATAGGGGTACAAACATATGTAAAAGAAACACTGCTAAAGCTCGAATCCCACATCAGTTCTTACACCCTAATAGTGGGAGACTTCAATACCCCACTTTCAACCCTGGATAGATCAACCAGACAGAGCCTCAACAAAGAAATACAGAGTCTAAATGAGGTTATGATGCAAATGGATTTCATAGACATCTACAGATCCTTCCACCCAAAGGCAAAGGAATATACATATTTCTCAGCTCCTCATGGGACTTTCTCCAAAATTGACCAGATAATTGGTCATAAAGCAAATATCAGCAGATACAAAATAATGGAAATAATCCCTTGTAACATATCAGACCACAAGGGCCTAAAGTTAGAGTTCAACAACATCAAAACCCAAAGAAATCCTACCAACTCATGGAAAATAAACATCAATCAACTGAACCATCTCTGGGTCAAGGAAGAAATTAAGAAAGAAATCAAAGTCTTCCTAGAATTCAATGAAAATGAATCTACAACGTACCCAAACTTGTGGGACACAATGAAAGCAGTCTTTAGAGGAAAATTTATAGCACTAGATGCCTATATGAAAAACCTGGAGAAATCCCACACTAAAGACCTAACAGCGCAGCTGAAAGCCTTAGAAAAATTAGAAGCTAACTCACCTAGAAGGAGTAGATGGCAGGAAATAATCAAACTTAGAGCTGAAATCAATACAATTGAAACAAAATAAAACAATACAAAGAATCAACGAATCTAAGAGTTAGTTCTTTGAGAAAATTAACAAGATAGATAAGCCCTTAGCCAAACTAATCAAAAAACAGAGAAAGAGTGTCCAATTCAACAAAATCAGAAATGAAAAGGGGACAAAACAACAGACCCCCAGGAAATACAGAGAATTATCAGGTCATATTTTGAAAATCTGTATTCCACAAAAATGGAAAACCTAGAAGAAATGGACAGCTTTGTGGACAGGTACCATCTACCAAAATTAAATGAAGATCAGATTAATTACCTAAACAGGCCTATAACCCTTTAGGAAATTGAAGCTGTCATTAAAAACCTCCCCAAAAATAAAAGCCCTGGTCCAGATGGTTTCAGTGCCGAATTCTACCAGACATTCAAAGAAAAATTACTACTGTTACTCCTCAAACTATTTCACACAGTAGAAACTGAAGGAATATTGCCAAATTCCTTTTGTGAGGCCACAATCACCCTAATACCCAAGCCACTCAAAGACACAAGAAAGAAGGAGTATTACAGACCAATTTCCCACATGAATATTGATGCAAAAATTCTCAACAAAATTTTGGCAAACCGTATAAAACAATGCATAAAAGATATCACCCACCATGACCAAGTAGGCTTCATCTCAGAAATGTAGGGCTGGTTTAACATACAAAAAACTGTAAATGTTATCCATCATATAAACAAACTAAAGGAACAAAACCACATGATCATATCCTTAGATGCGGAAAAAGCCTTTGACAAAATCCAACAATCCTTTATGATTAAAGCCCAGGAGATATCAGGAATACAGGGAGAATATTTAAATATAATTTAGGCGATTTACAAGAAGCTGACTGCCAGTATCAAACTTAATGGAGAAAAACTCAAAGCAATCTCACTAAAGTCAGGAACTAGACAAGGATGTCCTCTCTCCCCTTATCTATTCAATATAGTTCTTGAAGTTTTAGCTAAAGCAATAAGGTAACAAAAAGAGATTAAGGGCATACAAATTGGAAAAGAAGAAGTGAAGCTATCTCTATTTGCAGATGATATGATTGTATACATAAGTGACCAACAAAATTCTTCCAAGGAACTGCTACAGCTGATAAACACCTTCAGCAATGTAGCAGGATACAAGATAAACTCAAAGAAATCAGTAGCCCTTCTATACACTAAAGATAGAAGAACTGAAAAAGAAATAAGGAAAACATTACCCTTCATATTAGCTGCAAATAGCATTAAATACCTTGGAGTAACTATAACCAAAGAAGTAACAGACTTATTTGACAAAAATTTTAAATCATTGAAGAAAGAAATTGAAGAGAATATAAGAAAATGGAAAGTTCTCCCATGTTCCTGGATTGGTAGGATCAACATAGTAAAAATGGCAATTCTACCAAAGGCAATCTATAGATTCAATGCACTGCCCATCAAAATCCCAATACAATATTTTTTGAACTTGAAAGAACAATACTCAGTTTCATTTGGAACAACAGGAAAGCCAGGATTGCCAAAACAATTTTACTCAACAAAAGAACCGCAGGAGGTATCACTATCCCTGACTTCAAGCTATAGTATAGACCTACAGTAATAAAAACAGCCTGGTACTGGCATAAAAACAGACTTGTGGACCAATGGAATAGAATTGAGGATACAGACATTAACCCAAAAACCTATGAACATCTGATCTTTGACAAAGAGGCCCAAAACATTCAATTGAAAAATGATAGTATATTTAACAAATGGTGTTGGCATAGCTAGATGGAAGTGTGTAGAAAAATGCAAATAGATCCGAGCCTGTCACCCTGTACAAAACTCAAATCCAAGTGGATCAAAGACCTCAACTTAAACCCAACCACTTTGAACTTGATAGAAAAGAAAGTGGGAAATACACTTCTACAAATTGGCACAGGCAACCACATCCTAAATATAACACCAGTGGCACTGGCACTAAGACCAGTAATCAATAAGTAGGATCTCCTGAAGCTAGGAAGCTTCTGCAAAGCCAAGGACACTGTCAATAGGACAAAACGCGAGCCTACAGTATTGGAAAAGATTTTCCCTGACCCTACAAGTGATAGAGGACTTATCTCTAAGGTATATAAAGAGCTCAAGAATTTAGAGCCCCAAAACTTGAATAACCCTATCAAAAAATGGGGTACAGACCTAAAAGGGGAATTCTCAGCAGAGGAACTACGAATGGCTGAAAGGCACCTGAAAAAGTGCTCTTGATCTTTAGCCATCAGAGAAATGCAAATCAAAACAATTTTGAGATACCACCTAACACCTGTTAGATTGGCTAAGATAAAAGGCACAGATGACAGGCAATGTTGGAGAGGATGCGGAGCAAGGGGAACACTCCTCCATTGTTGGTGGGAGTGTAAGCTTGTTCAGCCACTCCATGCAATATGGAGGTTTTTCAGAAAAGTGAGAATCATTCTCCCCAAGGACACAGCAATACCACTTCTAGGTGTATACCCTAAAGAGGCACATTCCCACTCCACAGGTATTAGCTCACTTATGTTCATAGCATTATTTGTAATAGCAAGAACCTGGAAACAACCTAGATGTCCCTCAACTGAAGAATGGATTAACAAACTGTGGTACATCTACACAATGGAATACTACTCAGCAGTAAGAAAAAATGATATCCTAAAATTCGCAGGCAAATGGGTGGATTTGGAGAATATCCTCCTGAGTGAGGTATCACTAACTCAGAGAGATAACCAGGGGATGTACTCACTCACTAGGGGTCTCTAAACAAACAAACAAGAAAAAAAGGCCAAACATGCCCAAGCGGCAAACCACAACCACTGAACAGCTTGGATCAGAAACACCCTGAACTGACTTTTTGAACCCCACTCCAACTATAGGAACACCAGACTCACTCTTGAGGGAGGGGGGACAAAACTGGATTTGGCCGGGAGTGGAGACTTATCCAAGCATTATTGGGTCAGTAGGACCATAGGACTGTCTGCTCCCTGCCCATGGAGGGGATGGGGAGTTGCAGAGAAGAAAAATGACCAGATGTGGTGGGAGGGGGAAGGGACCTTGAATAAGGATATACAGGGATGGAAAAAAAAATTCAGAGGGAAAGCTGAACACAAAGTAAATATATGTGTAGCAATCTTATGTGCATTACCACCCTTGATAAGCCATGCTTATGATTCTTATCCTCTTTATAATTATTGTTAACTTTTCCGCATTTTAAATTCATTTTACTGTTTTTTTGATAAACACAAAATAAAGAAGAAAAAAAAAGATGGTAGAAACTTTTAAAAAGAAATTTGAAGAGAAAGAATCTCCCTTAAGCAAATAATGGAAAAGACATCCTTCATTTATCTAGCAACAACCAGATGATAAGCATCCCAAAGGCTCTTCAGAAGTTAGCTGGAATCCTATAAAAATGATAGATTATAAGAGATTTAAGGAAGCAATACTTTCATATGTGTATAAATTTACCTTTTTTGAAGCAGATGTTAAGTTCTTGGGTCCATAGAATAGAATTATCACACAAGATTGAAAATATTTAGCTTTAACAGTTTTTGAAGCTGGTCCTCGGTTGTAGTAGAGAAAACAGTGGAGAGACAAAGTTAGGTTTATTTAAGATAGGACTAGAGGCTAAGAGATTCCCAAGATCAAATTCCCAAGGAGAGTCATGATGCTGATGTGGAAAGACAGATTACATTTGATGATCACATCTTAGTTCTATGCCACAAAGTAACTTTGAATGCTTGGGACAAAGTTGAAGAACGGAGAAAGAGGACAGAGACATTTACTAAATTATACAAAGCCCCAAAGAAACATTTGTGGATTTTCACAAAAATTGAATTTAGCTATAAAAAGAGCAACACATGATCCAGAAATTAGACAAAAACTAATTGAACTTTTAGCTTTGAAAAATTCTAATACAGAATTAAAGGATGATCAGACCTTAAAAAACAAGATTGGTGGACCAGGTGCTGTCTGTGGAGCATCTCCCCACACACTCTGTAGCAGACAGAGATAAACTTTGGTTGTCAGCATTTGCCCAGCTGCTGCTAAGACAAGGGAACGTGCATGGCCACTCCGCCTCCAACTGCTCCAACAGAGAAGGACTGAGGACTTGAAATTCAGGCTCCTACCCAGAACAGAGTTAGAGATTGAGCAGACCACTTGTTCAGAGGTGACAGGAGACACACAAGCCCGCTTGCCACAACTAACCAGGAGCTACCTAATCATGAACCACTGAAGCCATGGGCAGACGCTAGTGCAAGTATATATATATATATATATATATATATATATATATATATATATGTAATAATAATAGAATGAACAACAAGGTAACACCAGAAGAAAGTGGCAGTTCTACAACTACAAGACCTGAACTGAGCAATGAAGAGGAAACAGAAGGAAACAACACCAAAAATACTTTTATGATGATCATTGAAGATCATTGAAGCTCTCAAAGAAGATATGAAAAATTCCGTTAAATAAATAAAAGAAAATACAACCAAAAAATTGGAAGAAGTGAACAAATCTATGAAAGAAATAGGCCAGGAACTAAAAACTGAAATAGAAACAATAAAAAAGGCACAAAATGAGGCAAACATGGAAATAGAAAACCTGAAGAAAAAAGCTGGAACCACAGATACAAGCACAGCCAACAGAGTTCAAGAGATGGAAGATAGAATCACTGAAGTGGAAGACTTAGTAGCTCAAATAGATATATCAGTCAAAAAAATACTAAAAACAAAAAAGCCATAACTCAAAATGTTCAGGAAATCTGGGACACCATAAAAAGACCTATCTTGAGAATAATAGGAATAGAAGAAGGAGAAGAATACCAGCTCAAGGCACAGATAATATTTTCAATAAAATCATAGAAGAAAACTTCCCTAACCTGAAGAAGGAAATGCCTATAAAGATACTAGAAGCTTACAGAACACCAAATAGATATGATCCCAAAAAAAAGATAGCATGCCACATTATAATCAAGTCACAAAACATACAGAACAAAGAAAAAATTTTAAGAGCTGCAAAAGAAAAGGGCCAACTTACCTGTAAAGGCAGACCCCTCAGAATAACAACTGACTATTCAATGGAAACGATAAAAGCTAGAAGGGCTTGGTCAGAAGTTATGCAGATGCTAAAAGAGTATGGCTGCCAAACTAGAATACTATACCCTGCAAAATTATCAATCACCATAGATGGAGTAAACAAGATATTTCATGACAATGTCAGACTGAAACAATATCTACCAATCCAGCACTACAGAAAGTATTAGAGGGAAAACTCTAACCTAAGGAACCCACATACACCCAGGAACCAGGAATCCACAATCAATAACCCCCCAGAAAAATACTCCAGAGAAAGGAAATACAAGCAAGTTACCACCAAAAATAGCAGGAAATATCTGTCAGTGGTCACTAATATCCCTTAATATCAATGAATTCAACTCTCCTATAAAAGGACACACGCTAACAAGATGGATACAACAACAGAAGCCATCCTTTTGTTGCCTACAAGAAACACACTTCAACGACAAAGACAGTCATAGGCTTAGAGTAAATGGTTGGGATAAGATTTTCCAGTCAAATGTTCCTAAGAAACAAGCTGGGGTTGCCATCCTAATATCTAACAAAGTAGACTTTAAGCTAAAAGCAATTAAAAGGGACCAAGATGGTCATTACTTATACATCACAGGAAAAATTGGATAAGAGAAATTTCAATGCTAAATATTTATGCCCCTAATATAATGGCACCTACCCATGTAAAAGAAACACTGTTAAAACTCAAATCTCACATCAGTTCTCACATCCTAATAGTGGGAGACTTCAATACCGCACTTTTACCCATAGAGAGGTCAACTGGACAGAGACTCAACAGAGAAATAAGGAGTCTAACAGAGGTTAGGATACAAATGGATTTAATGATATTTACAGAAGCTTCCACCCAAATGCAGAGGAATATACATATTTCTCAGCTCCTCATGGAACTTTCTCCAAAATTGACCACATAATTGGTCATAAAGCAAATATCAACAGACACAAAAAAAATGAAAATAATCCTTTGTAACATATCAGACAACCAGAGCCTAAAGCTGGAATATACACAGATAGAAAATGTGACTTCTTTATTCATAATAAAAAAAAAAGAATACAACTAAAAAAAAAAGAAGAAAACAACTAAATAAAAAATACTATTATACCCCCCAGGAAATCTAGAGAATTATCAGGTCATACTTTGAAAATCTATACTCCATAAAAATGGAAAACATAGGAGAAATGGACAGCTTTTTCGACAGGTACAAATCAACAAAATTAAATCAAAATCAGAATAAAGACCTAAACGTGTTTGTAGTGCCCAAGGAAATTGAAGCTGTCACTAAGAGCTTTCCAGGTAAAAGAAGCCCAGGTCTAGATAGCTTAAATGTAGAATTCTTTTTTTTTTTATTATTATTATTATTATTATTATTATTATTATTATTATTTAAGACCTTTATTAACAGGTGCTTGCAGTTTGTTGACTTTTTTGAAAAAATCAAGTTGTAAAGTGTCATTACAAATTAAAACTTAAGTTCTTAAAAATCTCAACTTGACCAGATATAAAACAATTTAAAAACCATTAAAGGTATATTGAGAAAAACCAGACCTTTAAAAAAAAAAAAAAAAAAAAAATTTGTCATTACCAAAAAGAGACACCTTTAGGTAAAAATAATAAAAACCCCATGCTGCATAGATAATGCAGATAGTTCTAGTGTATCTGGTTAACAGGCAAAAAGCAAGCACTTAAGGTCTTCAGCTCCAATCTTTGTTCATTTCTTATTGCTGGAATTTCATATTCATTTCTACTTATTGGATGACCAAACCGGATGATGGTAGAGATGGTAAGCTGGCATTTACTCAGCCCCGCCCTGCTCATCCTCGGGAGCGGACGAATTCTCTGCTGGTGGATCTGCTGCTTTTGTCTCCTTGCCATCTTGTGGTTTAGGGTTCTCTGGGCGTCTGCGTCGGTAATTGAAGTAGCGGCGATACCGACGTTGAGGTGGCTGCTGACCTTGGGTCTCATCTCCTTGATTTTCCTTGTCCTCTTCATTGCTGTCCTCTCTTGGCTGTCTTTGGCGAAGAAGGCCCCTGCGGAATTGTGGTCTGTAACCCCGATACATATTTTGTCTCACTGGTCTACCTTGCTCTCGTGCACCCTGGTTGTCAGCACCCTCCATCACTTCTCCTTGCACAGGAGGGTTGGAATACTGTGGTCGATGCCCATAGGGTCTCCGCAAATAGTAAGGTGGGAACCTTCGCCTGCGATAGGGTCGGCTTTGTTGGGCCTGGCCTTCAGGAGCACTTTCCGATCCCTCATTCTTTTCCCCACTCTCACTATTCTGGTAATTTTGCTGGTAATTGCGTGGAGGACACCTACGACGTGGATAGTGTCTATAATGGTTACGGTCTCCTGCGTATTTACTGCCTTGAACTGGAACTTCACCAGGGCTTGTAACATTTGCTGCCTCCGCAGCCTTTTCTCCTTCAACAACATCAAACTCCACAGTCTCTCCATCTCCTACACTGCAAAGGTACTTCCTGGGGTTATTCCTCTTTATGGCAGACTGGTGTACAAATACGTCTTCCTTGGTGTCATTTCTGTTGATGAAATCGTATCCGTTCCTTACACTGAACCATTTTACTGTTCCCAAAACCTTCGTTTGCGATGACCTCCTTGTCCCCACCAGCGGGAGCCCCCGATGTGAGTCTGCCAGTGCCGCCACTACCTGAACCTCTGCAGGTGGAGCCGGGCTTGGTGTCAGCAGCGGGGTGGTGGCTGGCGGATGCTGCTCACAGTTGCAGTGATGGTGACTGGGGCTTGCAGCGAAGGCTGAGGCTCCTCCCAGGGTGTGATGGTGACTAGGCCTGAGGCGGTGGTGGGGCTCTCAGTACTCACTGGGGACCGCTCTCGGCTCCCACTACAGATAGAACTCTTAAGTGTAGAATTCTACCAGGCTTTCAAAGAAGAACAATACCAATACTACTCAAACAGTTTCTTACAGTAGAAACTGAAGGAATATTGCCAAATTCCTTTTATGAGGCCACAATTTAACTAATACCCAAGCCACTCAATAATGCAATAAAAAAGAGAAGTATAGACTAATTTCCCTCATGAATATTAATGCAAAATTCTCAAAAAAATTCTGGCAAGCAGTATACCACAACATATAGAAAATATCATCCACCAAAGTCAGGTAGGCTTCATTCCTGAAGATGGTTCAACATAAGAAAAACTGTGTCATCCATCATATAAATTAACAGAAGAAATAAAAAAAAAAACACATGATCATATCCTTAGACACTGAAAAGGCCTTTGAAAGAATTCATCACTCCTTTATAAAATTCCTGGAGAGATCAGAAATACAATGAAGATATCTAAGTTTAATAAGGGCAATTTACAAGAAGCCGACAGCCAATATGAAACTAAATGGAGACATATTCAAAGCAATCCCACTAAAATCAGAAATGAGACAAGGCTGTCCCCTATCCTCTTATTTATTCAATATAGTTCTCAATATTTTAGCTAAAGCAATAAGAGAATGAAGGGAGATTAAGTGGAAACAAATTAGAAAAGAAGTGAATGTATATCTATTTGTAAATGATATGATTGTATAAATAAGTGACCCACAAAATTCTAACAGAGAATTTCCTACAGCTGATAAACACTTTCAGTAATGTAGCAGGATACAAGATTAACTCAAAGAAATCAGTAGCCCTTCTATACGATAAAGAAAGAAGAGCTGAAAAAGAAATAAGGGAAACATTACCCTTCATATTAGCTGCAAATAGTATTAAATATCTTGGAGTAACTATAACCAAAGAAGTAACAGACCTATTTGACAATAATTTTAAATCACTGAAGAAAGAAATTGAAGTGGATATCAGAAAATGGAAAGCTCTCCCATGTTCCTGGATCGGTAGGATCAACATAGTAAAAATGGCAATTCTACCAAAGGCAATCTACAGATTCAATGCACTGCCTATCAAAATCCCAACACAATTTTTTACAGACTTTGAAATCACAATACTTAATTTTATTTGGAATAATAAGAAAGGCAGGATAGCCAAAATAATTTTTCTCAACAAAAGAACCTCAGAAGTCATCACAATTTCTGACTTTAAATTATACTATAGAGCTACAGTAATAAAAGCAGCCTGGTACTGGCATAAACACAGACTCATAGATCAATGGAATCAAATTGAAGATTCTGCCATTAAAGCAAAAACTTATGAACACCTGATCTTTGACAAAGAGGCCCAAAATATTCAATGGAAAAAAGATAGTATCTTCAACAAATGGTGTTGGCATAGCGGGATGGTAGTGTGTAGAAAAATGCAAATAGATTGAAGCCTGTCACCTTGCACAAAACTCAAATCCAAGTGGATCAAAGACCTCAACATAAACCCAGCCACTATGAACTTGATAGAAAAGAAAGTGGAAAATACACTCCAATACATTGACATGAGTGACCACTTCCTAAATATAACACCAGTGGCACAGACACTAAGAACAATAATCAATAAGTGGGACCTCCTGAAACTAAGAAGCTTCTGTATAGCCAAGCACCTTCAATAATACAGAACAACAGCCTACAGAATAGGAAAAGATTTTTTTATCAACTGTACAAGTGACAGAGGACTGATTTCTAAAATATATAGGGAACTCAAGAAACTAGAGCTAAAACTCACTTAAAAATTGGGGTTCAAAATTAAAAAGGGAATTCTCAGGAGAACAATTACAAATGTCTGAAAAGCACATGAAAAATTGCTCAATATCTTTAGCCATCAGAGAAATGCAAATCAAAACAACTTTGAGATATCACCTGACACCTGCCAGAATGGCTAAGATAAAAGACACAGATGACAGCCTATGCTTGAGAGGTTGTGGTAATAGAAGAATATTCCTCCATTGTTGGTGGGAGTGTAAGCTTGTTTAACTTCTCTGGAGTGTAGTATAGTGATATCTCAGAAAACTGGGAATCACTCTCCCCAAGGACCCAGCAATACTACTATTGTTCATATACCCTAAAGATAGTACCCATATTTGCACCCCAAAAACATTAGCTCAACTATTTTCATAGCAGCCTTAATTCTAATAGCAAGATCCTGGAAACAACCTGGATGTTTCTCAACTGAAGAATAGATTAACAAAATGTGGCACATCTCCACACTGGAGGACTACTCAGCATTAAGAAAAAATGATATCCCAAAATTTGCAGGCAAATGGATGGATTTGGAGAATATCCTCCCGAGTGAGGTACTACAAACCCAGAAAGATAAGAAGGGGATGTACTCACTCATTCGTGGACTTTAAACAAAAAGCAAAGTGCACCCAAACTGAAAACCACAACTACTGAACAGCTTGGGATCCAAAGCACCCTGGACAAGCACCTTGGTGCCCATTCTCTCCAGAGGAACACCTAACTCAGTCTTGGTATTAGGATGAGGAAATTGAACTTGCCTGAAGTTGATGCTTTAGTACGTCACCTTTGGACATGAAAATTTATATAGTGACTGGGAGGGGTAGGAAGGGGAAGGGAGTTTGAACAAGGCGGTGCATGGATTAAAAAATGAGACTTTATTCACAATAAAAATAAAATTAATAAAATGACTATTTATAGAGGGAGAATTAGTCTAACATAAGAATGAACCCTTGCCTGTTTTTTTAATACCCTGTGGTCATTCCTAAAAACAGATGCATTCACATCTAAGCAATACTAAATGGAGTCAACAGTTTATATTTACATGTACATATATTTAACAATAATAAATGTAAGAGGCCACAGATTTGAGAGGAAGTTTGAGGAAGCATCTTGAAAGGATTTGGACAGGGGGAAAATATAATATATTTGCAATAATCATATATAAAATGCTTAAAAAATTTAACGAATTAAAGAAGGAACATGAAGTATTAGAGCATGCAAATAAAAAGCAACATAGTTTTCTTGATCAAAGGGACAGATAATATTATTTAAAGTGCATGAGCTGGACAGTATTATGTTACCTTAACAAACCTGAATTATCTAAAACAAAGAAACTTTACTTTCAAATATATATATATATTTTAAGATCTGTTGAGAAAAGAGAGTGACTGGAAGAGGCAGGAGGGGGAAGGGAGCTTGAACAAAGATATACACAGATAAAAAAATATGACTTTATTCATAATTTAAAAAATAAGAAAAAAAGAAAAATAAAAGATCTGTCAGGCAATTTTTTAAATGAGTGCTTCATAAAGATGGGCCCAGTCAATTTAGAGTGGGACCATTCCTGGGCTGGTGGTTCTGAGATTTATAAGAAAACAGGTTGAATCCCTCCAGAGTAACACCTAACCAAGTCTTGATATTAGGATGAGGAAATCAGACTTCCCTGGAGTGGATGATCCACCTTGGGACTTTTTGCAGTTTTGGGTAGGAAGTTGGTGGAAGGGGAAGAAGGAGGCTGAAGGCTGATGGGGAGGAGTCAGAGAGGAAAGGGAGTTGGAACAAGGGTAAAAAGATTTTATTTGCTAAATAAAAAAAGTAGATTCAAAAAAGAAGAAGTAGAAGAAGAAAGCAGGTTGAGCAAGCCAAAAAGAGCCTTATCCCTCCTTAACCTCTGAATTAGCCCCTGCTTCTAGGATTCTAGCTTTATTGAGTTCTTGTGTGACTACCATTGATAAGGAAAAGTTATGAGCAAGAGTAAGCCAAATAAAACATTTCCTGAGCAACTTACTATTTGGTCATGGTGTTTTATCATAGCCATAGAACTTGAACTGAGACAGTACACCAGGATATTTATACCATAAAATATCACTCTCAGTAACATAGAATACACATTGGAAGGCTGTATTTTTTCAATTAATTTGAGATAGGGTCTCATGTATGTCAAAATCCTCCCTCTTGTCTTGTAGCCAATAATGACTATGAATGTGAAGATTATATGTGCATGTTAAACACCCTCTGTGTGTATGCATGTGGTGAGGAACTGAGCATGGGGTTTTATAAATGTTAGGAAAACACTTTGCTAGGTGAACTATATTACTTATAAGTAATTATTTCATGTTAATGTTGATAAAACCCAAAAATTGAATGTCAAACCATTTTTGAGCTTTTGGTAATATGTTATATATTAATAAAACCAGTCTGGAATATCAGAGAATAGATCCACCCTCAGTCAATCCAGGAGGGTAAGAGAGTGGTAACTGACATCTTTAATCCCAGCATGGGAAAAAATCAGGAGTGGTGGTGATTTATGCCTTTAATCCTGTAACTACAGAGACAGATATCTTTCTGTGTTTCTGTTAGTTCAAGGCTAACTACAAAATATCAACAACCCCCACCTTTAATCTTAACCTAGATGTGGAACAACTGATCATAAAAAGGTACTTAAGGCAGGCATAGAAGAAAAATTCATTCTGTAGAAGCAACAAGGAGTGATGCTGGGGAAGCTGGAAGATAGCTGGGTATGATTTGACTGTGGTCTGTTTCCTCTCTTTGATATTCTAGGCTTTCCTTGATATCTGACTCTGAGTTTTCTTTAATACAACAAGAAGTTTTGCTACATTGGCATCCAACTTTGGGGTGCAATTTCTCAAGCAAACAAACAAACAAACAAACAAACAAACAAAAGCTGCTTGCTGGCCAGAGTAACATGTGGCCAGAGAAGTAATTACTGGTTGGTTAGGCTTTCTATTCTGAGTTAGCCTCCAATCTTAAGCACACAGGCCACAGGTGTTTCCTTTCCACTTTCATGTGTGTAAGCTTTTCAGATAGTAGCTTCTTTCTCCTGGTGAATTGCAGGGTTTTATTTTTTTTCTCTTTTCAGACGTCTCCTTGGGTTGCTATTACACTGAGTCATCACTGACAACCAGATTGGTGAGTAAATCAGATTCTTTTGAACAGGGGAATTCATTTAAGGCAATGGAGGGTGTTTGGTCTTTATGTGATCTTACTCTAGACAATTTAATATTGGAACCAGAAAAGGAAAGCATAAAGTAGATGGGACTATACTTATAATGTTTGTCATATTGTTTAGTATAAATATCATTTGTTTGATTACTTCTGTTTTATTATTTTAAAAGTCAGTTAATGGGACTGAGTGCCACAGCCTTCTGAGGAGAAGCTTGTTTCCATTTTTACGATATCCGATGCTGTGCTGGACAGAACTTTAAGCCAAATCTGTGGCCTAGTAGTAAGTACTTTACCACTGAGTTGCTGTCTCAACCCAAGAAGGTTCGTTAAAGAACAATGACTTGTATGGAACAAGACAAGCTGGGGGGAGCCTTTGAAGATGCTTTTGAGGTCTCGACACAACATTCAATTGGAGAACTTCAATACTCTCCAGAACATAAAAGTTATATGGCTTTTCTTAACCATTATCCTCACATCAGAGGCAATTACAGTTGCTATGGAATGTTGCTCCCAGCAGAGCCCATCTATAACTGGAGAAGTGTAACAAATGGTTCTGCAGACATGTGTAGAGAACAAAGTTTCATCAGTCTCTGGAGAACATAACTGAAAACCAGCTGGTACAAACTTCCTTATTTCAGCAAAAGGGAGAAAAAGGCAGGAGGAAGCTCCGGCTGTTTGAATACCTTTTTGAATCTCTGTGCAATTCAGAGATGGAGTCTTATATTCAATGGGTTGACAAAACCAAAGGTGTCTTTCAGTTTATATCAAAAAACAAAGAAAAGCTTGCTGAGCTTTGGGGGCAAAGAAAAGGCAACCAAAAATCCATGACTTATCAGAAGATGGCCAGAGCCCTGAGGAACTATGCTAGGACTGGAGAGATCACAAAAGTCCATAGAAAGTTGACCTACCAGTTCAGTGAAGCTGTTCTCCAAAGACTATCACCATCTCATTTCTTGGGTAAAGATCCCATCTACTCACAGTATGGCCAGCCTGATCAGGAATATCTCAGCTTGAACCATTGGAATACAAAATACTATGCTTATGGGGGTTACTAGAGCCAAGGCACTGTATTCTACCATATATTGCCTTGCTAGAATCAGAAAACCACGATTTTTCCAAAGAAAGTAGCTGCTCTCGATATTCAGTTTCCATACCTGTAATCAGTTTCTGACCTGGCCTAGCTCCAAGGTTTGTACCCGCCCAAAACCACTTGACCCAAATAACCACAAAGGCTTATTAATTATGAATTAATTTTTGACCTATGGCTCAGACTCATTACCAACTTGCTGTTACAACTTAACCCATTTCTATTAAACTATGTATTGTCATGTGGCTGGCTGCTTCCAGATCTCCTTAATTCCACCAATCTTCATCTTTCTCTCTGCATGGATTTCTCACCTGCCTCTAAGCTGCCCTGTCATAGGCTAAAACAAGCTCTTTCTTAACAAATGGTAGCAAAGTATGCCCAGAACATGTACAGACTTTCATGTTCTAACAACTTTTTAGGTAATATTTGCATTGCATTCTATTGGTGTTAAAGTAAACTGAAGTTATTTCAGAAGGATGCTCATTTATCTGCAGATACTTTCCAATGTATTGTCCATGGACTGGGTATTCAAGAATTCTCTAGAGCCAGTCTTCAGAAAAATACTGAGATGCTGAGAGAGAAGTGCACAGAAAGCCATTGAGTAATTTTATTAATGAACAATGGTATTTCAACAAATTAAAATTCTAGAGTGAGTGTGTGTTGCTATGAAAACACTTTTTCTTCTAGAGTATGCCACCTTGGATAATTTTATAAGATGATTTTATTTTATTGCTTTTCTGGAGACAGTCTTGCTAAGATTTTCCTTGAGAAAATGGAATGAAATGTATGTGTCATGATATAAAACTTATATATTGATGTAATCATTTTCTTATAATGAACTCAGGTGAAAAGTCATGTAGGTTGTACCAAAATGTTCATGACTTTAAAAAGTCAATGAACTATTATTTCTTTTTATAATATCCAATCTAACCTTTAGGTAATCACTGACTTTAATTTGCATTTTTCTAATTATAGGCGTGAGTATTGGTTTTCTTTTGAGATAGGATCTTGAAATATATATCCCTGATTTTCTTAGATCTCACAAATCTTAAAGTGCTGGTGTTAAAGGTGTGTGCTTGTATTTGGAGACCATATTAAGAATACTTTTGCTCAATCTATTGTCATGAAATTTTAACTTTTCTAGTAAAGTTTTTTGTTTGCTGTTTGAGACAGAGTCTGACTTTGTAGCAGTGACTGGTCTGGAGCACACTATGTAGATAAGGCTGGTCTAGAACTCAGATCCACCTCCTGCCTTGCTTTCCGAGTGCTGGGATTAAAGGTGTGGGCCACACTCATGGGCTAGTTTCAGGTCTTATATTTAAGCACTTAATCTAAATAAATAGAAAGCACTTTTTCTTTCTGTACTGGGATTCTCAGTTTTGATTGTCAACTTGATCAAATTAAGGAATTCCTAGAGAGCTGAGCTTGACCCAGGCTGAAAACAAAATTCCAGTTCTTCAGGGAACTGAGGCAGGAAGACATATCTAAGTCAGCCAGCAAGAGAGTTTCAGTGGAGAAATTATGTAGATCAGGTTAGCTTTTCATTGGTGTTTGTCTTGATTGTAAATTTCAGTCCACTGTAGGTGGCATAAATTCAATAGGCTGGATCCTAACCTGTAAAAGTGAAAAGAGCTAGCAACCAAGAAAGATGCAAAGGTAGCTGGATTATTGAAAAGTGTCAAGAGTGATAACATCAGATAGGATAGCTGTATCCATAGAGCTCCCAGTATTGTATGACAAGCAGGTGGCTTAGCTGTTTATCCTCCAGCAACTGTCACCTGTCGTGCAACCATGTCCCGCAAGGAAGAAGTGACACCCAGCTCTTCTTTCAGCATTTTATTCAGGAACCTTGATTTCTGACTTCTGACTTACTTATGACAGACTGACTGACTTGCTACATGTTCTCTCTCATTCTGCTTCTGCTTCTGGGGAAAACCCGCCCACAGCCTAAATAGCCTCTGGGCAACCAACCCCAGTATGCCAAGTGGGCACTACCTATAGGTCCAGGTACACAGAAGCAAGCCTGATCCTCAGCCTAGAGAATTATGGGATAGTTTGTCACTGAGAGCACTCACCATGTGGAAGGTGGAGGGCAGAAGCCAGCATTATCTTTAAGGCGTGGCTACACACAGCTCTCCACAGTCACCCTTGTGGATGAAGAGAAAAAAAACTTAGCTCAAAAAACCCCATTTTGTGTTTTAACAGCTATTTTATAAAAAGGTAAGATAAAGTTTAGTTTCACATTCCTTCAGGTTGCCTGCCCAGTTATGGGAGAATATGATCTTGGCAAGGGGCCTGCCCAGTTCTGGGAGAAGAATAGATTACTGCCTGTCCAATTCTGGGAGATTAGCCAAGATATTTGCCCAGTGAGAAGAACAGATTCTTGCTTGTCCAGTTCTGAGAAAAACCAGCTACCTCAGGTAGGGTCCAGGTGGGGTCTAAAGATACCCTGGGGCAGAAAGTCCATGAACATGAGCAAATCAGTAGAATACCAGCAACATGCCCCTAAGCAACTGACTCTGTTGTAGCTTTTGCCTATAAAAAATCCCTAGTAACCAAGGACAGATAGCGTCTTGCCTCGCTTATATTGACTTGCCAATAAACCTTGCTGTTACATTACAGAAAAGAAGTCAATTAATGTAAACACCAAAAAGAAAATCTTAGAAAAGCCTGTTAAGAGAGAACACAAAGATATTCACCAAATCAGAGGAATATAAGGAATCAATCTCAGCAGTGTCTAAAATTATAAAACAATAATGGAACACAGAGATTAACGTTCCTCCAAACACAAGAATAAACTATAAACTAACACATGTTTTTGGAATAAAAAATTATGTGGTATTTTGCGAAACAGTCACAGAACATTCAGGCTGTACAGAAACAAGGCACAACAGATGCTGATATTTCTAAGACACTCACCCTACTTTTAACATGGTTAACAAAGAAGCCTATATGTGTTCAACAATGGTCTTTAACAAAGGAGAAATTCCAGGCTATAGAGCAGTTTGTACAGGAGCAACATATTGAAGAATTGAAAATGCTCAGCATATTGAAGAAACAACCACATCAGAATTCTCCTGTATTTGTTATTAAAAAGAAATCTAGAAAGTGGAGAATGGTAACAGATCTAATGGTAATATACAAGGTGATCCAGCCAATGGACTCTCTATTGATTTAAAAGACTGCTTTTTTATAATACCTTTACAAGAACAAGACAAAAATATCACCTTTAAAATAATTCTTGGCCTATAAAGAGATATCAGTGGAAGATCCTCCTTCAAGGAATACAAAATAGCCTCACTCTTTCCAAGTATTTTGTACAAATGCCATTAGAACAAATATGTGACAAATTTCCCAGATCTATAATTTATCATTACATGGATAGTATCTTGTTGGCTGATAAAAATATTAATACCTTAGAAAAAATTTTGAGAAAGTAAAAAAAAAATTACTTTCTTGATGTTATTAATGGGTTGTTGATGTTATTAATGGGTTTGATTGAAACTCTCAATATAGTCACTGGCACACAGTATGCAGAGAGAGTTGTTTTACACATTGAAACTGATGATTTTATTAATCATGAGTCAGAATTAACTTCATTATTTATTGTGTTATAAGAAATAATCAGGAGTAGGTATTATTCCTTCTATATAACACATATTTGATCCCATATGGGTCTGCCAGATCCTTTAGCATAAGGCAATGATGAAACTGATAAATTATAAATAGGAAATGTACTAGAGGGCTCAGAGATTTATAAAAATATAGCATCAATAGCAATTTTTTTAAGAAAAATATTTTTCTATTATTTGGCAACAAGCAAAACTGTTGTAAAAAAAAGTCCCACTTGTTTCTTCTATAACCAAACTCCATTGTCAGTAGAAATCTATCCTAAGAGTATACCTAAAAATAAAATTGGACAGGCAGATAGATGTATATCATTTTATAGAATTTGAAAAATTAAAATATGTACATCATAGAATCGATACATTTTCAGGATTTTAATGGACACCTGCTTTGTGTTCAGAAAAGATTGATTCTCTAATCACACATTTGCTAGAAGTTATGGCCATCATGGTAATACCTGTAGAGGTTAAGACAGACAATGCTCTGGCATATATCTCTAGTAAAATGAAACAATTTTTTTCCTTGTTATAATATAAAGCATACTACAGGCATACCACACAATCTTACAGGACAAGCAGTCATAGAGAGATCAAATTGAACTGAAAGATATGCTAAACAAACCAAAAGGAATAACAAAGACCTCTAGAAATAGACTACATAATGCTTTCTTAACTTTGAATTTTCTCAATGCTAATGGAAAAGGAACAACAGCTGCTGAACACCATTTAACTATAGAAAGAACAGCTGACCTAAATTGTAGCACCAACTCAGTTTGTAAGAAAAGGGACTGAGCCAAATATTGGGGGAATGCTGAAATATCAGAGAGAAGAAACACCACAGTCAGTACTCACTCAGCTGTCTTGCAATTTCCTCAGCCTTGCTCCTGGTCACTTCTGCCTCTGCTGTATTCCCTTAAATTCCCTTCTCATCAGCTGTATCTCATCCAGGATAGGATTAAAGATGTGAGGTACTCTATTTCATAGTTAGCCTTGAACTCACAGAAACAGAGGAAGTTTTGTCTCTGGATTTATGGGGTTAAGGGTATAGGTCACCACTCCCAGGCTTTTTCTATGCTGGGATTAAAGGTGTATGCCATTGAATCTCAGCTGTTTGTCCTTGTACTAAAGTAACAAAAACTTCCTGAGCTGTTTACCTAGTATTTGACTGTGTGCTGTCTCTGATATTTCAGGTTTTATTAAATAATGTAACAAAACACCACACTAAATCAGCCTGTCTATTTCAAAGTTGTACTGACCTCAGAATGAAAGCCAGAATGTGTGCTACATTGGGGAAGGGGTTTTGTTTTTGTTTTTACAGATGAAGAAAATTTATAGATACCATTAAAATTAATAAAGACTTGATTTGAACAAGAGAAACTTTGTGAAAATAAGAATTGATGGCTCATCCACCCATATTACATTTTTTTTAAGTTGAAAGCACAACAAAGTTTGGGGACAGGTTTTTGGTTTTGTCTTTACAAAAAACCAGAAATACCCATTTTCAAGATGCTAAAAGACCTTGGACATCTAGATGTCTAAGGTAGAAGGGAGGCTATCCAGAAAAATTTATAAGCAAAAGATTACCAGTCCTGTTGGTACCAGTATAATCTACAGGGTAAAATTTTATTGCTTAACCTCTATATATCTTTATTTGTAAGAGAAGCTGAAGTCCCAGTTTAATTGCAATTTAAAGTTAGCTTTAGAGTTGGAGTGTGGCTTATTCCTTCTTTAAACTGAAGCATATGTGTTCAAGGCAAGTGCAAAATCTCTATATTATATCAGAAGAGCTACCTGATATGGGACAGAAGAATAAAGATAAGGGACCATTTTTACTAATCTTATGCTGAACAAATAGTTATATGTTTAAGTTCCTGTACATTGTTTTGGGTTGTAGGCTCTTATCAGTTTTCTGCAGCGATCCATGACAATGCCTAACTGCAAACTTGAAGTATCCAAAAGGAAGATGGGGCCCACAATAATGATTTCACATGGACAATGACAAAGCCAGTAGGTTGATAAAAACCACCAAGAGATCATACTTTGACTACAATCTTCTCAGGGAAATTTTGAAGCAGCTAGCTGAGATGAACCAGCTTTACAGACTACTCCAGCAAGGAAATGAGACAAGCCATGCACTTTCCTGTTATTCAGAGACTGGACAACAAATGATATAGCTACCTACTTCAGGCCTTGACAATTAATAAAACATTTCTTTTTAGAATCCCCTAAAGAAGCCATTGCCCCCAGACAGTGGGAATTAAATTTAAGAACATCCATCTCACATTTCCAAGAGATGAGGTGAGTGGCTTTGTGTCTTATAATGGGTTATGGATGATTGTTATTGTTTAGGGTAATTGATTAAAAATTGTTATTCGTGCAAGTTCTGTAATAGCACTTGGGGTGGCTATTCATTTGGTTATAGGGAAAGTTCTGTCTAGGCAACACCTTCATTTGAGCTCCTGGTTCAGCTGGGAGCAAGGGAATAGGGCTTATGAGGAAATTTTCCACAGTAATGGCTGGCTGGAGCTATAGGGAGCTTAATGAATTAAGTACAGCCACTGGTGAATCTTCATGAAAAGGATCTAGGCCCTCCAAAGATAGGCATCTGTCCACAGACATGGGCAGTCTGTGGAGCCCCTAGAGGAGGGATCAGACTGTGTTTCTATGCGTGTACTGGCACTTCAAAGCCCATTTCCTCCAGAGGAACACTTAACCTCATCTTGACATTAGGAGTGGATGCTGAGCTGATCCATCTTGGGACTTCTTGCCATTTTCAGGGAGGGGATGGGGAAATGGGGAGGATGGAGACTAATGGCTGACCAGGAAGGACTGGGAGGGAAAAGGGAAGGAGAGAAAGGGGATTCATAGGGGAGGGGAAAGGACTTTATTTTAGAAATAAATCAAAATAAATTTAAAAAATAAAAAAAATTCTGTTGGTTATGGCTAGAAAATAGCCAAACAAGAGAGATTAGAGTCAGGGTTGTTGTTTAAAAAAAGAAAGAGGGCTGGAGAGATGGCTTAGCAGTTAAGAGCACTGACTGTTCTTCCAGAGAATCTGAGTTTTATTACCAGCATCCACATAGCAGCTAACAACTGTCTGTAATTCCAAGATCTGACACCCTTACACAGTTATACATGCAGTCAAAACACCAATTCACATAAAATAAAAATGAATATTTAAAAAAAAAAGAAAGAAAAAGGGATACAGATATGGTAGGATATAAGGATAGATAAATGAATCTACTTCTAAAAAGCAATTACTAGCTTAAAATATTTTGCTTTAGATTGGCTTCTTGTGTATGATATACAAATTATGTATATTGATATAAAGTTGAGATTAATTTTGTCACAGTACACATATCTGTTTATTCAAGATATTATACATATATATTTCATCTTACAATATAATGTAAATTGCTAGTCACTGAAAGTTATTATTACCAACTAATTAGGATATAAAGAAATGTAATTTAGTAGTTAGATATTAAAATCAAACTTATAGTAATATTAGATACATTTTCAAGATCAAACACATATATTGTAGTTAAACAGGTCTTCTTCAAATGCTTCAGAGACCCATAAAATATGTCATTTAAGATATATTAATAACCTAGGTTCTTATTATTTTTATGAAAATGGGATATCTGCTCCTGGCAGATCCAATCTACTTCAAAGAAGATTATGGGCATCAAAGAAACTCCATATGGTGTTGACCTTTTTTGTGACAAAAGTTAACCCCTGAGCAAGAAAGTACTCTTGCTTTGACTGCTTACAGTTTGAAATGGACAAGCAGAAGACACACTCAAAAAAAGAATTGCCAAACCTTGCCAAGACTAGGTAGGAAGGTCTTTGAGAATATCATGCTTCACAGAAAATTCTGTCAGACATGCTAGGCCTGTAGGACAAAGACAGATGCTTCAATGATACAAAAAAAAAAAAAAAAAACTTTGGTTGACTGTCCAGGAAGCCATCTGTTTTATTTATTATATATTTTTTAAACTGCTTGCTTGCCCATGCTGTTTAATTAGTTAACACTTTTTTTTCTTCTTGGGTTTCTAAGGGAGCTGAAGATGAGATAGTTATAGTTTTTAGTGACAGTTTTAGGTAAGAAACTCAGAATTTAAAGTGTAAAGCAGATCTCCCTGGAGCGAATGCTGAACTAAGCCACCTTGGGAGCTTGGGACCTCCTGCCCTTGCTGAGGAGGAGATAAAGTGATGTGGAGAAGAGAGAGTGACAGGGAAGGGCAGGAGGGAAGAGGGAGTTTGAACAAGGGGATGCATGGATTAAAAAAATGAGACTTTATTCATAATAAAAAAGAATTTAAAGTGTATATGTTTGAAAGACATCAAAAATAGTTTTAGTTAGTAATACTAGTTAGACAGAAAGTGAACTAAGTATAATCTTTTGGACTCACCTAAATAGGATAAATAATGAAATATTTTCCATAAATTTGTCATTGTTAATAGACTGGACATTACTCATGTAATAGTGGCTTATATATATTGTATATAATAATTGTACCTATTGTATATGTTTTTTCTTATGTGAGTTATAATCTTTTTTATTTTTGACACAAAGTGGGATATTTGCTGATATGTTATATATTTAATAAAATCAGTCTGGAGTGTTAGAGAATAAATCCACCCACAGTCAGTCCAGGAGTGTCAGAGAGTGGTATCTCCTGCCTTTAATCCCATAAATCCAGAGACAGATTTTTCTGTGTTTCTTTTAGTTCAAGGCCTAACTACCAAATAGTAGCTCATACCTTTATTCTTAACCTGGATGTGAAATAAGTAGGCAAAGAAGGTATTTAAGGCAGGCATAGGAAGACAGATTATTGAGTAGAAGTTACTAAGAGTGATGCTCAGGAAGCTGGAAGACAGCTGGGTGAGATTTGACTGTGGTCTATTGCCCCGCTTTGATATTCCAGGCTTTCCCCAATATCTGACTCTGAATTTTCTTTAATGCAACCATAATTTGTGTTACAGGCTTCTTCCTATATTATTAACTTAAGCATGCTAATTTGCTATATTATAAAGTAACTAAATCATTAATTTATTAAATATATTATGATATCTTTGACTCCTAGAGATAAATTAGATATCAATTTGAAATATAGGTACTAATATCTATCTCATTCATTTTCATTTTAGAAATGAAGAGTGGTAAAATTTGTGTTAATCTTAGGTATTATAGAGCCACAGTGAAGAATGATAAAGCTGATGAAGAATACCTCCATTACATATAAATAAGTAGTTTTTATCAGAACATTACAGGTTTTCTTATAACCTGAATTCAGATTCAGGTTAGCAGGAACATTAAAAATGAGAAAAGTACTTTGCTAAGAGGTTTTTAGAAGACAATTAATCTGTCATATGTTTATAGTAGCCATTTTTTATTATTAATAAAAATTTAAAAATATCATATCTGTCTCTCATCAGTTTCTAATTTTATATTTCAAATTTCACTCTTAGAGATTCCTAACAGATATGAGTTGGGCTACTGAAATACCCTACATGTTTTCCTAGGCAAATAGCGTTGTGTGCTTCTTACTAGACTTTATCATGAGTTAACTAATGAGCTGCTAGGTAAGTATCAGTCTAGCATAGAATGGTGTTCTTTGAGAAGAGAGGCAAAAAGTTTCCAAATTATATTTTCTTTAAAATTTTCCTAAAGTATAGCTTGGATACATAGTATTCCACATTTACACTTTTAGTTTTCATAATTTAAAATATTTTTATAAAGTATTTTTCCTAAACTAGGTAAAGATTACTTACATATATACCATTTTAGCAGAGAAAGCACAAGAATGTGTATTGTGTTTTTTAAAGGGCCAGAGTACACACTTATGATTATATCTGTGATCAATAAATACACTTGGAGATGAAGTAACTGCAGCTAAGAATGTATATGTGTATTTGTTCTTGAAATCTAAAGTAAGATTTAAGTTTTTTATTCATATTAGATTATCACTCAGCTTTTTCTTCTTTTTTCCCCATCTATACTAATATTAGAAAAAAATCACTTGTTCAAATGTTTTGACCAATAAGACCTGCAATGAGTTGTAAGATATTTTAGGAATCTTACTATTTCTAGGTATTTTGACTCAAGCAAAAATGTGTAAATTGTAGTAAGGCTAGAGAGTAGTGGCAGTATACAGAGAGAGAGAGAGAGAGAGAGAGAGAGAGAGAGAGAGAGAGAGATCAAAAGATGTTAGGGTTAAGCAATTACATCCTTATATAGTTATCTAGTTTATATGCCTATGTTTATTATCAGAGAATCTTAATACATATGTTCTTAATTTTCTCTCACTATGTTATTTTCATGTCCTTGGTAGACCTTTGATGTCTAAGTGACTTACTAGCAAAATGTATAGCTTCTCTGGACAGTTTTACTTTCTCAAGTAAGTAAAATGTGTTGCACAGATAACATTTCTCAGTTCAAGAAGAAATTCCTTAGTCTGTGGAAAGGAGTCTCAGTGAATCCTATCTTTTTTTTTCTTTCTTTCTTTATTTTGTATATATCAAAAAAACAGTAAAAAGAATTTAAAAATGCTGAAGAGTTAACAATAACTATACAGAGGATAAGAATCATAAGCATGGCTTATCAAGGGTGGAAATGCAGATAAGATTGCTACACATATATTTTCTTTGTGTACAGCTTTCCCTCTGAATTTTTTTCCATCCCTGTATATCCTTATTGAAGGTCTCTTCCCCCTCCCACCACATCTGATCATTTTTCTTCTCTGCAACTCCCAATCCCCTCCCTTGGCAGGGAGCAGACAGTCCTATTGTCACACTGGCCCAATAATGCTTTGATCAGAGACTCATTCATTTTCTTACTGCCAAAACTTCAGAAAAACTTACTTTTGTGGCTTAAATAGTGATATACTGCCCACATTACATTATCCACTTCCAATATTTGCTCTCATCCATCTGTATTATGGCAAATCAATCCATTACTTGTTCATAAAATAGGTTGATTTGGCTAGATCTTCAATCATACCTTTTTCAGGGCTCTCTCCAGGGCCTTTCTCCCCTCACTCTCCTCTCAAACCCTCCTCTTCCATGTTCCCCCCAACTGACAACTGAGATCTCAGACAAAAACCACATTATAATGCAATATTCTTTGGCTCCCATAATCCATTGCTGAACAAAATTATAACTATTAAATAAATAAATAAATAAATAAATTTTTAAAAATTGAAAGACCAGAGACCTTTAATCATTTTGTGCCTCTGGAAATTATTTTTAGTTAGGATAAAAAGCAGAATCCTGAGCTTATGAAAATTATCATCTAGTGGTCGCAACATCATAATTGTGTTTTTCAGAAAGTCAGAAATTAATGATTCTTTTTCCAGATACAGAATATAGAGAAAGTAAGTCTTGTGACTAAGATAGGTTCTTTTAGAACTAGTTCATATCTCATCACTAGTAAGCCTTGTAATAATGATAAACCATCAATAGCCATGGACCAGAGAGATGCACCCAGAGTCCATTAAGTGGAATGTTTTACATTTATTTAAGGCATAAAAGTAGGAAAGCTCTTATATAAGCCATGCAGACTAGCTCCTAATCATTTGAGTAGTGACCAGCATAAGAAATCCATAGCATTCTGATATGACTAGAAATAGTCACATATTACTTTTTGTTATGTTTAATAAATGATTAACACTAATTTACTTTCAGTACCATAGGAAGAACCTGTCACAAAAGAGTAAGTGATTGCTGTTTACCTATTTCCTCTTAAATAATTCCTGGAACATTAGCACTTAGAAAGTTAAGGAAACGCAGAAAACCAATGAAGATTATGAAACCTAATACATTTACAAGTCCCCTCCCCAGGGTTGTAAAGAGCAAAATACTTCTGGAATAGAAAATTCTTTCCTGTGAAACTTCCTGAAAGTTAGACAGACAGCTTCAGTGATGTAGCTTATATAAGTCTTCTCTACTGGAATTGATGTTTTAAAGAAAAAACTGTCTTTGAGTCACCCATATTTCTGCAAGGACCACAATTTACTAATTTTCACAAGCTAGATTTGTATGAGATTATGCCTTTGGTCTATTGTCTGTCCCCTTTTTGAGATGAAAAGATGTTTATTCACATTTTCTCAGTAACAGTCAAACAAAGTGACATATAGAAAATAGATGTGTAAAAATTCTAAGATGCTAACATTTATGCCTTTTATGATTGCTTTAAAATTTTATAAATATAATTTACTTAGTTTTTGAGATTATAATCATATATTTTTTTCCTTAAAATCCACCCATGTATCACTCCTTTCTTTCAAATTCATGACATCTATCTCATTAATAATTATCATGTATGTATCTTTGTCTGTTCATTGAAAATTGTATATAAGATTTCAGTGTACTTTAACATCACCAGGCCATCAGGTATGTGATACTTTCATTCTGTGTTCTGGATTAGGGATAAGGTAAATGATATAAAGGATCTGATACTTATCCCTTTAGATTTCAGAAATTCTCATTAACTTTTCTAGACAAAAAATAAATTTTAAAGAATATCATAAATACCTTAAAGTATTTTTCTATTAATTTTTGCTATGATTCTATATGGCAGAAACTTTGATTATTTCATAGATTAATAAAAAAATAAGATTTAGAAATGGTGTAGCTTTCAAATCTATATATCTAGGAAATATTGAAACTAGAAGCTAAGCCAATTTGTCTTATTGTCTTCATTTATATTCAAAATACATAAGATGTTTTTATTTTCAACTGAGTTACAATAAAAATGTTAAATTAGATTATACATTATTTCAGCTCATTGGTTAAATAAGTTAAAAAATAGTTGAGGGACATCTAGGTTGTTTCCAGGTTCTAGCTATTACAAATAATGCTGCTATGAACATAGTTGAGCTAATACCTTTGGAGTGTGAATGTGCCTTCTTAGGGTATAAACCCAGAAGTGGTATTGCTGAGTCCTTGGGGAAATTGATTATCAATTTTCTGAGAAACTGCCATATTGCATTCCAAAGTGGCTGAACAAGCTTACACTCCCACCAACAATGGAGGAGTGTTCCCCTTGCTCTGCATCTCTCCAACATAGGCTGTCATCTGTGCCTTTTATCTTAGCCAATCTAACAGGTGTTAGGTGGTATCTCAAAGTTGTTTTGATTTGCATTTCTCTGATGGCTAAAGATGATGAGCACTTGTTCAGGTGCCTTTCAGCCATTCATAGTTCCTCTGCTGAGAATTCTCTTTTTAGATCTGTACCCCATTTTTTGATTGGGTTATTCAAGGTTTTGGGCTCTAGATTCTTGAGCTCTTTATATATCTTAGAGATCAGTCCTCTATCACTTGTAGGGTTGGTGAAAATCTTTTTCCATTCTGTAGGCTGTCGTTTTGTCCTATTGACAGTGTCCTTGGCTTTGCAGAAGCTTCCTAGCTTCAGGAGATCCCATTTATTGATTGTTGGTCTTAGTGTCTGTGTCACTGGTGTTATATTTAGGATGTGGTTGCCTGTGCCAATTTGTAGAAGTGTATTTCCCACTTTCTTTTCTATCAAATTCAAAGTGGCTGGGTTTAAGTTGAAGTCTTTGATCCACTTGGATTTGAGTTTTGTGCAGGGTGACAGGCTCTGATATATTTGCACTTTTCTACACACTTCCAGCTATGCCAACGCCATTTGTTAAATAAATAAAGATGACATCAGCTATGAGTTTAAGCAATGGTGGAAAATGTACCTATGCTGACCTTCTCTTCTAATCAAATTGATAACCATCAAAATTATTATTATAAAATCTTCATCTAGTAATTGATAGAAGCAGATGCAGAAATCTGCAGCTAAGCTTGGTTGAGCTCCCGGTCTAGTTGAAGAGAGGGCGGAGAGATTATATAATCAAGGAGGTAGAGATCTTAATGAGGAAATCTATAAAATCAGGTGACCTGAGGTATTGAGAGTTAACTGACTCTGAACTGACAGCTGGGGACCTCTGAATGTGGATGATAGTTAAATGCATGGGAAGGTTATGAGACCTCTTGCAGTGGTGCCAGAATCTATTTCCAGTACATGAGCTGGCTTCTTGGAGCTCATGCTCTGCAGAGGAACAATTTGCTCAGCCTTGATACTGTGGGGACAGGCTTAGTCCTATATCAACTAGATTGGCCAGACTGCATTGACTCACCCTGGGTGTCCTTACCCTTTCTGAGGAATAGATAGTAGAATGGGGTTGGAGGAGAAGAGGGAGGGGTAATAGTAGTGGTTATATCTTTTTACCAAATGTCTGTCATATGTTCTGGATTTTTGCAATCTTTTATTTTATTATAGAACCATAGATGAACCCTTCACTGTTTCACTCTGA
Source organism: Sigmodon hispidus (assembly GCA_004025045.1). Classification (NCBI taxonomy): domain Eukaryota; kingdom Metazoa; phylum Chordata; class Mammalia; order Rodentia; family Cricetidae; genus Sigmodon; species Sigmodon hispidus. The sequence continues at coordinate 40,173 of PVIH01001893.1, forward strand.
CTGCAGCCCTTTATACATTACACTTTTGTCAGCTTTAAGCAGTCAAGAGAGACCTGTAAGCACAAGACCCTAAATGGAGTGTGAATATCCTCTAAGAAGAAGACTAATGGGCCACCCAACTCATCCTTCTTTATATCATTCTCGGAATTGTTTTCACGACTCATAGCTAAAAGAATTGGACTAAGGGCTTCTTTGAATTAGTTAACTTTTCTGTTTCACTAACTCTCAGAAAACCTGAGGAATTTCCAGAGCAGCTGAAAATCCCTTCATACCAATGCAACTCTTTGGCTGCTGCACTAGAGCTAAATATAGAATTTGTGTTCTTCTCTAGCAACTATGCTGTTTGTATATCTACTTGACCAAGAAAATTTAATGACAGGCCTTCCCTCCTATGCAAGGGCTTTTGTATCACTTCTACTCTTCAGCTTGCTCACTCCACGTCCATCTTTTGTTATCTTTGTCCTCATACTTATATTCATCTTTTATTTTAAATGTTTTACAAGAATTTTTTTCTGGATTAAATTATTGTTATCGCAAGCTCAACATTAGGATGATGGCCACTTTGTCTAGGTCCCTACTGGGTTCCCTAATTATTAATATCCTCTTACTCACTATAGTTCCTAATCTAATGAACTACTTCAGAAAGTTTTTCCAAAAACTAATGATGGCAAGCATATCATCCACCTAAGGTGATTAACTTAAAACATACCTTCTTCTATAGGAAATAATCCTAGCTATGACTACTTAGACCCTCTACTGCCCACCATGAGAGGGAGTCAGTAAGAGAACACATCACCACCATTATTTTTATGTGTTCTCAGGTTCTGGAATGGAGGCTCAAATGGACTGAAAATCTCCAGACAATAATGTTGACATTATGAATAACAACTTTGGGTTGTCAGGATCTTCTAATGAGGAGATGAAATTATCAACCTCTTTTGGCATCAACTATTTTGAGACTGCAAAAAAACTGACCCACACATATAATCTTCATTTCACAACATTCCTCTTACCCATCTTATATAACCATCAACTTTTGTACCACAAGCACAGAATCTTTACTACTAGAAAAAGACTAGTGTCCTTTAGTTGTCTTGATTAGAGAACAATTCTGTTTGTGTGGAAGTAGGTCACTGCTTTGTTACCTCAACCAATCCCAATTAAACATTTGATTCGTCATACACAAACCTGAATTCCCAATGTCTCAGTGACTCCAACTTAAGATTTAATATACTGAAACTGCTACATAGAGAAATAAAAACCAGAAAGTATTCTTTTATATATGGTCACAGACAAAATATTTTTTTCTTTTTTTAAATTCTTTTTCTAATTCTTTTTCAATTAAAAACTCTCTTTTATATCTTCTACTTCTCTCACTCCCTTTCCTCCTTCCATTCCCTCCCAGTCCTCTATCAGCCTTTCCCATCACATTTCCCTATTCATTTTCCAAGAAGGACAAGGAACCTCAAGGTGGGCCAGCCAGCTGGCATATCCAGTTAAGGTACGTCTGAGACTCTCATCCCAGTATTAAGGCTGAGTTATGTGTTCCTCTGTAGGAAATGGCCTCTGAGATGTCAGTTCATGCACTAGGAACATAATCTGATTCTACTGTAAGAGGCTACACAAGCTACGTATGGCATTTGACAGTCCTTTACCTTTGAAGGGTTTAGTTCCTTTCCATGAAGCTTCCTCAGTGATTACTTCAGAGTCAATGAGCTCCCAATACATTGCAATAAGTCTCCTCCTCATGATCCTGATCCCTTTGCTCATATACTTCATACTCTCTCTCTTCTGTTGAACAGGGAGCTCAACCTTTTGCTGAACTATGGATCTCTACTTCTGCCTCTATCCATTGCTGGATAAAGTTTCTATAATGACAAATAAGGTAGTCATTCATTTGATTACAAAAGAAATCCTGTTTAGGTACTCTTTATACTATTGCTTGGATTCCTAGTCAAGGACATCTTGTGGGTTCTTAGAAGTTTCCTTAGCACCAGGTTTTTTTCTAAGTTCACAGTGGCACTCTCTGTCAAGATATTCATTTCTTTGTTCTCTCACTCTGTTGCTCCTCTCACTTGACCATCTCCTTCTTTCATGATTTGTTCCCACATCCTCTGGCTCATTCCCTGTTATGAACACAATTTACTCAGGAGATCCTCTCTATTTTCCTAGAGGGATCTCTGAATGTCTTTCTTAAGTCCCTCCTATTACACAGCTGTTGGGAGTTGTGATTTGCAGCCTGGTTATTCATTGCTTTATGTCTAAAATCCACTTATGAGTAGAACATACAATGTCTATTTTGGGGGGCTTATGTAACCTCACTCAGAATAATACTCTCCAAATTCATCTATTTCCCCGCAAATTTTAGGATGCCATTTTTTTTTCAAATGAGTAGTACTCTATTTTGTAAATGTACCACAGTTTTTAAATGTATTCTTTACTTGAAGGGCAACTAGATTGTTTCCAGGATCTGGCTATTACAAATAATGCTGCTATGAACATAGTTGAGCTAATGCCTTTGAGGTAAGAATGTGCATCAACTGGGTATATACCCAATAGTGATATTGATGGATAATTGGGTAAATTAATTCAAAGTTTTCAGAGGAACAGTTATGCTGCTTTCCAAAGTGGCTATACAAGTTTACATTTTTCACCAGCAATGGAGGAGTGTTCCCTTTGCTTCACATCCCCTCCACCATAGGCTGTGATATATGTTTTGATTTTCATTTTTCTGATGGCTAAAAATTTTTAAGAAATTTTTAAGTATCATTTAAAATTTTTCCTTTGAGTGCTTCTTTTTTTAGCTCTGAACTCCATTCTTAAATTGGATTATTTGGAGTTTTTGCCTTTAGTGTTTTGAATTCTCTGTATCACTTAGAGATTAGTGCTCTATCAGATACAGGGTTGGTGAAGATTTTTTCCCATTCTGTAGGCTATCTTTTTGTGTTATTATTTGTGTCCGGTAAAATAGTTTTGAATAGGCCATTTGTAGCACAGAAAATAAGACCAACTATCAACAAATGAGAAGTTTTGAATATAAAACCTGTGGAACAAAGCTAACTGTCAACCAAGTAAAAAGGTGACCCAAAGAATGAAGAGAAGATCTTTCCTAGTTGTTATACTTTTTTTTAGTGTTTTTTTCTTTTCTTATTATTATGAATAATGAAGTCACATTTTCTGTCTTTGTATATCCTTATTTAAGGTCCCTTCCCCCTCCCACTATATCAGGTCTTTCTTGCTTCTCCACAACTCTCCATCCCCCCACCCCATTGGCAGGCAGTCCCAAGGTCTCACTGTCTCAATATTGCTTAGTTCAGCCTCCACTCCTGGCAAATCCAGTTTTCTCCCCCCAACATCAAGACTGAGTCAGGTGTTCCTCTAGGGGGAGTGGGATCCAAGGAGTCAGTCCAAGGAGTTTCTAATCCCAAACTGTTCAGTGGTTGTGGTTTGCAGCTTGGGCATGCTTGGATTTGTTTGTTTGTTTGTTTGTTTAGAGTCCACTAATGAATGAGTACATCCCCTGCTTATCTTTCTGAGTTTGTGATACCTCGCTCAGGAAGATATTCTCCAATTCCATCCATTTACCTGCAAATTTTAGGATATCATTTTTTCTTACTGCTGAGTAGAACTCCATTGTGTAGATGTACCACAGCTTGTTAATTCATTCCTCAGTTGAGGGGCATCTAGGTTGTTTCCAGGTTCTTGCTGGTACAAATACTGCTGCTATTAACATAATTGAGCTAATGCTTTTGGGATGCGAATGTGCATCTTTAGGGTATAGGCCCAGTAGTGGTATTGCTGGATCCTCATGAAAATTGGTTACTAGTTTTCTGAGAAACAGCCATACTACATTCCAGAGTCGTTGAACAAGCTGACACTCCCACCAACAATGGAGGAGTATTCCCCTTGCTCTGCATCCTCTCCAGCATAGGCTATCCTCTGTGTTTTTGATCTTAGCCATTCTGACAAGTATAAGGTGGTATCTCAGAGATGTTTTGATTTGCATTTCTCTGATGGCTACAGAGGTTGAGCACTTTTTCAAGTACCTTTCAGTCATTTATTATTCTCCTGAGAATTCCATTTTTTAGTTCTGAACCCATTTTTAAATTGGGTTATATAGGGGTATGGGCACTAGTTTCTAGAATTCTCTATATATTTGAGACTTCAGTCCTCTGTCACTTGTAGGGTTGGTGAATTTTTTTCCCCATTCTGTGGGTTGTCATTTGTCTTTTTGATTGTGTCCTTTGCTTTACAGAAGCTTTTCAGTTTCAGGAGATTGGATTAAATACCTTGCTGTAATAATAAATAAAAGAAGTAACAGATCTATTTGACATAAGCTTTAAATTTCCCAAAGAAAGAAATCTAAGAGGATATTAGAAAATGGAAAGGTTTCTGTTTCTGGATAGGTAGGATTAACATATTAAAAAAGAAATCCTATCATAAGGAATCTACAGATTCAATGCAATTCCCATCAAAATCCCAACACAAATTTTTACAGACCTTGAAAGAACAATACTTATGTGTATTTGGAATAACAAGAATGCCAAGATTGCCAAGACAATTTTGCTTAACAGAAGAACCTCAGGAGGCATCACCATCCCTGACTTCAAGTTATACTATAGAGCTACAGTAATATAAACAGCCTGGTACTGGCATGAAAACAGACTTGTAGATCAATGAAATCAGACTGAAGACCCCAACATTAACCCACATACCTACGAACACCTGATTTTTTGACAAAGAGGCCCAAAACATTCAGTAAAAAAAGATAGTATCTTTAACAAATGGTGTAGGTTTTTTTTTTTGTTGTTTTGCTTTCCTAGTGTTTTGTGATTCTTGTTTTTTTCTTCTTTATTTATTTTGTATTTATCAAGAAAAACAGTAAAATGAATTTAAAATGCTGATAAGTTAACAATAACTATGAAGAAGATAAAAATTATAAGCATGACTTATCAAGGGTGATAATGCAAATAGGATTGCTACACATATATTTACTTTGTGTTCAGCTTCCCCCCTGAATTTTTTTTTCATCCCTGTATATCCGTATTCAAGGTCCCTTCCCCCTCCTGCCACATCAGGTCCTTTTTTCTTTTCCACAACTTCCCATCCCCTGCCTGGGCAGGGAGCAGACAGTTCTATGGTCTCACTGACCCAATAATGTCCCAGCAACCACATGGTGGCTCACAACCATCTATAATGACATCTGGTGTCCTCTTCTGCCACGTGTGTATACAAAATAAGTCTTAAATGGTATAGTTTTAACTGGATGGAAGTTTGTAGAAAAATACAAATAGATCCAAAGCTATTATTCTGCATAAAACTCAAATCCAAGTGGATCAAAGACCTCAACATAAACCCAGCTACATGAAACTTGATAGAAAATAAAGTGGTAAATACCTTCCAATGCATTGGCATAGGTGACCACTTCCTTAATATAACACCAGTAGCACAGACACTAAGAACAACAATGCTTCACTGTCTAAATCTTATTTATTTTAACACCACAAACCTTTGTTCTACTGTCAACTTCTGGTTATTCTCAAATTCAAGTATTCTAAAGAAAATAAGTTTTCTACAACCATCCTAAAGACTGAATTATGAATTCTTATGATTTCTCATCTTTTATTGAAATTTTGGCCAATGTTAAGTCATCTTAAGTAAAAGGTGTTTTTTGGTCACAGTTATAGTCCATCATCTTGCACAGTACTCAGTCCCTGTAATCTCTTTATCAAATATTTCCTGACTGAATGAACAAATACAGATTGAAACAGTGGTAGAATTAGTTCCATATTTCACTACCTAAAGAAATGTAATTCTGCACACTCAATCTTAAACATTTTGCACTTTAATCTTAAGAAAACAAAAATCAGTGATGATAAAACTGTAGAACCTGAACTACTTTATCTATACCTCTTGCCTTAACCTTTAGCTCTTTCAGAGGAATAAAGATCAGATTGCATAGAGATTAATCTTCAAACTATGTCACTAGATCTATGTCTGATACATTATGTTAAAAGTGGGAAACACTTGGTTATTTAGTGAATGGGGTTTTGCCATTTAAAAGAAACCTCTGTTTCATGGATTGATGAGGGAGACAAAAAACAGTTTGCCTTGATACTGGGATGAAGCAGCTACCTACTTTGTGTGTTGACTTTCTGTTTGTGAGATATATAGGCAGCATTTCTAATGAATCCACTAGAAGTGGCTGGAATATTATGATTTATAGTACTGTTCCATTCTCTATCACAGCATTTTATTAGATGGATGGGAAGCTGGTAGTAATGAGGTTAGGAATGAGCAAACATTCATCAAACCCTGCTACATCTTCTCAGGAAAGACAACACACTATCTCATGTGTCACAGGCAGTGATCTAGGTCACAATGATATAAAATGTGTGATTAAAACCAAGCATTTGACACTAGGTAACAGGCATCTAGTTAAAAAATAGCTGTAGTGTTCCTGACTTTTAATTAAACCCAACTCATAAATATGTACTGTGGGAAATATACTGCAGATGGGGTTGTTTTTGTTCCACCATGTAACAATTACCTCTAGAATAGGAGCTTTCTTTCATTCTATGGTCTTCTCAGCCAGGTAATGAACTAAATATGAATGTTAAACCACAATATAAAACAAGTATGAAGCAAAATCTCCATTTATTGAACTTTCATTTGCCTCTCCAACTTGTTCTTATGATGTTGCCTAAATCTTCAGCATTTTCTCCACAAGGCTATGAAGGTCAAGTGAAATATATTTTATATTTAATCATTTCTAACAGTCTTTCACAGGGCACCTGTTTGAATAATGATTGGGATAGAAAGAATTTTTCAAATGCTAAACCTTTGACTTTCACACACTTTCCCTGCTTAGTCTTTGGCAGAAGATTCATTAGTCAGAACATTTTTATAAGTATCAATGCCTGGTACTAGTGTAATAATAATAAAAGAATAGTGAGGGTATTAATAGATAACTAGCTAATTAAGAAGTTTTAAAAATTGTGTTAGGTGTTTAGAAATCTGAGATAATAATTTAGACTGGATAGAGAATTCATGTGGATAAGAATTAACTTTCATAAATTATGAAACTTACTTGTTGCATCATAAACTTTAATATAAATTACATATATAACTTATATTATATAAGTTATATATAATATAATTACATAAGTTGTATATGTTATGTACAATATATAACTTATATATGTCATATATATTATATATAATATAATAATAATAATAAACAAACCTCTTGGTAATTTCATTAAAATCAAGAGGTCCTTATTCAACAGGTCTTGGTGGAGCCTGAGATTGTATGTTTCTGACAGGGTCTCAGAAGATAGGGATCATTCTTTTTTCTGAACTAAACTTTCCATAAAATGTGTTAAAATAGAGCCTTAATTTCTTATCATTGCAGGGCTTAAGGCTTTATGTCTCTTGACTCTTGAATCCAGTAAAATTACATGCTACTTAAGTAGCACCTACTGATTTCTTTAAGAGGTAGACTGTCAAATGCCTACTATTTTTGGAGCAATAACATTAAATTAAGGTCATTTGTGAATATACCCTCATGTAATTCATTTTTCAGATAATTTTTCTCATGTCACATTTTAATTCAGTAAACATCGTATTCAGACAAATCTTTATCAGAACAAACCTTATTTATTTATTTATTTATAGAATAAAGTCACATTTTGTATCTGTGCATTACCCTCCTGACCCCTCTGACCAGTCTCTCTTCTCCTCACCCTTTTATAGTCTACATGTTCCTATTTTAGCTATTCTATCCTTTATCTCTTTGAGGCTGATTACCTATAGATTTAATTATGCAGCTATTATTTTATTTGCTTTGGATATGAAGCCCAGACATCTCTTCTTTTATTTACTCATGTTTGTATGTGATTTTATTTAACTTTGTGTTACTTTTCACTCTCATTTTACTATTATACTTACTAATAATGTCACTGTTTGCTTGATGGTGAACTCTAAAGACATTTCTGTGTACACATCATACTTTGGCGACTAAGTGTTTCTGTTGTGATAAAACACTATGGATAAAAGTAATGTTAGAATGAGAGGATTTAATTTATTTTATAGATTCTATAGTTCATCATCCATAAAGTCCGGACAGAAATTCAAGGCAGAAATCTGGAAACAGGAACTGAAATCATGCCCACAGATAAATGGCGCTCATTGCTTTCTTAATCTTGAGTTTAATTATAGCTCTAGAGGCTTTAAGAGGAAGTTCCTGAAAGACATCAACATTGACCTCTCCTTTAAAGAAAGCCACTGCTTACTCTGTAGAGAATACAACATTAATTCTCTTAGACAAAATTAGAAAACAATATTGTACTAGCAAAAATAGAGAGACAGATATATGATTTGCTAATAGGACCTACTACTTCCTAGGACCATCAGAATTTGAGGATCCAATGCCTTAAACCTCATCAAATTCTTACATATCACCTTTCCAAGATACAGAATTCCATTGTTTTCAATCTGTACTCTTACTTTAGCTGACAATACTCTATGAGGCTGACAAATCATTGAACTAGTATTCCTGTTACAGAAAGGTACTTTACACACTACCAAAGGGGAAAGGTAAACCGCAACACAACTGCAAACTGATAAATCTACAAAAATGGCCTGCCTTCAAGATGTTCTAGTGCAATAGTGACACAAAGCTTGTGGGAGTCACCAACCAATATCTAATTAAATTTAAAGCTTATTCTAGAGGATGAAACCTATCTCTTACGTGGCTTGGACAGCCAAAAATCTGAAACCAGGTAGCCAGGGACCTGGAGAAAAAAAGTACTAATATTCTGTTAAAACATATAGCAATAAAATTACCCCCAATGATATTATGCTATAATCATAAATAGGCACCTTACTTAGACATCAACAGTGATTTTTTTCTTCTGCAGTAGATTGGAACAAATATATATACCCACACCCAGACAATTTTCAGAGAGTTAGAGACCTTGGAATACTCTTTCCTAAATGGAAAATCTTCAAAACCTCTCTTACCTCGGGGCATAAGGAATCTTGTGAAGAGGAGATATAATAATAGTAAGAGCCAGAGAATCTGGAGGACATCACAGACAGAATGGTTTCTAAACTAAGATGGGCTGTTACTCCTATGAACACACAGAGACTGGAAGCATGCAAAGGTCCTGTGTGGTTCTGCTCCAGATTTTGTTCTTGCACTGAGAGAAGTAGACATAAGACTAGATCAATAACTCAGAAGCTATCTTCAGCTGACACCTACTTCCAAATGAAAACTTAGTTTTCGCCAACGGAGTGTTCCTAGAGATACAATCTACTTTGAAAGGCAGACTCCATGTCAAGCAGAAGATGGGAAATACTAAAGAAATTTAATGGCATCATTGAAGGTTCTCTGTCTCATGATGCTTTGGGAGAAGTTTTTATTTTCTATTTACAGGTCTTTGGATATATTTTATGGATTCTGGATTTTTATTTTTTTATCTTTTATTATAAATAAAGTCACATTTTCTATCTGTGTACATCCTTATTCAAGGTTCCTTTGCCCTCCTACCTGATACAGTCACTCTCTCTTCTCCACATTTCCCCATCTACTCCCCAACAAGGGCACTAAGTCCCAAGGGCCCAATTTTGCTCAGTTCAGCATCCACTCCTTGCAGATCCTGGTTGTCCGATATGATACAAGGGATTATTACCAATTTTTTATATCTGTTGATATTTGCTTTATGACCAATTATGTGGTCAATTTTAGAGAAAGTTCCATGAGGAGCTGAGAAATCTACAAAAATGTATATTCCTTTGCACTTGGGTGGAAGCTTCTATAAATATCTATTAAATCCATTATAACCTCTGTTAGACTACTTATTTCTCTGCTGAGTCTCTGTCTAGTTGTCCTATCCAGGGTTGAAAGTGGGGTATTGAAGTCTCACACTATTAGGGTGTGAGAATTGATGTGGAATTTGAGCTTTAACAATGTTTCTTTTACATAGGTAGGTGCTGTTATATTAGGGGCATAAATATTCAGGATTGAAATCTCCTTTTGACCAATTTTTCCTGCAATGAATAAGTAGTGACCATCTTGGTCCCTTTTTATTGCTTTTAGCTTAAAGTCTACTTTGTTAGATATTAGGATGGCAACCCCAGCTTGTTTCTTAGGGCCATTTGCTTGGAAAATCTTTTCCCTACTCTTTACTCTGAGCCTGTGTACTTTGTTGTTGAGGTGTGTTCCTTGTATGCAGCATAAGGATGTCTTCTGTTTTTGTATCCATCTTGTTAGTTTGTGTCTTTTCATAGGTGAGTTGAATCCATTGATATTAAGGAATATTACTGAGCACTGATTGATATTGCCTGCTATTTTGGGTGGTAGCTTGTGTGTAATTCCTTTATCTGGTCTTTTCTTCTGTGGGATTACTGATTGACTGTGGTTTCATGGGTGTATCTGGGATCTTAGATTGGAGTTATACCTCTAATGCTTTCTGAGTGGCCGGATTTATGGATAGGTATTGTTTCAGTCTGACTTTGACATGAAATATATTGTTTACTCCATCTATGATCATTGCAAATCTTGATGGGTATAGTAGTCTAGGTTGGCAGTCATGTTCTTTTAGTGTCTGTATAACTTCTGACCAAGCCCTTCTTGCTTTCACTGTTTCCACTGAATAGTCAGGAGTTATTCTGATGGCTCTGCCTTTATAGGTAAGTTGGCACTTTTCTTTTGCAGCTCTTAAAAATTTTCTTTGTTCCATATGTTTTGTGGCTTGATTATTATGTGGCAAGCAGACTTTTGGGGGGTTCATATCTATTTGTTGTTCTGTATGCTTCTTGTATCTTTATAGGCATTTCCTTCTTTTAGTTAGGAAAGTTTTCTTCTATGATTTTATTGAATACATTATCTGTGCCTTTGAGCTGGTATTCTTCTCCTTCTATTCCTATTGTTCTCAAGTTAGGTCTTTTCATGGTGTCCCAGATTTTCTGAACATTTTGTGTTATGGCTTCTTTTCATTTTTAACATTTTCTTTAACTGATGTATCTATTTCCACTACTGAGTCTTCCACTCCAGATATTCCCTTTCTATCTCTTGGATTCTGTTGTTTATGCTTGTATCTGTAGTTCCAGCTCTTTTCTTCAGATTTTCTATTTCTATCTTTACCTAATTTTTTGCCTTTTTTTATTGCTTCTATTTCAGTTTTCAGTTTCTGAAATGTTTCTTTCATTTTTTGGTTTACCTTTTCTTGGTTTTCTTTCAAGCATTTGTTCATCTCTTCCAATTTTTTGTTTGTATTTCATTCTATTTCTTTAAGAGAATTTTTTATATCTTCTTTGAAGGCTTCAATAATATTCATAAGGGTATTGTTTCTTTCTGTTTCCTCTATATTGCTCTGTTCAGGTCTTGTAGTTGTAGAAGCACCAGTTTCTTCTGGTGTTACCTTGTTGTTCTTTATATTATACGTGTATTTTTGCACTGGTGTCTGCCCATGGCTTCAGCAGTTCACTATTAGGTCACTACTAGTCAGTTTTGGCAAGATGACTTTTGTGTCTCCTGTCTTCTCTGAGCAAGGGGTCTGCTCGATTTCTGACTCTGCTCTGGACAAGGGTCTGAATTTCAAATCCTTATTCCTTCTCTGATGATGCAGTTTTCCGTGTAGACCAGGCCTGGCTTTGCAAGGTCCCCTCTTTTAGGTGTAGGTGGAGGAGCCTTTTACAGCCAAACCCTAGTCCTGTCTGCTAAGGAGAGTCTGGAATCAGACTCTCCATATTGACCCTAGTCCTGGAGAGTGACTTTCCAGAAAGGTGATCAGGGTACCAGAACCTGCTCACCTCTGGACAGGGTCTAAATTTCAAAGTCCTCTGTCCTTCTCTGCTGACACAGTTGGGTGCAGGGCCAGCTGTAGAAGGTCCCCTCTTTTAGGTGTGGCTGGAGGAGCCTCTCATAGCCAAACTCTAGTGCTGTCTGCTAAGGAGAGTCTAGCATCAGACTCTAAAGATTGACCCTGGTCCCAGAGAGTGAATTTCAAAGTCCTCGGGTCCTTCTCTCTTCTGTCTTTTTTAAATGTGATTTCTGTGTATATAAATGTGTGTATCTTGGTATTTATATGTGTTTCTTGCACTGTTTTATTACAAAATGATTCTCAACAACTTCTCAATATAATCTGGTAATATTTATTGTTCCAGAAATACATTCCATACAAAGACAATTCTGGTGGGATAAAAAGGGGACATAGACACACAAAGGAATGTTGAGGAAGCTTCTTCCTCAAGCATGCTGGGACCATAAGAGCAAGTCACTTCCATGTCTTAGGGTCTCCACGCAGCTGACCACATCTGATGGGATTCAGTTCCTTGATGTCACAAGTGTTTACATGGGTAAATTCTGATTTCCTGCCAAATCTTCCCCTTTTGTCTAAATAAGAAAGTTCTAAACTAAGTATAAAACTATATACTATAGAGATTATCTTAGGGTTGTATCTGGGGAAGGACAAGGCACTAACATAAGCAAGGTCACATGACAACTAAAACACAACAAATACAAGCTATATCTTAATGTCTAGAATATTGATACAAGGCAATGCACAGGGATTACTTCAAGGCTGTTTATCTTTAATGATAAAGTTCTAATACCTGAATGTTTTTGCTGAGATATGAAGTAATAGCAACCTCAACCCTCCAGTCTTCAACACCTTCAAGACCTGAGGGAGAAAAATATATTAGCGGAAGATTGGAAGCATGAGAGGGTAGCTTCCAAGATTTAGAAGAAGACAATGACAGTTATCTACCTGGACAGTCATCCACAACTTCTCTGTACAGTGGGCATATCCACCTTTCTGGCTACTGGTCTAGGATATCTGACAAGTCCCTTCAGAAGCATGGTATTTTGGGGAGAGATCATCTTATCCTGTCCAGGCAGGCTTTGGTGGTCTCTATTTTTCATCCAGTTCATCCAGATTGGATAGTGTGCATACTGAGAGTAGTCAGGGCAAGTGCAAGTGCAGTCCTTTACTCATCAGGCCATTATCTGCCAAAGAAGACAATCTCTTTGTGAGATGTCCATGATGCTCAACACCACCTTGGGAAAGGAACAGTGATGCCAGGAATTGTCATGTCTCTCAAGGCCAAATTGTAGATAATAAAATCTTAAATGCCATATTATCTCATTCTATAAAGTAGTTGAATATGCCTATCTATCTGATATATTCTAGCATGTTTCTAGAAATCCTGAGTATCCAGATTGTTATGTGGCAAGTGTGAATAGTGGTAATCTGCATTTCCAGTCAACTGAGAAAGTGAAGCTTACATTGTAAGAATAAGCGTTCCATAAATCAGTGTACAATTTCTTCATAAAGAGTTCAAGTATGACAATCTTATGAATATTAACCAGGATACACATATTGAATAAAGTGACAATTGGTCCTAACTACATATCATTGTACAAAATATCTAAACAGAGTTATACAAAACAACTTGTGTATATATTACAACAAATGTTATGATTAGCATAAATAGAGGTAGAAATTGTATTATGGAGATGACAACATACTTAATATGCATTAATATGCAAAACATTTTAAACAGAAGTAGAAATGTGCAAAATAGAGCAATCATACATTCAATTTTATATCAATATATAGATTATCTCAATCAAATATATAAAATAATTTTCCATTTGTATCAATATACAAGCATCTGTACCATGGCAATTCATTTTTGGTTTATCTTTTGGCTAATAGTAGTTTACAGGTAGATATGATAATCTCCAATCCATTCCCTTTTCTCTTCTTTAAAAGGTGTTCCTACATCTATAATATCATTCTATCCTCTACCCAAGATTAACTTATAACCATTCTATCAGAATGATAATTGTCTATAACACTCAGATGACAAATTTATTGGGCGGAGGAAGTGGTTTCTCATTAGATTACTTCATTCTAGCTTGTGGGCAATGGTATCTCTGTGAGGTGCTGTAGAAATAAAAGTATGGTTAAGTCCTAATGAATTGACTATAAACATCTATAACCATTCTCATAGTACTGGGTAAGTCCACCTGAAAATCTTGTTAAAGGTATGATATGGAGCTACCTTTCAACTTTTCTGAATGTTCAATATATCAAAAGTGATCATTGAGTGGTGTATAACAGTTTCCTTCTTTTTCTTTCTCAGGGTTTTTTTTGATATGTTGGGGGCCCCATCTTTCTTCAGGATGCTTTGGAGAGTGCTGGTAGGAGAAATTGTTGTTTATATTGGAGACTCCAATAGATACTAATATCAAGTGAAGATATTGAGTTTTCAGGAAGGATAATGTGCAGATAAGATTCTTAGATTAAAAGAGCAGAAAATGCAGAAATAAGTAGGATTTAAAATAAAAGTTCAATAATAGTGGTCCCTATATCATCTATCTTCTGTCTCACACCAGGTGGCTTTTCTGACATGAGACAGAATTTCTCAGGTTTTCTTTAAAAATGTGCTTGGGTTTAGAGAGGGAGAAAGCCACTTGCTCCAGAACCAGTCTTTTTTATGATCAAACCAGGATCACTCTTTTACATGTATAATTTAGACATAGATGTACAGTAGTGAGAACTGAGAAATGACCCTCAATTGCCGAAAGTGCATATCAGTGCCGATTGTCCTTATGTTCCTCAGTACTCCTTTCATATATAATCTTCCTCCAGCTTTAGAAGTCTAAGTGTTAAGCATCCTATTAATGTTGTGAAGAGGGTGGTATTCGTTCTTTTGTAAAAACAGACAGAGAGCTGATTTCCAAAATACATTTTAAAAACTGAAGAAATTAGACACCAACAAACCAAAAAATTTAATTAAAAATGTCAAAGAGATCTAAACAGAATTTCCAAAAGAGGAATCTCAAATGGCAAGAAACACTTAAAAAATGTTCAACATCCTTAGCCATCATTTGGAAATGTAAACCAAAATGATTCTGAGATTCTATCTTCCACTGTCAGAATGGCTAACATCAAAACTACAAGTGACAGCTCATGCTGGAGGGGATGTGGAGTAAGGGAAACATTCTTCCATTACTGGTGGGAGTGCAAACTTGTATAGCCAGTATGGAAATCAATATGGTGGTTTCTCAGAAAACTGTGAACCTATCTACCTCAAGACCCACATATTAACTCTTGATACTTATACCCAAAGGATACTCAATCATAAAAGGACATTTCTTCAGCCATGTTCAGAGCAGCTTTATTTATAATAGCCAGAACTTAAAAATTATTTATAGGTCCTTCAACCAAGGAATGGATAAAGAAAATGTGGCATATTTACACAATGGATTATTACTCAGTTTTTAAAAAGGACCCTGCCCCAACTTTGTTAGGTGAAAGTTCCTTACCACATATCCAATTGTCATATCAGCAAATGAGCCATTACGTCTTCTCCTTGGGAGGGCTCTCCTTTTTGAATTGGCTCTTTATCAATCTTGCTATTACCCATATTTTTTCTTTTCCTGTGGAAATAAAAGCAAAACCCCTACCTCATCAAAGCACACTGGAGAGATGACTCAGATGTTAAGAGCACTGACTGTTCTTTCACATGTCATGAGTTCAATTCCGAGGACCACATAGTGGATCACAACCATCTATGATGATATCTAGTATCCTGTTCAGTATACTGTATACATAACAAATAAAAATCTTTCTTTTAAGAAATAAATTCTGATATATCAGCTGTCTATAACTTTAATCAGTGTTTCTCAATAGTGATGGAAGACTATCTCTATGATTATATATTTGAAGGCTATTTCAGCCCTGTAGCCCTTTTGCATTTTTGTGTGGTAATATACTTCATACCTAACTATTTTAAAGGATTGAAGGATAGATATAAACAAATACTCTCTATGATGTATGAAATGAATGAGGGCTCTAAGAAAATATTACTTGCAAAGATGTGTGAAATGTATGCATGCTCTAAGAAAACATGACTAGATGGTAGATTTTACATCAATGAGGCCATTAAGAAGTTTGCTTCCTCCATAGAGGAGAGGTCTAAGTTGCTTAGAGAAGAGTGCATGCTTTATATTGATGATGAAATTAAGAAACAAGCAAAACATATCCATGAAGAGAATGAGAAACTTGTAAAATATGTATTCATAGAAAACGACAGAATTTTCAGCTCTATAAAGTAATTAGAAGGGTCATTTATTCAGGACAGTGAGACACTGGAAAAGACTATGACCTCTAGATTTCAAGACCATGAGGATTGTTTAGTAATGTTAGAAAGAGGTTCTGAGGCAACATCTGCCCGGAACAATCCAGGTCCTCCTATTAAAAGATATTATAGTAGGAAAGATGCTCTACCTAAGGTGGTTACAATGAAGGGATTGCCCCTACTCCATCAACACTATTCCCAGTCACCATAGAGACCAAGAGAGTATATGGAAAGGCTTCAGACAACGTAGAATATTATAATGTACCTATTCTTATGCAGGATTTGAAAACCATTAAGGAAGCCATAATGACATATGGAGTACACTCATCATACACGAGGCAATTTCTGAATACATGGTTGACACAGAATTAGGTAATCCCTAATGACTTTAGGATTTGTAAATCATAGTGTTAGACACTAGTCAACAATTACAGTAGAGAAATTGGTTTAAGGATGAGGTTAGAACCCTGGAATTTTGAGATCAAACTTAGGATGGCAACATCTCCAGGGAACAAATCCTTAGGAAAGGACAGCTTGCTGATGTGGCAGTTCAAACTACATATAATGACCATGCCCTTTTCTGTGCCATACTGCTGCTTTAAATGCTTGGGAAGAGGTTTTAAACCAAGGACAGAAAATTGAATCATGTATCCAGATCAAACAAGGTCTGAAGGTGCCTTATACAGACTTTCTACAGAGGTTGACTCAGGTTGTACTTAGAGCAGTGTCTTATCCAGGAGTTCAGATGTAGTTAATTCTCTCTTTAGCTTTTAACCATGCTGATATGGTATATATGACAATGCTCATGCCATTAAAAATCAGAGTGAACCCAGAGAGGAGTGGATTGAATATGCAATTAATGCTGAATCTCTACATACCAATGAGAAGAATTAGGTTAGGACAAGCTATTGCTAATGTTAGGATAAGAAATCAGCACATCATTTGTTTTAATTGTGGTATGCCAGAACATACAAAGAGGAATTGTAAGCAAGGTATCTATGGAAATACTCCCAGTCCCAGGAATGACTCAAACAGAAGGCCACTAACTTTGGGTTGTGCAGATGTGGCAAAGAATGACATAAAAAAATGAATATAAGCCACAAGAGACAAAGAAGGCAACCTTTCACCATTGGGAAATGTAACATGGGGCTTACTCCAGGAAGCCCCCAAAAAGCAGACTTCAAAGCCAACGAAGGTCCAGACACATCTGGTCACAGTGGAAGAGCAGCTTTTTCAGGACAAGTAGTGAATCCAAAGCCTGGAACAGAAGACCATGTAGCCGTAGACAATAGATTGCCTTTATAGGAAAATTTGAAGGTATTAAGTAAACTGACAAAATGTGTATTTTGGCAGACTTCCAGAAATGAAAAAAGACCAAAGTTGAAAATAAGAGTAGATCCCACTCCCCCTAGAACAACACCTGAATCAGTCTTAATGTTGTGGGGAGAAAACTGGATTTGCCAAGTGTGGAGGCTGAACTAAGCAATATTAGTACCTTGGGACCTTGAAATCGCCTGTCCATGGTGGGGATGGGAAGATGTGGAGAAAAAAGAATGACCTGATGTGGTGGGAGGGGTAAGGGACCTTGAATAAGGATATACAAGGATAGAAAAAGTGATGTCTTTATTCATAATAATAAAAAAGAATTGATAATATTTATATGCAGAGCTCAGTTAACATGGGAGCTGATGTTTCAGTCATAACTCCACAATTATGGCAACCCAGATGTCCTCTCAAGGAAGTAGATGTTCAGTTTTTAGGTGTTGAGACAATATCTCAGGTAAAACAAAGTGTGAGATGGTTAGAATACATAGGACCAAAAGGACAGAGAGGAACATTAAAGCCATACATGGCTAATATAGCCATAAACTTATGGGGTCATGGTCTTCTGCAACAATAGAACACCCAAATTAATATCCCTCCAGGCTAGAATATCAACCAGAGACTCAATTATGCCCCTGAAGACAATGTTTCAAGAGGCTAGGCAAGGTTCCAGGACTGGGGTGCTATGTGCAGAGTGTGTACCCACTCACTCTGTAGCAGATGGAGATAAACTCTGACTGCCACGGGCTCCCCAGCTGCTGCTGAGGAAATTTGCAGGGCTACCCACCTCCAACTGAGCAAACGGATAAGGACTGGGGACCCTGAAGGACAGACTCAGACCCTGCCCAGAGGTGAGGAGGGGTCAGCAGGCCCGAGCGCCTGTATCCCTGCCAGGGAGAGTTGAGCTCCCAATTGTTGCAGTTCTGGTTTTGGGACCAGGTATTGTCTGTAGAGCATGTACTCATGCACTCTTTAGCAGACAGAGATAAACTCTGATTGTCAAGGTGCCCCCAGCTGCTGCTGAGGGAATTTGCACGGCCGCCACCCTGCCTCCAATTGCTCAAACAGTGAAAGATTGAAGACTGGAAATTCAGTCCCCTGCCCAGAGCAGAGGTAGAGATTGAGCAGACCTTTGCCACAGAGGTGACAGGAGGCACACAAGCCCTAGTACCACAACTGACAGGAGCCACCTAATCATGAACCACTGAAGCCATGGCAGACTTTAAGGAAAAATTTACATAATAATATAAAGAACAACAAGGTAACTCCAGAAGAGAGTGGCAGCGATCCTACAAATACAAGACCTAAAATGAGCAATGAAGAGGAAACAGAATGAAGCAACACATCGAAGTTCTCGAAGATATGAAAAATAGCCTTAAAGAAATAGAAGTAAATACAAACAAAAAACTGGAAGAGATGAACAAATCTATGAAAGAAACATGTCAGGAACTAAAAGCATAAATAGAAGCAATAAAAAAGGCACAAAATGAGGCAAACATGGAAACAGAAAATCTGAAGAAAAAAGCTGGAAATACAGATACAAGCATAACATACAAAGTTCAAGAGATGGAAGATAGAATATCTGAGGTGGAAGAATCAGTAGCTTAAATAGATATATCACTCAAAGAAAATAGTAAAACTAAAAAAGCCATAACTCAAAATCTTCAAGAAATCTGGGACACCATGAAAAGACCTAATTTGAGAATAATAGGAATAGAAGAAGGAGAAGAATACCAGCTCAAAGGCACAGATAATGTTTTTAATAAAATCTTAGAAGAAAACTTCCCTAATCTGAAGAAGGAAATGCCTATAAAGATACAAGAAGCTTACAGAACACTAAATAGATATGATCCCAAGAAAAAGTCAGTGCGTCACATTATAATCAAGCCACAAAACATACAGAACAAAGAAAAAATTTTAAGAGCTGCAAAAGAAAAGGGCCAACTTACATATAAAGGCAGACCCATCAGAATAACGCCAGACTATTCAATGGAAACTATGAAAGCTAGAAGGGCTTGGTCAGAAGTTATACAGATGCTAAAAGAACATGGCTGCCAAACTAGAATATTATACCCTGCAAAATTATCAATCACCATAGATGGAGTAAACAAGATATTTCATGACAAAGTCAGACTGAACGGATATCTATCTACCAATCTAGCGCTACAGAGAGTATTAGAGGGAAAACTCCAACCAAAAGACCCCAGATACACCCATGAAACCACAAACAATCAATAATTCCACAGAAGAATACTCTAGAGAAAGGAAATACAAACAAGTTACCACCAAAAATGACAGGAAATATCAATCAATGGTCACTAATTTTCCCTAACATCAATGGTCTCAAGTCTCCTATAAAATGTCACACATTAACAAGATGGATAAAACAACATAAGCCATCCTTCTGTTGCCTACAAGAAACATACCTCATCCCTAAGGACAGATACAGGCTTAGAATAAAGGGTTGGGAAAAGATTTTCCAGTCAAATGGTCCTAAGAAACAAGCGGAGTTTGCAATCCTAATATCTAACAAAGTAGACTTTAAGCTAAGAGCAATTAAAAGGGACCAAGATGGTCACTACTTATTCATCACAGAAAAAATTGGTCAAGAGGAGATTTCAATCCTGAATATTTATGTCCCTAATATAAGGGCACCTACTTATGAAAAAGAAACACTGCTAAAGCTCGAATCCCACATCAATTCTTATACCCTAATATTGGGAGACTTCAATACCCCACTTTCAACCCTGGATAGGTCAACCAGAGAGAGACTCAACAGAGAAATAAGGAGTCTAAATGAGGTTATGATGCAAATGGATTTAATAGATATCTACAGAAGCTTCCACCCAAATGCAAAGGAATATTCATATTTCTCAGCTCCTCATGGAACTTTCTCCAAAATTGACCACATAATTGGTCATAAAGCAAATATCAACAGATACCAAAAAATGGAAATAATCCCTTGTAACATATCGGACGACCAGGGCCTAAAGTTAGAGTTCAACAACATCAAAACCCAAAGAAAGCCTACCAACTCATGGAAACTAAACATCACTCAGTTGAACCATCTCTGGGTCAAGGAATAAATTAAGAAAGAAATCAAAGTATTCCTAGAAATTAATGAAAATGAATCCACAGGGTATCCAAACTTGTGGGGCACAATGATACCAGTCTTAAGAGGAAAATTCATAGTGCTAGATGCCTACATGAAAAACCTAGAGAAATTCCACACTAGAGACCTCACAACTCAGCTGTAAGCCTTAGAACAATTGGAAGCAAACTCACCTAGAAGGAGCAGAGAGCAGGAAATAATCAAAATTAGAGCTGAAATCTATACAATTGAAACAAAAAGAACAATGCAAAGAATCAATCAATCTAAGAGTTAGTCCTTTGAGAAAGTTAACATGATAGATAAGCCCTTATCCAAACTAACCAAAAAACAGAGAGCAAGTGTTCAAATCAACAAAATCAGAAATGAAAAGGGGGACATAACAACAGACATCCAGGAAACACAGAGAATTATCAGATAATATTTTGAAAATCTGTATTCCACAAAAATGGAAAACCTAGAAGAAATGGACAGCTTTCTGGACAGGTACCACCTACCAAAATTAAATGAAGACCATATTATTTACCTAAACAGGCCTGTAAACCATAAGGAAATTGAAGCTGTCATTAAAAACTTCCCCCAAAATAAATCCCTTGTCCAGATGGTTTCAGTGCCAAATTACATCAGACATTCAAAGAAGAATTACTACCGTTACTCCTCAATCTATTTCACAGAGTGGAAACTGAAGATATATTGCCAAATTCCTTTTATGAGGCCACAATTACCCTAATACCCAAGCCACTCAAAGACACAACAAAGAAGGAGAATTACAGACTAATTTCCCTCATGAATATTGATGCGAAAATTCTCAACAAAATTTTGGCAAACCATATACAACAACATATAAAAAATATCATCCATCACAACAAAGTAGGCTTCATCCCAGAAATTCAGGGCTTGTTTAACATACGAAAAACTGTAAATGTTATCCATTATATAAGCAAACTAAAGGAACAAAACCACATGATCATATCCTTAGATGTTGAAAAAGCCTTTGACAAAATTCAACACTCCTTTATCATTAAAGCCCTGGAGAGATCAGGAATACAGGGTGAATACCTAAATATAGTAAAGGTGATTTACAAGAAGCCGACAGCCAATAACACACTTAATGTAGAAAAATTCATAGCAATTCCACTAAAATCAGGAACTAGACAAGGATGTCCTCTCTCCCCTTATCTATTCAATATAGTTCTCAAAGTTTTAGCTAAAGCAATAAGGGAACGAAAAGACATTAAGGCATACAAATTGTAAAAGAAGAAGTGAAACTATCTCTATTTGCAGATGATATGATTGTATACATAAGTGATCCACAAAATTCTTCCAAGGAACTGCTACAGCTGATAAACACCTTCAGCAATGTAGCAGGATACAAGATTAACTCAAAGAAATCAGTAGCTTTTCTATACACTAAAGATAGAAGAGCTGAAAAAGAAATAAGAGAAACATTGCCCTTCATAATAGCTGCAAATAGTATTAAATACCTTGAGTAACTATAGCCAAAAAAGTAACAGACTTGTTTGACAATAATTTTAAATCCCTGAAGAAAGAAATTGACGAGGACATCAGAGAATGGAAAGCTCTCCCATGTTCCTGGATTGGTAGGATCAATATAGTAAAAATGGCAATTCTACCAAAGGCAATCTACAGATTCAATGCACTGCCCATCAAAATCCCAACACAATATTTTTTGAACCTTGAAAGAACAATAGTCAATTTCATTTGGAATAACAGGAAAGCCAGGATTGCCAAAACAATTTTACTCAACAAAAGAACCTCAGGTGGTATCACCATCCCTGACTTCAAGTTATACTATAGAGCTACAGTAATAAAAACAGCCTGGTACTGGCATAAAAACAGACTTGTGGATCAATGGAATAGAATTGTGGATCCAGACATTGACCCAAAAACCTATGAACACCTGATCTTTGACAAAGAGACCCAAAACATTCAATGGAAAAGACATAGTATATTTAACAAATGGTGCTGGCATAGCTGGATGGAAGTGTGTAGAAAAATGCAAATAGATCTGAGCCTGTTACTCTGCACAAAACTCAAATCCAAGTGGATCAAAGACCTCAACATAAACCCAGCCACTTTGAATTTGATAGAAAAGAAAGTGGGCAATACACTTCTACGAATTGGCACAGGCAACCACTTCCTAAATATAACAGCAGTGGCACAGACACCAAGACCAACAATCAATAAGTGGGATCTCCTGAAGCTAGGAAGCTTCTGCAAAGCCAAGGACACTGTCAATAGGACAAAACGACAGCCTACAGAATGGGAAAAGATTTTCACCAACCCTACAAGTGATAGAGGACTAATCTCTAAGGTATATAAAGAGCTCAAGAATCTAGAGCCCAAAACCTTGAATAACCCAATCAAAAAATGGGGTACAGATCTAAAAAGGGAATTCTCAGCAGAGGAACTACGAATCGCTGAAAGGCACCTGAACAAGTGCTCATCATCTTTAGCCATCAGAGAAATGCAAATCAAAACAACTTTGAGATACCACCTATTACCTGTTAGATTGGCTAAGATAAAAGGCACAGATGATAGCCTATGTTGGAGAGATGCGGAGCAAGGGGAACACTCCTCCATTGTTGGTGGGAGTGTAAGCTTGTTCAGCCACTTTGGAATGCAGTATCGTGGTTTCTCAGAAAATTGAGAATCAATCTCTCCAAGGACCCAGCAATACCACTTCTGGGTGTATGCCGTAATGATGCACAGTCATACTCCAAAGGCTCAACTATGTTCATAGCAGCATTATTTGTAATAGCAAGAACCTGGAAACAACCAAATGTCCTTCAACTGAAGAATGGATTAACAAACTGTGGTACATCTACACAATGGAGTACTACTCAACAGTAAGAAAAAATGATATCCTAAAATTTGTAGGCAAATGGATAGACTTGGAGAATATTCTCCTTAGCGAGGTATCACAAACCCAGAAAGATAAGCAAGGGATGTACTCACTTATTAGTGGTCTCTAAACAAACAAACAAGAAAAAAGCTAAGCATGCCCAAGCTGCAAACCACAACCACTGAACAGCTTGGGATGAGAAACACCCTGTACCGACTCTTCGGATCCCACTCTACCTAAAGGAACATCTGACTCACTCTTGAGGGGGGGAGGACAAAACTGGATCTGCCAGGAGTGGAGACTGAACTAAGTAATATTGGGTTAGCGGGACCATGGAACTTCTGCTGTCTGCCCAGGGAGGGGTTGGGGGTCTGTGGAGAAGAAAGAATGACCTGATGTGGCGGGAGGGGGAAGGAACCTTGAATAATGCTATACAGGGATAGAAAGCATGACTTCTTTGTTAATAATAATAAGAAGAATAAGAAGAATAAGAATAATAAAAAGTATACAGGAAATAAAAGAGGCTATGCAAAACTGTTAACAGTCATTTATATTGCACAACAATATCATTTAAAATCTACTGACCCCCTAAGACACTCACAACCTTGCCTTTAAAATGGTTGACAGACAAGCTTATTAGGCATCACCAATGGCCTTTAACAGAGGAGAAATTGCTGGCCCTAGAATAATTGGTACAGGAGTGGTTACAAGCTCAGCATATTGAAGAATCAACCAGCCCATGGAATTTCCTTGTATCTGTGGTCAAGAAGAAATTTGGGAAATGGAAAATGGTGTCAGATTTAAGAGCAATTAATGAGATGATTCAATCCATGGATATCCTATAGTCTGGTGTACTCTTATCTTCTTTGTACCTAGAGGATGTCCTATTATAGTTATTGATTTGAAGGGCTTTTTTAAGCATTCCTTCATAAGAACAAGATAAAAAATTTGCATTTACAATGTCCACATTTACCAATATGCACCCAGTATAATGGTACCAATGGAGGGTGCCGAAAGGAATGTTGCATAGTCCCACTCTATGCCAATATTCTATCTAACAGCCTCTAGAAGTGATACAAAAACAATTCCCGCAATCTATCATTTATCATTATATGGATGAGATATTATTAGGGAACCCAGACATAGATACCTTGGAAAGACTATTTGAAGAAATGAAGAAGGTGTTACTTAATTGGGGACTTCATATTGTCCCTGATACAAAGAGGGGATTTTATCAATTATTTGAGATATAAAATAGGCTTGCAAGCAATTAGACCCCAGAAGGTGCGACTTAAGAGGAACATACTGAGGACTCTTAATGATTTCCAAAAACTACTAGGAGATATCACCCACATACAACTGGTATTGTTATAAAAAATTATGAGCTAGTTTATTTGTTCAAAATCTTAGATGGAGATAAGGATTTTAGCAGTCCCAGAGAATTCTCTGTTGAAGCTGAGAGAGAATTAGCATTTGTGAAAAAGAGATTACAGGAAGCACATGTGACCTCTATAGATCCAGACCTTGAGTGCATCTTGGTTACTTTAGCTTCTGAATATTCCCCTACAGGAGTCATAATGCAAAAAGAAAATATTATACTAGAATAAATATTTCTACCACAAATGTCAAGTAAAAAAAATTGAAAACATACATTGAAAAGAGTTTCAATTTGATTTTCAATGGAAAATTTAAGCTTCATCAGTTGACTGGAAAGGAACCAGCAGAAATTGTTGTACTTTTGACTAATGAAGAAATTGATCAATTATGGGCAGACAGTAAACCTTGGCAGAAGGCCTGTAGTGGCTTCCTGGAAGAGACTAGTAACAAACATCCTCGAAGCAAAAAGATTCAGCTTCTAAAGGAAACTAACTGAATTTTTCCTCATGTGGTACAGGATGAACCTATTCCTGCAGCCCCATGTTGGGCATCAGATATTGCAAATTGATTCTTAATCACTTCTCAATATAATCTAGCAATATTTATTATTCCAGACACACTTATAGTACAAATGCAATTCAGGTGGGATACAAAGGGGACAGAGATGCACAAGGGAATGTCGAGGGAGCTTCTCCCTGGATCATGCTGGGGCCAAGAGAGCAGGTCTCCCAACAGCTGGCCATACCCTGATAGTATTCAGTTCCTTGGCATCACAAGTGTTTAACTCGGTAAATTTTGATTTCCCACTACATTGTTTCTTCCCTCTGTTTTTTGTTGCTGATTTGCTTTATTTTGTTTAATTTCTTCTTATTGTTATTGCTGGTCTGTTTTCTAAAGAGAGATATCAATGATATGTATTAGAATGGGTGGGGAATTGGGAAGGTTCTAGGTGAAATTAATGGAGGGATAACCATGATCAGATATATTGATTGTTAAAAAAAATCTAATCTCAATAAAGGAAAAACAGAAAATGTTTCATTGTGACTTAGATAAATGTCTAATGAGATTGATTATGGCTTCAATTTAGTTTTCTCCAGCTTGTGGTCTATGGAAGCAAGAAATAATTCTCTCTTCCAGTATACATTTAGAAACTTTTAGATTCTTTATATGGAGGTGGTCAAATTTATTATTGAGCTCCTTTTTTTCTGATGTAATTTTGTTCAAAGATGATAAGGATAACAAACCAGCATCATTATTTTATTTTTCCACAAACATTCAGATTTTTTATATAGAGTAACTAAAATGTTTATAGCTTAGAAGAGTTAAATCATGATCATCATACTAATTTATCTTACTATATTCTTTAAATAGTCCACATCATGAATGTTTAATATTCTATACTATATAAAATGTCTCAGTGACTGTGGGTTCCAACTAGTTAAGCCTACTAGGAAAAAACATATCAAAACAGAATCTACAATTGTTGTTATCAACACTCCTAATACCACAATTAGTTTTAGTCAAGTTCCTTAGAGAAAGACAACTAGGTGCTAGGTGGTTCGTGTGTGTGTGTGTGTGTGTGTGTGTGTGTGTGTGTGTGTGTGTGTGTATGACTATTATTAAGTGAGCTTTAAAATAATAGTACCCAAATTACACCTGAGATAATAAGATCCTGGCACTATTTTTGAAGATGAATACTTCATCAATCAGAGTAGTTCTAGAATATCTGTCTCTCAGTACATAATGCAGGTTGCCTTACAAATCCCAGTCTGGTACTGTATACCAAACTACCAAACATAAAGTTTCTGGAGAATTGCTGTTTTCTATTTTATAATGAAAGACATATAGATCTGCTATTAGTAAATGAATCATCATCAGCTACAAAGGGTAAATTACTTCAGGATGCAAAAAGGAAGGTCAATTTAGCCAAAGGCAAAAATCTGCTTTCTCTTTATTTTATCTGCGTTGTTATCCAAAGATGATGACCAGAGTTATTTTGGGTCCTCTCACATAAGTCAAAGCAATCAGGACAGTTTTTCAGATGATGTTCTGTGCAACTCTTTAATTTAATAGCAATTCTCTACCTCAACAGTCATTGATAACAGAAAATAATCAAAATGCAATTAAGAATATTAGTTTGTTTGTGTATATACAATTATTCCAATACCTTAATCCTGTAGTTTTATGTCTCTGCAAGACATAAGTTCCTAGAACACACTTTCTAATGATACAGATAGTACCATCTCATTTTAGCCCCACCAAGGCCTCTAACTTGCATGCCGCCATGAGTTTAATGTTGTTGGAATCCTAATTTCCTTGTTTCTTCATTAAGTTTTTCAGCTGTATTCTCACAGGTACAATTAGTGTCATCTCAGAAACTACCTTCAGCAATCCTAATGTTACAGGGTATGGTGGTTTGAATAAAAAATATTTACCATAGTCTCTTATATTTGAACATTTGACCTGCAGTTTGTGGTAATGTTTGGGGAGAACCTTTAAGAGGTGAACATTATTTGACAAAGTATGTCATAGAGTTTTGAGTGTTTATAGCCTTCTCCTACTTTTTTCAACCTATCTGTATACCTCTCTCTCTCTCTCTCTCTCTCTCTCTCACACACACACACACACACATTCTTTCCCTTTTGCAGATTTGATATGGCTCTTTTCTGCTTACTCTGACAGCGCTTGTCCATCATTATGGACTTCCTATCTTATTTGAAATGTAACCTAAAATAAATGTTTTCTTCCTTGCTTTTGGTCATGATATTTTATCAAAATAACACAAAAGTAATTATCAAAAAATAATACCAGGAAAAGTAATACTGATGCTGTAAGAAACCTGATCATGTTGGCTTTCAGAGAGGTGTGGAAGACATAGAAACATTGGACTATAACACTCACTAAATGTTGTAAGCTGGGCTTAATTTATTCTAATCAGTGCCTGAAAATAAGTATTTCTGAGAGTAACAGACAGTGGAGATTTGACTTATAGATGGAAACAATTAGCAATATGTTTAGTGTCATTGGTGTGATATTTTGGCAAAGAGTCTAGTTGAATTCTGTTCATATCCAGAGAAGCTGTCTTAGGATAAATTAAAGGTTAATGGACTAATTACTTTGGCAGAGAAAATTTTAAGAGAATAGTCTGTGTCACTACTTTTACTGATTGTTCTTATGTAAACTTATAATGAAAAATAGCAAGACAAAAATATTTAAAGTGAGAAATTAATAGAGAAACCATAAGAAACTTAAAGTTACAGCAAAATCATGTGTAAGAAAACTGGATCTAATTGTTAAGGAGTTGAACACTTTTTCAGGGAAGCTTAATACTCTTCACAGGAAACACAAAGAAATGCTTTTAGAGCAAGAATTCACCTAACTAGGCCTTTTTGTTGTGTAAAAGATTCTAAGCATTTGTTTTCTCCTAAATAATCAATTGTTTCAACATACAACATTGGTCAAAGGGTAAGAAACTCCACTCCTGAACTTCACAGCATCATCCACTTAGTACTGGTTTTGGAGACAAGAAAGACACAAGATTAATGGGTTTTTAGATTTCTTCCTCCATGCTTTTAGGGAGATGTTGATGCTAGGAAATTTGAGATAACTACCAAGAATAGTTACATACAGAGTGTTTAAGTCATGATATGGCTATGAGCTTATGGAGGCTAGGGGCCAAATGTGCTGGTTTTAATAAGAAATGTCTCACAGAAGCTTATATATTTGAGTACTTGTTCCCAATTAGTGGCAGTATTTGTGAACCTTATGGAACTGTTAGGAGATAGTTAGTGGCTTGCTGTTAGGAGAGTGGGTCATGGAGAATGGGTCTTGGAGGTCTTACTACCTTAATAGAAGTCTTTAACTTTCTCTCCCTGTTTCTTGTGTATGATGAAATGCAAACTTTTGCTTGCTGTTCCTGCTGCTATGCCATGCCTGTGTTGTTGCTTTGATGGACTTTTTCTCTTTGGATGTGTAAACTCAAATAAGACCTTTCTTTCTTAAGTTGTATTTAGTCATTGTGTTTATCTCAGAAAAAAACTAAAATGCCATGTATTACTTGGATTTACAGATCATCTTTTGGAATGTGCATGGAAGCCACTGTAGTTTTGTATTTTTGTATTCTGTATCTCTTTGAAATCTTCATTATGTCAAGTGCTCTTAAGTATCATGTATGTTATACCATGGCTATACTGGCAATCAAGGACTGAAATTACTGAACTGAGTCAAGAAAACATATTTCTTTGTGTGTATGTATGCTTAGGTGATTTATATTAATATCTGTGTAGCATTTTGTTCAAGAAACATCTTGTTTTTTGGTTTTTTTTTTGGTTTTTTGGGTTTTTTGGGGTTTTTTTTTGTTTGTTTGCTTTTCCAGTTAAAAATCATCTTTTATTAACATCATCTTCCTGTTTATCCAAGTGTCTCAGGGATAAGGAATGTCAGTAAATATTCCATTCGAAGCATCTTTGTACATATTTCCATCGATAAATAAACTCTGAATTCACATAAAAAAGTAAAACTTAAATAACTCATATTTCCTTCTCTTGTAACAGCCATATATTGGTAAAATATAAATATGCTTAGACTCAGGCTTTGCTCTGGAACAGTAGAGAACAGTAATTCACCACATGGTATAGTTGTCAACTGGTGTCCTGGCATGGACGAGGACTGAGGTGGGAAACAGAAAATTCACATTTGGTTTTGGGCCAAGGGAGGGCAGGGGAGGTGTCAGAGAGGATGGAGACAGGGCAGCTGCTTTCATTCCAGCACTGATAAAAACAATCTGTCCTGCCACTCAACTTGAACCTGGAATATATTCTTCTACATTCGCTGATTAAGTCCATAATCATTTTACTTAACACCCGAGTGACAGCTAACTGAATATGGCACATAGTCCATTTTGAATGACATCAGTAGATTCAGAAAATGATCATGGATCTGGCAAAAACAACAAGAATAAATGAATGCTAGAGGGGAGAGCGATGATTCAGGGTTGGCGTGGTTACTCCATTGTGGTCAATATCCACTCAAGGCCTCGGTGCTGCACATTTGTCTGCGCTGGCCATCTGGATGGAGCATCCTGGGCCCGTGTGGCAGGTGAGGCAGGTGGCCCTCTCAGAGAACTCGAGGGATGACGGTGAAGGGTACAGCAGGGCTGCTGGCTTCCAGCTCCAAGGCCGTCAGGAAGCACTGGGTGGCTGCTGCATCATTGCCCTGAGCTTGGAGGACCTCGCCCAGCCCATTCCAGACCTCATGGGCTGTGGAGTTCACCTGCACTGCATCCCGGAGGATCTTCTCAGCTAGACTGTAGCGACCCAGCTGGTGAAGGACCAGGGCCAGTCGCTGCATACTCTTCACATTGGTGGGGCTGATGGATAAGGCTTCTTCATACCACCGCCGGACCTCATCAGAGTTTCCTCGAAGCTCAGAAACCTGGCCACGCATATATAGCACATTGTGGGACATTGGGAAGAGGTTGGCAGCTTCTTGGGTACAGGCTGTGGCTTCAGCAGTCTTTCCAATGCCAATGTAGACCTCAGCTGCATGGAGCCAGATCTGTGCCAACGTCATCCAGGGATGCAGTGGACCCTGCTTGGGGGCACTGCTCTGCAGAGATGAGGCCACTTCTGACAATGCTTGCTCCACTCTTGAGGCTGCTACTGATGTGGCATGGACAGAGCCTGTCTCAGGATCGCTGAAGTCTGGCAACGTGATTGTATTAAGCTGTCGTTGGTCAGCGATGGTTCTATCTAAGAGGCTGCTCCCTCGTTCAGAGTCACTGGGGTTGGTGAGGTTGTAGCATGATTTCCATATCTGTAACATGTGCTTACAGGTCAGCAGTGCCTCATCTGGGCCCCGGCAGAGGGATTCCAACTTCACTTTGGAAAACAGTAGTATAAAATTTTCTGGGTATTCACTGAGGGCCATGTTGATGATATTGAGGGCATCGTGGTAATGCTTCTGGGCCGAGAGCAGGAGAGCCAGCAGGTGCAGGGAGTTGGCATCATCACCCTGGAGCTGAAGAGCTTGACAGACGTAGCCTAGAGCTTCTGGTATCTGTCTGGAGATGGCGAGCTGCAGAGCCAGGTAGAAAGCTGCTTGGTGATCTGTAGGTGACAGGCTATGGGCCCTCTGAAATGCAAGAAGCACTTTCCTCTGCAGGACCTCCTGCATCCCTCGCAGGGAAGCATCAGTGGCTTGCAGACTATATGTAAGACCCAGAGCTAAGTAGCCCTTGGCCTTGAATTCGAACGTTTTCTCTCCCACATCAACGACGGTTTTGGCAAACTTCTCAGCTTTCAAGAAGCATCTTATAAAATGTATTATTTGAATAAATTATTTAATTCATTAGCTAATAAATTATTGCCAGATATGACCTTGGAAACCTGAAAGAGAAAAAATGGTCATGAGATGGAACCACCCTGGTCTATAAGTAAGACTCTGACACAAATGACAAAACAAAACAATAAATACTAATTGTTCAGTTATTTTCTCTGCTATTTTTATAATTACATGTTTCTATTTTATTTGTTAAAAACTAAAAAATGAGTAATAATATTGTGTTACTGTAGTGTTATTTAATCTTACATTTTGATATATACAAATTGATATATTAACCTATTTGGCCTTCCTTAAATAAAGTTCATAGCATACATACTCAATTCAAAAATCATTCCATTTTACAATATAAAATGGCAATGTTAAAAGTGTAATGGACTTGTATTTATACTTATTTAAGCAAATACCACCTAGAAATGCACAATATCTTGAATTAAATGTATTACCATTTGTATTGTTTTTCCCATTCGCTTTGCACAGCACTTTCTGATTTTAGGCAGTATTTTATATAATATTAAAGCTGGTTTTAAATTTTACTAGTTATGTAGCATAATTTTGCCTATTTATATTTCTTGTCTTAATTAGTAAGATTTATAACTTTGTTTTTTTACATTACCTGAATATTTTTTTCTCTTTTAAACATTTGTTTATTTTACTTTATAATTGTAAAATTTCACTTGCAAGAATATATGTGTACCACATCTGTTTCTGTTTTATTATAGGTCATAAGGGCATCAGATCTCTATAACTGAGGTTCTGCATAGTTATGAGTCACCATATGGGTGCTGGGAAATGAATCAGGGTCTTTGACATAACTGGTAAGTATTACTAACTCCTAAGCCACATCTCTAGCAAACACATCTACATTTTTTTAACACTAATCCTCTGAAAGTCCTATGACTTTTACTTTCAAACATAAATAAATCTAATAAAACCTTAAAAAATAACTATAGAATTATTTTTGTTAAAGGAGAATGTTTCTTTGAAAGATATCAGTTTAAAGAGTAACTTATTAGCTCTTATTGTTGTAAGGTTCAATATTGATAGTCTGTAATAGAATAATTTCACTGAAGTGGGGCAGGGACTCAAAAACACATACTGGGAAACTAAATGACATGAACATCATCTTTGTTCCTCAAACATCTTTCCTGTTCAGCTTCGTTCTTCCTCTCCACATGACTCCTTTTCCTCTGAGGGTGCTCTTGCTGTGTGAGACTTTTACTCCTGGTAAATTTTTCTATGACTGATCTCTACTTCTCTTCCTGCATGATTCTTAAGTTCCTGTGAAGCAATATCTAACTTAAAGCTTTTACCTCAGATCTACCCTTGTAATTTTGATTGCTTTCTCCAGTATTACATGTTGGAAAGGTGATGGGTCACTCACTTCTAATACTTAATCATTTAAACCCTTATATATCTTCCTTCAAACATGTTTCTTAATTTTTATTGGGTGAGAAATGCCAGTGTCCATATCTTTATTTCATATGTCAGAAATTAATATTTTTGTTACTGCTTCTCTGATTTCCCTTTTCTTTTGTTCAAGTCCTATGGACTCACTTTTTATAAGTGACAGCTCATTGGCTCCATTCTCACTCCTATCCATGCGTGAATTACTGCCCCAGCCTATCACTTTAGTTCTCATCCCCACAAATGTACGTTTCAGATCTACTCTCAATAAAATTGTAATGAGGGTCATCTTTTACATATATATTCAAGATTTTCCCAGATTGCGTGTATAGGTGGCATAGTACCTAACTTGTAAAAAGCCACACAAAAGCTTGTTCTTAATACTTTTTTTATAATTTGTTAATAATTAACCAAAGTTGGTAGCAATAAATGAACTGATAAACTGTATGCAATTTAAAATTATTTCAACTACAAACAATGATATTACCAGGTCATACTATAATACAGAGAAACTGTAGCACAGAAAGGGCTGAGCACTAATGTATGCGAATAATTCAACTGTTCAAGAAATGGCTCTAATGAAATTGAGGAGTCTGAAAAAAAGATTTTATATATAAACTTTTTTTGATTTTTTTTTTGTGTAACTTGAAAGTAGTAAAAAGTAACACTGATTTGAGAACATCAAATGCTTTCCAAGATCCACAAAATGTTTTTATGATTGGTACTTTTAAGAACATGAAAAATTGGACTATTTTTTCATTTCATATAAAAATCTTTGCAAGAGCAGCTTTAATTTTCCTTTTTTGAAAAGATTCTGAATTCCTAGTCTTTTACATTATAGAAATTGTTAGGCAATTACAGAATTACTTATGTATTTTGATTACATACTCATGTTCCCCAAATCAAATGTTCTTCTATAAACCAGTCCTTGTGTTTCAGCCAATGTAAACTTATTTCATTATCTGGAATACACAGGTTTATTTTTTCTTTTGTTTTTCTTTTCTTTGTGTGTTTGTTTTGTTTTGTTTGAATGTGAATATTTTTGGATACCATGATTTTCTTTTCAAAAACAGCCTGGTTTTTTGAGTGTCATTAAACCTTCAGCACACCTAATTACCTTATATCTCTACATTTCCTCTCCCTTATAGTGATTATTTAACTGTGCAAGTACCTACTTCTTTGTGTACTTGTTGACCATTATCTTTCTGTACTAGAAAGTGTTTGAAGCATAGTACTTTATCTACAAGTAATTATACAGTATCTTGAATAATGTCAAAGTAGATAATGTCTATGAAGGGACTGTTGGAGAAAATGATTTCAACCCAGATTTAAAGATCAAATTCTAAAATAGAAAGAATTGAATAATTTTTTATGAAAAATAATTTGAAATAATTAATAAAATAGATAACTATGTAAAATAATATGAATTTAATATTGTAACACAAAGAAATAAGAAATTTGAATACTGATGAAATTAAGTAAGAGTTAATTACCTTTGAAGGGAATACCAAGTTAAAAGCATTTTAAGTATATTTTTTTCATTTCTTAAAGCAGAGGATGTACTCACTCATTAGTGGACTCTAAACCAAAAGGCAAAGCATGTCCAAGCTGTAAACCATAACCACTGAACAGCTTGGGATCTGAAACACCTTGGACTGGCACCTTGGAGCCCACTCCCTCCAGAAGAACACCTGAGCCAGTCTTGATGCTGGGGTGAGGAAAGCAGATCTACATGAAGGAGATGGTGAACTAAGCCACACTGGAACCAGGGGACCTCCTGCCTTTGCTGCAGAGAAGATAAAGTGAGAAATAAGAAAGTGCCTGGGATGGGTGGGAGGGGGAAGGGAGTTTGAACAAGGGGCTACATGGATAAAAAAATGACTTTATTCATAATAAAAAGAAAATCTAGTAAAAAGAATAAAAATATTTAAATTATATTGAGCTTTGAAAAACATAACTTGATCTTACATTTAATTTATGATGTGAAATTGCATCTGATTCATGAAATATAAAGATTCAGAATCACAAAATAAATACAGCCACTGAAACATACACCAAAGTTAATAATGTTCATCGACTGTTTCTGCTCAGCTAGAAAAAAGGAAAGTTATAGATATTTTGTTCCCAGGCCAGGCAGTGACAGCTCACACCTTTAAACCTTGCAGTTGGGATGCAGAGAGAGGCAGGTGAATCTCTGAGTTCAAGGTCAGTCTGGTCTATAGAATGATTTTTAAAGTTACACAGAGAAATTCTTTCTCAAAAATAACAAAAAATTGAACTTACTTAAATCTATAATAGATAGTTTTATATTAACTTATCACAAACTATAATCACTTGAGAGGATGAAACCTCAATTGAGAAAATGCTTCCAAAAGTATGGCTGTGAGAAAGACTGCAGGGCATTTTTTTATTGGGCGATTGTTGTAGAAGGACCTCACCTATTGTGGAAGGTGATGTCCCTGACATGGTGATCCAGAGTTCTATAAGAAAGTAGTCTGAGCAAGCCATGGAAGCCAAGGCAGTAAGGAGAGCATATCTCCATGGTCTATGCAAAAGCTTCTGTATTCAGGTTCCTTCCCTGTTTGAGTTCATATCCTGACTTCCTTTTATGATGAACACTGATATGGAAGTGTAAGCTGAATAAGCCCCTTTCCCTCCAAGGTTCTTTGATCGGGATACTCCATCACAGCAAGGGTAACACTAACTAACACAAGAATCAAGATTCAGAAACTCAAAAAATTATCAACAGAAATACATCATTCTAAAATTATACCATGAACATATTTATCAAAACACACAAATAGCTTTAAGGTAGAAAATCTATTAAAATCATTACATTTAGAAATCAAAAGTAAAAAAGAGGATCAAAACTATGTGATCACATCAACTGCTAACTAAACAACATTTAAAAACTTAGTATTTTGAAAACTTATAAATGGTTTAAAAATTCTTGTTAAGTTAGCACAGTAAGATGTATTTATTTTGGAAAAAAAACCCTATGAATTCCAAGGAGCTATCTGACCTAAGTGTGGAAATCTAAAGAAAATAATAGATATGATACTACATTTTACCTAACATGTCTAAATTGCTCACCTACAAAATAGATATAATAGAGAGCGTATCATATAATTTTTATTATTTTTTTATTTTGAGATTATGATATAATTGCTTTATTCTCTCTTTCCTTTTTCTCCCTTTAAGCCATACTGTATACCCTTCCTTGCTCTCTTCCCAATGAATGTTCTTCTTTTTAATTAATATTTGTTATATGAATATGTTACACACACATATATATGTATATATAGTACCTCACACACTGTACCAGAAATAAAATTGTTCCTGTTTTCATTTGATTGTTAAAACATAAGAGTATTTTATTTTAAATAATAACTACCTAGACAATGCAAAAAAAAAAGGGGGGAATTGCTGACAAAAAGTGAAAAGGCTTAAAAGTGTTATTTAATTTTGAATTGAAAGTCTATAAAACATGTAGCTTTAAAGGGCAAGTGGAACCTTCTGTCCTTTAAATCTCCACTAAGTAATTACATAGAGGCTTAATGTTAATTAGCTCAGCCAAGAACTCAGGCTTGTTGTTAGCTGACTCTTATGTTTAAATTAACCCATATTTCTCATCTGTGTTCTGCCATCTGGCTTGCTATGATCTTCCACCAGTTTTCTGTGCATCTTGATTTTCTCTGTCTCTGCTCATGACTGCTCTGACTCTACAGTTCTTTCCAGCATCTTTTGTTTGGCTCTCCCACTAACCTTATCCTGTCCAGCTGTTGAACAATCAGCTTCTTGATTAAGTTAATCAAAGTGACATATATAATAGTTATAGAATAAATAAATATTCTATAACATAGACCCTTGGTTCTCTAGGCTCATGTTCCTATGATTCAACCTTAATAGGCTTAGTAGAAAATACAAAACTTTGATTAACCAATGCTTGAGAAATTAAGACAAAGTTGTTGTTAGGATTCTGACACCTTGACAAGTTCCTGAGACTTCATTGCTGGTACTAGATCTCTAGACACCTCAAGTGTGTACCCACCCACTTCCTAAAGTGGGCCAATGGCAATTAGCCTGGCCTAACCAAAGTTCTGACACTGAAATCCATTTAACATTGCTTCCCCCCATTGATTCCTTCCTCTCCTGTTCTTCCCTCTCTCCACCTTGCCAGAAGGCATAAATTAGTCTCAACCTCTGATAATCTCCCTACTTATCCATTTATCTCTTCCCTCCCTTTGTAATAAAGCCTGAGTCTCATTTTGATTCTTTGTGTATCTCTCTCCCAAAGCCCCATTCCCCATATGCAGCCAGCCGTAGGTATGCATAATATAACACAACATTGGTAGCCCTGACTTGAGTTTGGTTTGAGCAAAAATCCTCTCTTAGCCAAACTTTATGAGAATCAATGCCATATTGTTGGTGCCTTTTTTCTGTTTCTGACTATCATTAAGTTCTGGTTTGAGATAATTCTGTGCCATATTAGTGCTTTAAAATTAACTTATTTGGAGACTGAGACTTCTGTGTAAGATGCTTTCTGATATTTTATGACAGTGAAGCTAAAGATTACTTTGAATTCCAAGAAAGAAATAAAAAGAATATATCTCACTCTAGATTTCTGAATGTGGTTTAAAGCATCTAGAACTAGAATGATCAAGAGTTGTTTCTTCTGTTACAAACATAGTCAGCTAACAATAAAAATTTGCATTAATATTTATATTTTACCTTAGACTTTCCTGCACAAATAAAAAGAAGTAGTTATAAGTTACTAGAATTATAATTATTTTAAAATTATAAAACTTTATCAGTTAGCAAAGCTAAGAAAAGTTTGAATATATGAATGTCAAGATTAGTGATGCAAATATATCTCAATAAGAATACTTCTCAGAAATCACATTAATAAAAAAATCACTATGCTTTTACAGGTCAGCAATAACTATCTTAGAAACATAAAGATAGAAATATGTAAAATAAGGGATTAGAGGTTATACTGACCTCCTGATAGGCAGATAATGAGAAAGATAATAAAATAAGTAGGAAATTTGTAAGGTGAGCTTCCAAGATGGCTGCTTTCTTTCTTGTCCTCTTGGCCTGAACTAAAAGACTAGCACCCTAAAACAAAGGACTTGAAGGCAGTTTTTTTTTTCTAAACCAGCAGAAGATCTGAATAATTGACTGGTTCAGCAAGTTCAAGAAGGGATCAAAGGACAATTTACACAGCAGTTGTGGGGCAAATCAGGTATCCTGACCTTCTTCAAAGTTATCAATCTTAATTAGGGAAAGCTGAGCCTTCAAGGAGATGCCAGGCTATCTGAGAGGCCCCTCTGCTTTGCAGAGGATATTTCTCTGTGTGTTCTTTCTGATATCTAGTGAATTTGTCATAGTAAAATTTACTATGTTTATGTGAATTGAAGGCTAAACACAGAAACCCTGCAGTTATTATTATTGCTACACTAACACAAACACAATAAGTTTGTCAATTAGTTTCTGGCTGGTAAGACGACAAATTGAAGACAGCCTTTAAACTAAATGATCAAGATTGACTAGTCTGGGCAGAACATTAGAATAGATGCCACAGTAACAGTAACACAAATGATGGTTATGACAAAATTATGCATTAATAAAATCTGCAAATGATATATATACCAATAATACCAGTATTCAATAAGCAATATTGCTATTTTGAGATGTTTTAGTATTTTTCAATTGAATATTTGCTTAATATAAGGAGTTTTTATTCATGTAATTAAAATACTTTATAATATATTTTTAAAAATAGACAGGTAATTCTGGTTTATACTTATGATTTATCTAACAATACACTGATGGTAGAATGTTTATTTATATAATAATAAGTGAAAATTGTATAGTATATATCTGAACATTTTAAAAGGAAAAATTACTAAATATTGTTACTATTTTTAAATGTATAGAAATCTTTAGGAGAGAAGATTTTCAAATTGCCATCCAGAAACTTGTTTTTAAAGTGTTAGAGAAACATGACATTTATTAATTTATTGTCTCCAACAACTATAAAGCAAATATTGGTAAAAAAAAAAATTGCACATGAGACCCAAAAGAGGGAAATTTGTTTGCATTCTGAATGTTTTAGTATCTCCAGTGGAATATAACATTTTTGGCTTGGTGACATTTCCCACCCTTACCTTCATCCGAGAAATCAGGATACCTAGATTGGGAACAGGCAGAACTAATTTGATAACAAGTTCTCTCATTATTGAGATGTAGGCATGCCTGCAAAAGTCAGTTAACTCATATCCAGGAACCTCTAACTTTTAGTCTGAAAAATGAAAGAGAAACAGCCAAGTACAGAAGCACAGACCTGTGGTTAAGTCCAACCTATTGTTCTCATAGTAATTTAAGGGCATAAATGTGCCCAGTATATGGGAAATCAAAGTTATCCACAGACATCAT
The DNA here is from genome assembly GCA_004025045.1 of Sigmodon hispidus. Classification (NCBI taxonomy): domain Eukaryota; kingdom Metazoa; phylum Chordata; class Mammalia; order Rodentia; family Cricetidae; genus Sigmodon; species Sigmodon hispidus. The sequence goes on from PVIH01001893.1 coordinate 79,187, forward strand.
CAGCTGTTCAGTTCCTCAACCATCAGGATTGTTTTTCCCCAATGAGTTTTAATCCATCCCTTTCACTCAATGTCAACCAAAGAAAAGTGATAACTGTACTCCTGTACTCCTTGAAATGTTGAAAATTATTCCAGGAACTTCACAATCTTAATCTTGTTCCTGTGAGTTTCTTTTTATTGTGTTTGCTTTCAGATGGTGCTCTCGATGTAGCCCAAGCTAGCTTTGAGGAACTCCTACATCAGCTTCTTACAGGCATACAGTATAACTAGTTACTGTGGTCATTGAGCATCATCTGCCCATAGGCTATAGAAAGTGGATATCTTTATACTAACATAAAGTCTTACTTGCAATGGAAAAGTTTCCATTCTCTATTAGTGAGAAGAATATTTTTAATTACTTTATTAAGTCTGAGAATTTCATGCATTTTTAATTGTTTTTTGAAAATCAATATCAAACTTTATATAAAAAAGCAAAACATCCAGGATAGCTAAATGAAAGAAACACCATACAGTATTAAAACTTCTCTTTTCTCTAAAAAACATGACAAATAAAAAATAAAATCTAAAGCTCCTCAAGCCAGGCTAGGCTCAGCTACAGATGAAGAAAGCACAGTAGGTCCCACCTAATGCCCATGGATGCACTATGGCCACCACAAATTCCTGCCAGGCAACCCTTCTACAGTCAAATGTGAAGTTTATTTTTCTTTTGTTTTGTGGGTGTGTTTTAAAACACTTTATTCCGCCATCATCTTTCAAGAAAATAAGAATACTTTTGCTTAAAGTCCACTAATGAGTGAGTACATTTCCTGTTTATTCTTCTGGGTTTGTGAGACCTCACTCAGGAGGATATTCTCCAAATCTATCCATTTGTCTGCAAATATTTTTCCTTTTTTCATTATGAATAAAGTCATATTTTTATCCATGTATATCCTTGTTCAGGCTCCCTTCTCCCTCCTGCCCTGCAAATTTTAGTATATCATTTTTTTTTTAGTACTGTTGAGTATTATTCCACTGTGTAGATATGCCACAATTTGTTAATCCATTCCTCAGTTGAGAGGCATCAAGGTTGTTTGCAGGTTTTTGCTATTCTGAGTAATTCTGCTAAATAGTTGAGCTAATGCTAATGTGCATCTTTGGGGTATATGCCCAATAGTGATATTGCTGGATGCTTGGGGAGATTGATTCCCAGTTTTCTGAGAAACCTCCATACTGCATTCCAGACTGGCTGGACAAGCTGACTCTCCCACCAACAATGGAGGAGTATTCCCCTTGTTCTTCATTCTTTCCAGCATAGGCTATCATCTATGTTTTTGATCTTAGCCATTCTGACAGGTGTAAGGTGATATCTCAAAGTTGTTTTGATTTGCATTTCTCTGATGGCTAAAGATGTTGAGCACTTTTTCAGGTGTCTTTCAGCCATTTGTAATTCTTCTGCTGAGAATTCCCTTTTTAGTTCTGAACCCCATTTTTTATTGGGTTATTTAGGGTTTGGGGCTCTAGTTTCTTGAGTTCTCTTTTTATTTTAGAGATCAGTCCTCTATCACTTGTAGGGTTGGTGAAATCTTTTCCTGCCTTGTAGGCTATTATTTTGTTTTGATGACTGTGTCCTTGGCCTTAAAGAAATTCTCAGTTTCAGGAGGTCCTACTTATTGATTGTTGTTCTTAGTGTCTGTGCTACTGGTGTTATATTTAGGAAGTGGTTAGTTTTGCCAATGTGTAGGAGGGTATTTCCCATTTTCTTTTTTATAAAGTTCAAGCATAGCTGGTTTTATGTTAAAGTGTTTGATCCACTTGAATTTGAGTTTTATGGAGGGTGATACAATTAGATCTATTTGCATTTTTGTACATACTGTCATCCAGTTATGCCAACAGAATTTGTTGAAGATACTATCTTTTTTTCATTGAATATTTTTAACCTCTTTGTCAAAAATCAGGTGTTCATAGGTTTTTGGGTTAATGTCAGGGTCGTCAATTTGATTCCATTGATCCACAGGTCTGTTTTTATGTCAGTACCAGGCATTTGCCTAATCTTGCTGAAATTTAATGTTCCATGTTTGGTTGTTATACACGGGATACCCATTCTCTTTGGAAGAGAAATGAAGGAGGATTGGATGGGGTTTAGAAAGGAGAAGATGAAGAGATTGGGAGCAGTAAAGGTAAACTGTGGTTGGGATGTAAAATAATAACACAAAATAAATAATTAAAATGAGAAAAAGTTCTTATCAAGTACTACTTATGCCATCTATATATTTTTGGATATGGGTTCACTCATGGTAATATGGGACTCCTAAGTTGAGCTACTGAAAAGAACAAGACAATTCTTTTACTCCTGAATCCTTCATGAGAGATGTGGCCTGATGAGCCCCTTTCTCATGCATGTTGGCATGTTGATTAGCTTGATACTTTGCAAGTCTTGTTTGAGCATCCAGAGATGTCATGACTTCATAAAAGCAAGGGTGCTGATGGTCAAGAAAAACAATACCAGTAGTCCTCTTAAACTCTGACATTTTCTGTTTTTTTTTTTTTTCTGCCGTCTGTTCCACTGTTTCCTGAATTATGTCTGAAAGAGATAAGATGTGTTTGTATAACTAAGTAATAATCACTCCACATGTATACTCTATGCTCTGACCAGCTCCAGAAATCTGTTCTAGTTAATATTCACTGAAAAGTAAATAACACATTTTTAATTTTAGCTAATTTTACACATCAAAATAGCATCTATTCCTTTAATTACTATACATTTTGATTATTTTATGCATATTTATTAACCATGTGAAATATTTGTTGTATGAATTATCTTTTTACATATTTCTCATTTCTACCATAAAATTATATTGAATTTTAAAATATAAATTCCATGTCAAGATGAGTGGCTTAAACTGTAAAATATGGTTATGGTATTGTTTGAGCATAGACTGCTGCCCTCAGGGTCAGTGGCTCAGCAGTAGCTAGCACCTGTTTTGGTGTCTATGGTTCCTGTTGCCATTAGGTGTTATACAAATACCAGGGATATGGACAGCTATATGAGATCAAGCTGATTTCCTGGTGCCATACTGATGACTGGTACCATGGTGATGTCAATATCCATGCCTGAGTTGCTGCTGAGGTCTATGTCTGGGATCATCTTCTTGAAACAATTGGGGTCTGAGATGGTGTGCATCACCACAGAAGTTCATAGAAACCATGCATGTTGAAGTCCTAGAGCTGTGATAAGCTGGTCCCACCACACACTCACCCTGGGAAAGTTCTGGCCTTGCTGGAACCTGCAGCAGGAGAGTTTGCTCTGCCCCTATGGTAGAGTTTCAACATCACCAAAGAGAGCTGACAGCACCTACCACTAGTGTGGAAATACTGGCACCAATGGCATGGGCGTTGAAGAGCTGGATCTGTCACTTGCCTGAGGGGGAATTTGGTCCCACTTGTTGAGATTGACTATCTTAGTTATCACCCAGAACAACATCCTGAGCCTTCAATTGGCACATCCTAACTTATCTACCTTATCACCAACCTGCTGGAGTTCTTAAAGTAACTGGCTCTTTGGAATTTAAACCACAGAATCTTTATATCTTGTTTCAGAATATCCAAAAGAAGTTTGGATAGGTTAGGGTTCAAAGATGACGGTGTGCCAGATGGTTCATTTCAATGAAAATTTTGCAGGTGGGGCTGATTGGACAAAAGTGTATACTGTATGACACACTGCAGCTCCCAGTGACACAAAGATAAATGAAGAAATGTTGGAATGATGGAAGAACAAAGTAATTTTATGTTTTTACTGATTTAAAGGGAATATTTAGGGGTACATGCTGCAAGGATGAGGAGAGTATATGAAGAGACTGGATGTAAGTGGGAGGTATAGTTTTCTATCTAAAATTGTTCTTTCTATTTATACTGCATGGGAATGAGAGCATATGTGAACACACACACACACAAACACAGAGAGAGAGAGAAAGAGAGAGAGAGAGAGAGAGAGAGAGAGAGAGAGAGAGAGAGAGAGAGAGTTAATGTTCAGTATATGAATAAAAGTATGTGTACTTGTCTGGTTTAATTCACTTAACATAATGATGTATTTTCATTTTTCTATAGATATCATCATTTCATTCCATATGGCTTTATAAAATTTCTATGTGTCTATGTACCTGATTTGCTTTACACATGTATTTCCTGTCAAATGTTGAGGCTGTTTCTATTTCATAGCTATTGTAAATTGTGTAGCAATAAAAACAATTTAGTAGTATATCTATGGTAAGAAAGATACTGCTTTGAATATATACCCTAAGTTTTATAGGTAGGTCATCTCATAGTTCTAAATTTTATTTCATTGTTTCCTTTACCAATTTCCATAGTAATCAAACAAGATTTGTTTTCCATTTGTATTTTATAAAGTTTCCTTTCCTACTACATAAATGTTGTCCTTGGAATGAACTCATCTCAACAGGATATTTATCTTGTACTGTCAGCTCCAATATTTGTTCAAATTGTGACTTTTAAAATCTCTTTCATTCATTACTTACAGATAAAATATATTTTCAGAAATCTATTAGTAAGCTAGTTTTTCTTTTTTATAAACTTTATATTAAAGAATTTCTTCTAATTTTCTAGGATATTTTAATATGTAAAATTATTTTATTGAAATTTTTATTTATTATCACTATGTTTGTAAGATTGTTGGTGTTACGATATGATTGATTTACAGTCATTTTCATTAATACACAAAGCTTACTATATTAAACTTCGTAAGCATCCCTCTAATTTATTGGTTCTCATCATGTGTGTCGCAACCTTCCATGGGACATATATTGACATATATTGAATATCTTGCATATCACATTTAAAATATAATTTATAACAGTGGAAAGATTACCTTTATAAAGTAACAATGAAATAACTGAGGTTGGAGGTCACCAGAACATGAGGAAATATATTAAGTGGTCACAGCATTAGAAGGTGAAAAATAGTTGCTCTAAGGTTGGTGGTTCCCTTATATGCATATGTGTATATATTGTTTAAGAATCATTGCTCTAATAATATAAACATGTCTCTAAATATTGCAATGTATTTTATTCTAATCCAACTAAAATTATTTTGCCTATTATATAAGTTTTCAAATTTGCATTTTTGCATGAGAATTTTTTTAGTAAAATTTCAGAATTTTTCAAAAATTTTATTCATCATCACCATTGTAATTATGATGTGTTTAATCTATGAGGGAATCTTTGTGGATTACTTATTTGAATTAATTTTTATAGCATTATGAAGCCTCACCAATATTTATGTTATCATTACATTAGATATATAGTATCTTGAGAGTTGTTAGCAATTTTGGACTTTAATATTCAGTGAACCAATGTAAGGTAGACATGTGCTCTAATTCAAGTATTGTCCAAAAGTGATTGAATGTATAAATTTTGGAGAAAAAACTTGCCATGCTCTAAAAATATAGTCTTTAAACATTGATGTTGCACTGTATGGATGTGATGAGAGCTACAGTATCTATGTGCAATAGGAAGAATACAAAAATTATACGTTGAGATTTTATTTTCCTTTGTTTTATTTTCTTATATTTTTGTTTTAATTTTGATCAGATAATAATTTGATTATTTTTGAGAAGTTCAGTTCAATACTGTAATATCAAGACTTAAGGTGCTGCTATTGGATCTCCTGTTGTAGCTTCCTTTATTGTGAGTGCCCATTTTCACTGAAAAAAGAAAAAGACAAAACACCTGAATCTGAAGACAATTTAGAGAAACTGGAAAATTTATGTACAATAGGAGCAAAGACAAAATAATAAGATACTATTGGGAATTCCAAGTTATACACACTTTGAAAATACTAAGCTAATGTGATATAGACAACATGAAAGGGGAAAATTCTCATTCTAAAAGAGTAGAAAACATTATTTAAAATAACCATAACAAATTTTCTCAAAATTAGGAAATGTCAATTCAGATATAGGTATTATTTAGATTATTAAACATAAAATATCTGAGAAGACCCTTTTCTCACCACATTTCAATTAAAACAGCAAATCCATAGAACAATGGGAGCATGTTGACAGCAGCAGCAGAGAGATACCAAGCCAGGTACTAAGGCAGATCTTTGAGAATAACACCTGGATAGTCAAATGAAACAATAAAAGAAAGTTTTTGAATAATCTATTTCAAGCAATAGACTGCTCAGAAAATAATACCTATCAAAACTGTCTATTATAATGGTAAAAAGAAATCAAAATTAAAACTCTCCATGATTAGGACAAATTTAAGAAATTAATTATTTTTATAGAAAATACTTGAGTGAATCTTTCACACTTAAAAGAAAAATAATTTTAGGCCACACAACAGAAAAAAATAATGTCAAAATAGTGCTTAGTAGTAAAAGAAGAGAATAAATGCTAGAAACTGAACAAAATGATAGGACTCAATTCACATTTTTTAATAACAACTCAATTTAAATATTATTTATGTGTTTCCCATTATTGTGGTTTTTTTTATATTTGTGAGCTTAACTTGGAGTATCTGTTGAGCTCAAGAAGCTAAATTAGACTGTGAGAAGGGGAGTACTTATCACAGAAATTGAGAAACTAATATAACATATATGATATGAGATAAAGAGAGTAATAAAATGGATTTAAGATTTAAGTATAGGTGGGGGTGGAGAGACAGGAACAAGGTGATGGAGAATAGATTAAGCTACACTAAGGCTGTACAAAAAATACAGACATCCACTGTATTTTTTTAAAAGCAGTAAGATTGTTTTTAAATATAAATAAATATTAACATATATATCATATGTAATTAACATATATATGTGTGTAAATATGTAAGATATTTAAATACATATGTTTTCTCTCTCTCACAAACACACACACACACACACACACACACACACACACATATGGAAAATGGAGTTTGAACAGAGAGTGCACTTCCTTCAGAATTAACAGTCCCTTAATGTATTAAGTGTTGTACCCACGTGTCTATGAGCCCCCAAACCCACCAGGGAATTGGCTTCAGTGCAAGCACATGAGGGTCTGCTCATTGTTATGGACAGGAATAAACACTTTGTTGCAGTCCAGCAGCAGAGGGTTTTGGCCTGAGCCAAGAGGTGATGGTGTTTTTATAGAAGAGCATATGTAAGTAGGGTGCTCCACGTCTTGGCATTCCAGGATTGGACAAAGGCGTATAAGTATAGCAGCTGTTAGCTAAACTTTCTGTGTAAATCCAAGCCCTGAATCTACTAGCTGGACTTTTAGTGAGAAACTAATTTTGAATCTATTGGCTGTCAGGCATACTCCCACACCTAGGCCCTGCCCTTAGGCACCAAATAATTTTTTTCCTAAAACAAAAGCTTTGTAAGGATAAGTTCATGCCTTCATATTAAGGACTATATTCTATGTTTAAAAGTTTTATTTTGTTTTTTATAAAAGAAAAAGTTAAAAGTCCAACAGTTGCCATAGTGAGACTATTAGTTATGACTTAACCTACTGGCATATTGATCATTATGTATTAATCACCTGAACTCACTAATCCAACTGTTCAAACATCAACATGATACACAGTTGTATTTTAAATGCTACTGGACTCATATTGCATTAAACAGTAATTTTAAAAACAAAAGACAAAGCAAAGATGGAATAATTTATGAAGAATAATTTATTCTCATTAATTTAAGGAGAACCAGGTTTTGCCTTTGTGTGTGGATGATTATTGAAAGCACACAATAAACAGTGAATCAAATAGAAAAAAAAACTTACCATTTGTTGGTATTTGTGAAAACTTTGTGTTGGCAATAGCTAGTAAGATCTTATATTCATATTCACACACTTGTTTTTATAAACACAAAATTTATATAGTCAATATTCTTTATGAATAACAATAAAAGAGGTATCCAGTTGGTAATGAGCACATGTTTTTGATACCAGCACTCAAAAGTGTTCAGATCCATGTAAATTTGAGGCCATTCTAGTCTACAGAGCTAACTTCAGAACAGCTGGGACATCACACAGAAAAAGCCTGTCTCAAAATGGGGAGTAGGGGCTGCAACCAAACAAGAGAGTTAAATTTGAGCTATTTATTTTTTAACATATGATACATGCATACATAAAACTTTAAACTTAGTAAAATAAAATTTATTTTTCACAATGGATAAGCATTCATTAGATAGAGAAGTGTGTGAGAAACACAAACAGAGAAACGTGGGAAGGGATAGAAACAAAGAAACACAGAGATAGAAAGAAATAGAGATGGAGGCAGTGGAAGCACAAATGGACAGAGGATAGAACAATTCAGGAGAGAGAATATAGGAATAGGATAGCTTAGTTTCTGACTTTTGCCAAACAACTCATGTCTACTACAAAAGCTGATATGAGAAAAATATATTTTGAGTTAAATATTATCTTAATGACTTCCAAATTGTTAAAGTTTGCTTTGGTGGTTTTAAAAACTAAATTTTACTGAAATTTCTGTACTTCAGTACTGTGGTATTAAAAGAAAGCCCAAGAGAAAGGATGCTTGAAGATGTCATATATAAATATAGCATTCATTCTAAACACTCACATAAATGAGTTTCAATATGACAAAGATGTCTTATACACAAAAGAGTAGGTAAATTTCTCTTTGGGCATGAGTTATCTTTTCAATGCCACCTAAAGCAAGATGATTTTTAATGTTAAATTATTTTATTCAACTTTTCCCCCAGCAAAACAAATTATATTCTTCTATGGTCATATGCAGGTAACTGTGACAATAATAAATTGTGACTATGATAAATGTTACTATGGTTTTTTAAACATTATCAATTAAGCAAAAGATAGGAGATATTGGCAAGGGTAATTAATGCTTAATATTAAGGTTTATACCTAACAACATTGTGCCGTTTATCTGGGACTTGCTAGAGAGTAAGCAGTGGAACTAAGCCCAGTAGATATTGTAGACTTAAACATACAGTTATTCAAGTGAAAGCAGATGGTGTCTGAAGTGCTTTGCTTGTGTTTAAGATACAGCCTAAAATATTTGTAAGATTCCCCATGACCTCTTCTTGCCAAATTGAATTGCCTACATTTATTTTGTGTGCATGGCATTAGTATTGTACTTCAGCCATTAGACTGTACAGACTGACAGAAGTTCTTCTACATTAAGTAAGCATGGATTCCACTCAGTAGGTAAGGCATAACATTTTATCTCTATGTTTCCCATAGTGTTTCATAACCAGGGTACTAACTCTGAAGCCAGTTAGAAACTTTAGAAATTTGAGTGGATATGCACATTACACACATGATCAACTATGGATCATATTATAATATGTGTGACAGTCTCAACATTTCATCCAGAATAAACTTAGCACAAGTTAAAGCAATATAAACAAATATAAGGCAAGGTATAGTTAAAATTTATTTTATGGTAAAGAAAATGTATATCTAATTTGATAGATGATCAAAATGCAAGTACAATGTGTTTGTAAATGTTAATAATGTTATTTATAATTAAAAGTAGCAGACTTGGCTTCTTTACTATATGTCTTCACTCGATTTTTTTTCAATACCTTGCCACGTTTTATTTTTATACATGTTTGCTATATTTACCCAATATTTGTATATAGCACAATTATTTTGATTTATATTTGTTCTTCCATTTAATATTTGTATATTGAGTTTATGTTATAAAATATGAAGATTTATTTTCTTGAACTAAACTTTAGGCCCTCAAACACAGAGATATTCTAAATTTTGTTGCTGCATTAGTGAAATTGTTACTATAAGATGTTAATATTCTGAAACATCAAAAAGAACATTGACCTGCAAAAAATTCTACATCTCCCAGCTGCTTTAACCAAACCTTAAGACTCTGAGTAGGAAGTAGTTTTGAGTGCAGTTTAGGACTACTAACACAGGGGAACTTTTACATTGTCCAGCTACTTCAGTTCAGGTGTGAACTCATGGTGAGAGTGTCCGGCACTAATAGCAGTGTGACAAAGAAAAATAACACTCAAAATGGACTCTTTCTTTTTCTTCTCCTGAATGTTGTAAGCATCATTACTAAAAGAAGATGGACAACTTGATTATAAATAATGAAAATACATATTAAAAAGCTCAACCAGTAAACACATTCCTGATTTATATATCCCAGTGCAGAAACAAACAAAACATACACAAAAAATAAAATTACTATGTCTTTCTCAAAGACTAACAACCCCCCAGTAATGGCTCTCAGTGAGAATTGCTGGTGGCCAAGTTAGAGTAGCATTAGGTAGCAATAAAAGTTGTAGGTGTCAGTTAACCAAGAGGCAAGTCATTGATGGATGAATCTCTGATTAAAAAAAAAAGGTTCTGAGACCACAGACCCTGAAATGTCTTTTATTTCTGCTGTGCCTTTGCATGTTTACTGTTGCTGTCTTTTTCTGGTATTTGGTATGAAGTGAATGGGTATAAGAAGATCCCCACTGCCGGTAATGTATATTTATCTCATGGAAACATCCTGTTCTATGGGACATTTAGACCTGTGGGCTATTATAAAGAAGATTTTTTCCTAAGCTGTACTGTCTAATTGATAATAATTTTAGTGATCTCCCAATAGCTTGGTTCAACTGTCTCTGGGAGTTTCCTCATTATGATCATCACAGCTTGCTCATATAATCTGTATTACCCTTCTTTGATGGAACTGGAAGCTAGACCCAGTGTTTTGCTATAGATCTTTCCATCTGCTTCTATCAGTTGCTAAAAGAAGGGTCTGTAATGAAAATTATGGTAGTAATAAATATATTCAAGGCTATTTGCCAATTTCTTTTCTATTAGTGTTAGTGTAACTGAGTTTATGTTAAGGCCTTTAATTTACCTGGACTTGAGTTTTGATCAGGGTGATAGAAATAGATCTATTTGCATTTTTTCCATGCCAGTATGCAGTTACTCCAGCACCAATTATTGAAAATATATTTTATTATATATTTTTGGCTTTTTAAAATAAAAAATCAGGTGTTTATATATGTGTAAATTAATTTTGGGGTCTTCAGTTTAATTTCATAGATCCACATATCAATTTTTATACCAGTACCAATCTGTTTTTATTTCTGTAGTGTTCTAGTAGAGCTTGAAGTCAGGGATGGTGATGGCTCCAGAATTTTTTTATTGAACAAAATGTTTTTGATGATCCTGTGTTTTTGTTTTTACATATGAAGTAGAGTATTAATATTTTGAGTTCTGTGAATAGTTGTGTTGAGATTTTGATGTGGATTCTATTGAACCTGTAGTTTGCTTTTGGTAAAATTGCCATTTTTACTATATTAATTCTACCTATCAAAGAGCATGGCAGTTCTTTCTATTTTCTGATATCTTCTTTAATTTCTTTCTTCAATGTCTTAAAGTTTTTGTCATACAGGTTTTTCATTTCTTTGGTTAGAGTTACTCCAATATATTTGATATTATATGCAGTTGTTATAAAGGGTGATATCTTTCTGATTTCATTTTCAGCCATTTTATCATTTGTGTATAGGAGGGCTATTATTTTTTTTTTAGTTAATCTTGTATCCTGCCACATTGTTAAAGTTGAATATCAGCAGTAGGAGTTCCCTGATAGATTTTTTTAGAGTAAGTTTTGAATACTATTGTATCATCTGCAAATAGTAAAATTTCACTTCTTTCTTTCTAATTTGTTACCCTTAATCTCTTTTTGTTGTCTTATTACTCTAGCTAGAAGTTTGAGTATGATATTGAATAGGTATGGGGTGAGTAGAGAGCCTTATTTTTTTCCCTGATTTTGGTGAGATCACTTTGAGTGGTTTTGCATTTGTTCCATGTCAGCAGTCAGCTTTCTGTTTATTGCCTTTATTGTTTTTAATGTATGTTTCTGTATCCCTGATCTCTTCAGGACTTTTATTATGAAGGAGTGTTGTATTTTGTCAAAATCTTTTTCATATCTAAGGAGAAGATTGTGGCTTTTTATTTTTCAGGTTGTTTATATGGTAGATTACTTTGACAGATTTTTGTATGTTAAGCCATGGCTGCATCTGTGAGATGAAGTCTACCTGTTCATGGTGGTTGTTTTTTTTTTTTTTTTGTGATATGTTCTTGAATTTGGTTTGCCAGTTGTGGTCAATTTTTTAAAGGATGTCCCTTGAGGTACTGAGAAGGAAGTATACTCTTTTGCTTTTGTGTAAAATATTCTGTAGCTATGTTTGGTCCATTTTTCTTAATATTATCTGGGAGTTCTGATACTTTTGTTTAGTTTTTATCTGGATGTCCTGGTCTTTGGTAAGAGTGTTTAATCTCTTATTCAAGTCTCCCACTATCAATATGAGGGCGTCAAATTGTGATTTAAGATTTACTAATGCTCCTTTTAAAACTGTGGATGACCTGGGTCATAGATATTAAGAATTGAAACATCATCTTTGTGAACTATTTCTTTGATAAATTCATAGTTTTATTCTCTTTTCTACTATACTAATTCTGGGTTAAAGTCTATTTTGTTAGATATTAAAAACACTACACCAGTTTTTAAGGTCCATTGGCTTGAAAATTAGCTTTGCAGCTGTTTATTTTGAGGTAAAGACTATTTTTGGTGTTGAGGTATGGTTCTTGTATGTGTCAGGATAGATTCAGGTTTTGCATTCATTTTGTTAATCTTTGTCTTTTTATTTGGGAATTGAGTCTATTAATATTGAAAGATATCTTTTCTAAGAGCAGCATTTCAATTTCTTTCCTCTGCTTCTTCTGCTGTCTCGTTGTGTCTCTGTTACATCTCCTGGGTGTCTCTTCTCTGCTCTGAGATGTTCCCAGAGTTTTCTTAGTCTGGTAACCCCACCTACACTTCCTCTCTGCTTTTGGCCAGTCAGCATTTTTTTTTAAACCAATAGGCAATGGCCTAGTGTACAAAAGAAATTATTTACAATAGAACACAACACAATCCCACTATACTTAATATTTTTTGACTGATTGATTTTTTCATTTTATCTCCAATACTGAAGATCCTTTCTTCTATCTTTTATATTTCATCAGTGATGCTTGAGTCAATAGTTCCTGTAAAATTATTAAGGATTTCATTTATAGAATTTCTGTTTTTATTATATTTGTATATTTATCATTTCTATTTTCATTTTCAGGTCTTAAATAGTTTTATTTATTTTCTTCAACAGTTTGTTCATTTTTTCTTTGCTTTTTTAGAAAAGATTTACTCATTTTGTCAATTTTTGTTTGATATTTACTCAATTTTTTAAAAGACATATTTATTTGTTCTTTGAAGACCTTGTCATCTTAATATATTGTGTTTTAAAGTGGTTTTCTTGTTTTTCTACTGTATTTGGAATATTCAAGCCTATCTGTAGAAAGATATCTGAATCCAGGTGTTGAAATATTGCTTTTACTGTTGTTGTTCATATTTCTTTTTTTTAATTTAGCAGAAAAAAATTACAATAATTTGAATAGGAAAAACACAATAAACTAACAAAATCTGCTCCAACATTTTCTTTCAGTCAGGAAAACACCACTCTTCAACTGTACAGTCCAGGTCTTTATTTCTTTTGTACACTAGGCCATGAATTCGTATGGAATGGGCTCCAGCAGCTCAGGCTCCTTCCTGTTAGTCCTCACAAAGTGAGCTTCTCTGGGTGGGGCAGGCTTAAGCTTCAGCTGAACCCAGGTACCCTTCTCCTTGACTTCTTTTTTCTTCTGGTCATTCTCCTTCACCCAGTTCAGGAAGCTGTCCCTGCTCTTAGAGTGTTTGATGTGCTCGATACACACATTGATTCTCTTGGCGAGAATCTTGCCCTTAACTTTCTTGTTTACTATGATGCTCACAGCATGCTGGGTGACATTGTAGACTCTTCCAGTTTTGCCATGATAACACTTATGAGGCATTCCTTTTTGAATAGTGCCTATTCCCTTGATGTCTACAATATCACTCTTCTTATAGATTGGCATGTAAGTGCCCAAAGGAACAACTCCATGTTTCCTAAAAGGCCTGGAGAACATATAGCAAGTGCCACGCTTCTTTCCCTTGGTGTTCGTCATTTTGTCGTGTTACTGAAAGACGGCTGCCACGGCCAAAAGGGATCATATTTCTAAATAGGCACTCTCCTCCCCAGATTGAGCCTGGGGCACGGTGATGCTAAAGAAGTAAAAACTGTGGGTAAAATTAGGAGGGGGAACCGAGAGATTAGGAAGAGGTTTGCATGCAGTCAGCCTACCAGTATTCTGACTTTTGACTGGAAATGCAGGGAGACTCTACCTTCATTGGGGCAGGGATAAGATAATTAGGAGAGAAAGTACCTGGGGATAGGGTGGGAAGGCACAATGATATTCAGAGTGTGGGAGAGTTCGACAGTTATCTCAGCCTGTGCAATTTCTCCTTTGCAGGCTTCTTAAAAAATAAAATCTATTAGGGAATGGTAAAACCATTAATCTCTCCATGCAATTGTTAATCTTCATTTTCAACTTGCCTAATTAAGAAAGTCATAGGTGACTCGCCAGCCCAGGTCTCTTTATGGCTTTAAGGATGTTTCTAAAGATTATTAGATCATGAAAGCTCTGCCTTAATGAAACATTTAGTCCACTAATAGCACTAAAGTACTCAGGTTCTAAATGCTCATAAGGATCTCTTTCTGCATTGTTAAACCATTATACTAATTGCCCTACATTTTATTCACTGACTAAAGAACAAATGTCAGTTACTATAGTGTATCTCTGATAATTCTTACAGACTAGTATTTCTTAAAATTTTCCCATAATCTCAAAAGCCATACATCTAAAAAGAGATTGAAGAAAGTTTGTTTTTAGGGGTACTGGTTAAATACTAGGTTATAAAAAATGTCCTCTTTTCTCTGATGTATAGATCTTTCTCCATATTGTTTGTTAAGATTTTTTTATGGTTCCATGTATTGTATAAGATTTTAATGTTCAAGTATAAAATGAGCTATGAATTGGTAAAATTACATCTTTTGAAAATATTGTGTTTAATAATGCAAGGAAATATACATATCCTGTTTAAATACTGAAATAAAAACCCCAAGGATTAAGGAAAAAAGTCCCTCTATCCCAGAGAAAGCATTTAGAACATTGGTGTGTAGACCCCTATCCACAATTTTCACAAATTTACACAAATTCTTGAATGTTTGGATTAAAATAAAATCATTGAATCGGTATGCAGGAACATGACTGAAATTTTGACTCCCTGGAAGCTGAAACATAAGGATTGCCTGTTTCAGGCAACCATGGACTACATGGCAAAATTGCATTTCTAAATGATAATTAAAAAAAAAAGAAAAATAATTTATGAAAGAAGAAAAAGGCAATGATATAACATCATTTAATTTTGAACTTCAAGTATTTTATTTTCTTCTTAAAAATTTCCACCACCAGGACTCTTTAATGTTATTGGCACAGTTTGATTTCTTTGGTGGCTTATTTGTATAACTTTTGAACAATTTATAATATATCCATATAACTGAAAATTTTATCTATTTACAAATCAGTATTTTTATTTTCTGCTATTGTATTTCATCATGTATTATGATATAGACTTGAAAAATTATATAAAAGTAAATTCATTGTCTTAAGGTGAATTCAAGGTGCACATTGAAAATATATAATGATTCCTAGTATTTTGGCCTGCATGTCCTCTCTGCCTTCCTTGTTCACTCCCAGTCCTTTCTCCATTTTTATTAACTCATATCACTTCTTTTCCTCTCAGTTACTTTTTCATGTTCTCACTCTTATTTTTCCCACCACAAACTGTTAAGCAGACTATGCAACTTTGTCAGGATTACTGTGAAGAGAATACCATCCTATTTGAGTTTGTATGGAGTCTTCTGGCCAGTTGTTACTATCTCATGAGTCACAATCATCAAACAGTAGCATGTTAGATTCTGGTTACTTATGCTGTTCAAGTCCATGCATGTATCCTGTGTTCATATCAGTAGAATTTAGAATAAAGTACTAGAACTACCCATGCCATATATTAAACCATTCTTCATCAACAGATGATAAGAGCAATGACAATGGAAGAAACTTACAATAATTAAGGCTACCTTACTCTATAGAATCAATATCATGGTGACTAAGAGGATATGCCGAGAACTTTGCAATAGAATCATTGATAAAACTTGTCTTTTGTCATCTGGAAAGTTAGGATAATTATACCCAATAATAAAGTCTCTGTGGAGATTAGAAATACAAATATCTTATTTTGAACCTATCTTAAAATTGTGTACAGAATACAGACAGTGGCATTAATGTGTTTTTCTGTAAAATTCATTAAGAGATATAATGGTGAATTGCTGAGTTCCACTGACAGATGAACAGAGCCATAAACAAAGAATCTGTGAATTGTGTTTTTCTTCTCCGTGTTTTCTTAATAAATCTTGGAACAATAGTATTTAAATCTAACATTTCCATCCTTAGGAAAAAAGTTACATTGGTTTAAATAACAGAAATACCCCTATTATTAAAATTGGGCCTGCTGAAGCTAACACATATTCATGACTCCTGTATAGATTAGTAAAATAATACTTCTGATCCAGGAGAAACACCATAATACTCTAGATTGCATGCGATTAAAAAGAATTGCGTGCTCTGTTCAAGGCCTTGAATAACACCCAAGATTACATGTGATGAGGAACTAAATGTATCTTATTCAATTCCCAGAGTGATATTCCAAATTACATGTGATGAGTAAAACCATGTAACAAGTGCAAAGTATGAGTGATAACCAAAATCCCAATTGATGAAGAACAGTATATACCCAGTGTAAGGTATGAGTGAAAACTTATACGTGTAGTGTAACATACTAGATATAATACAATTATTGGGAAAAAAGTGTATGATAAAGCTTACAAAATAAATTAATCACTGTAAGAAATTAATGACTCAAAATAAATATAATTATAAGTATATTGTAGTGAAAATGTAGATGAACATATGCTCTTTTAAAATAATTCTCTAGGTTATAGATCTTAGCGTCAACAATTATTTAAAGCTTTAAAAATTTTATTTTTTATTCTTAGTTATGGGTATATGTGTGTATACATGCCATCTGTTTCTAGGAACTTGTGAAGGTCAGAAGAGAATGTTCAGTGCCCTAGTGTTGGAGTTACAGCCAGGTGTGAGTTTCCAGACACAGATATTTGTGAATAATTCTAGCTTTTCAGATAAAAATAAAACTACTCTTAAATACTAGTCATATTTTTAGATCTAAATTTTCTTTTTATTTCTTATTAATTTAATATCTTTACCTTATTGACCCAAATAAATAACATTATACAATTATTTCATGTTTTATTTATTTATTCTTTGGTGATTTTACATCATGTACCCCATCAAACTAAGTTATCAATCCTCTCAGATTAATACTCACACTTATGATCTCCCCACTTACAAAAATGCCCATTCATGCTGTTCATTTACTTACTGGAGCATATTTAAATTCCCTGTGGCCAGGCCTTTAGAGAAAACAAGTCTTTCTACACCTACACCCCTGCCAGAGGCCATCAATGCAGAAGTGAGGCATTATGTCATTTAGATACGTTGTAGCTATGAGCTCTTGTATACAGTGACATCTTTTTTTTGTTTGTTTGTTTTTTGAACTCCACTAATGAGTGAGTACATACTCTGCTTCTCCTTCTGGGTTTGGGCTACTTCACTCAGGAGGATATTCTCTAAATCCATCCATTTGCCTAAAAATTTTAGGGTATCATTCTTTCTTACTGCTGAGTAGTACTCCATTGTGTAGATGTACCACAGTTTGTTAATGCATTCCTCAGATGAGGGGCATCTAGGTTATTCCCAGGTTCTTGCTGCTATGAACATAGTTGAGCTAATACCTCTGGGCATTACCCCAAGTATATGGCTGAAAGTGGAATTGCTTTATCTTTGGGAAGATAAGTTCCCAGTTTTCAGAGAAACCTCCATATTATATTTCAGAGCTGCTGAAAAATTTTACACTCCCACCAATGATGGAGGAGTGTTCCCCTCACTCTGATTCCTCTCCAGCATAGAATATCACCTGTGTTTTGAATCTGAGCCATTCTGACAGGTATAAGGTGGTATCTCAAAGTTGTTTTGATTTGCATTTCTCTGATGGCTAAAGAAGGTCAGCAATTTTTCATGTGCCTTTCAGGCATTTGTAATTCTTCTGCTGAGAATTCTCTTTTTAGTTCTGAATCCTATTTTTTAATTGGGTTATTTATGGTTTTGGGCTCTAGTTTCTTGAGTTATCTATACATTTTAGAGGGCAATCCTCTGTCAGTTGTAGAGTTGGTAGCATGTCATTTTGTCTTATTGACTGTATCTTTGGCTTTACTGAAGCTTCTCAGTTTCAGGAGGTACCATTTATTGGTTATTGTTCTTATCATCTGTGCTACTGGTGTTATATTTAGGAAGTAGTCACCTGTGCCAATGCGTTGGAGGGTATTTCCCACTTTCTTTTCTATCAGGTTCAATGTGACTGGGTTTATGTTGAGGTCTTTGATCCACTTGGATTTGAGTTTTGTGCAGGGTGATAGGCTTGGATATATTTGCATATTTCTATATTCTACCATCTCGCCATGCCAACACTATTTTTTGAAGATATTGTCTTTTTTTCATTGAATATTTTTGGTCTCTTTTTCAAAAATCAGGTATTCATAGGTGTATGGATGAATGTCGGGGGACTTTAATTCAATTCCATTGATCCACAAGTCTGTTTTTATGCCAGTACCAGGCTGTTTTTATTACTGTAGTTCTATAGTATAATTTGAAGTTGGGAATGGTGATGCCTCCTGAGTTTCTTTGTTGAGCAAAATTGTCCTGGCAATCTTGGCTTTCCTGTTATTCCAATTGAAATTTAGTATTATTATTTCAAGGTCTTTAGAAAATTGTGTTCGGATTTTGATAGGAATTGCATTGAATCTGTAGATTACTTTTGGTAAGATTGTCATTTTCACTATGTTGATCCTACCTATCCAGGAGCATGGGAGGTCTTTCCATTTTCTGATATCTTCTTCAATTTTTTTCTTCAGTGACTTAAAATTTTTGTCAAATCAATCTGCTACTTTTTTGGTTATATATATTAAATATATATTAAATACTCCAAGGTATTTAATGCTATTTGCAGCTGTTATAAAGGATGATGTTTTCCTTATTTCTTTTTCAGATCTTTTATTTTTAGTGTATAGTAGAGTGTCTGATTTTTTTTTTTTTGAGTTAATCATGCATCCTACTACATTGCTGTAAGTAATTATCAGCTGTGAAGATTCCTGGTAAAATTTAGTGTGTCATTTATTTATACAATCATGTCATCTGAAAATAAAGATAGTTTCACGTCTTCTTTTTCCAATTTTTATCCCCTTAATCTCCTTTTGTTCTCTCATTGCTTCGGCTAAAACTTCAAGAACTGTGTTGAATAGATAAGGGGATTGGGGCAACCTTGTTTAGTTCCTGATTTTAGTCCAATTGCTTGGAGTTTTTCTCCATTTAGTTTGATGTTGACTGCTGGCTTCTAACCCTAAATTTTGATGTTAGCACCTAAAGTCACAAACTATATCATAAAATAATCTCAAATTAATACATAATTTATAACAAATATTAATATTCAATATTTTTTTAGATAGTAATTAGAGGAATTTTGGAATGTACTCAGTAACAGAACACTATCTGATCTTTTCAAGCCCTTGGTTTGATGTCTGTGGCTGAAGAGAAGAATTATATGGGAGAATCTGACTATTTTGCAATTAAATAATGCACAGCTACAATAACAGGTAGAAAGTTCTAGAATCATGTAAAGACTATAAAACTAAAGCAAGTGTGAAAACTTAAACTTTGTTATTATTTTTTGTTTTACATTTTGGGAACAATCTTACTATATAACTTCGACTGTCCTGGAACTTGCTATATAGAGCAGGCTGGCCTCAGATAAACTCACAGATATATGCTTGTCTCTGCCTTCAGATTTTGAGATTAGTGGATTATCTGGGATTATTTTTACTGTGGAAGTGGAAAGAGACTTTCATACCTGACCTTGGTAATTATCTTTCTACAGAAGTTACAATGGATAGAACTGTATGAAAAAATAAATATAAAATCATCCTTGACATTAATCTAAAATGATAGAAGCATAAGTATCACATTTCTTTGCCCATGAGGTAGAATGCTTGTGTGTTTAAGAATGTAATATAGAAATATGCTATTTAACTTTTATAACTTTTCTACTTGCAAAGTTTATTTTTCTAAGAAATTTTTATGTGACCTCATGAACACATATATTTTAAATATATATAAAAATCAAATATTTACTGATTATAAATCATAAAATTGAGTTTAAAATAATTATTTGCTATACATAAATTTTACATTTTCAAGAGTGAAAAAAGGTTTGCATGTTATTGTTTGTGTACTTTTATAAAGAAAATTAAATGTTAGCTGAATGTTTAACACATCTAGGTGCACTTTTCCAATTTAAATTCAGAAGTTCTGAGAGTGTTTCTTCACACAAACACTCATTATTAAGTGGTAGAAGTATGTTTAGTGCTATTAAAGAAATTGTTGGAAACACTGTTCTAAATTCAAACCAACATTTACTTACTGATTATTTATGATACTAAACTCAGCAGCTGAAACAGTAAAGCATAAAATCAAACACTCTAGGAACACTGAGATGATTGATATTACATGGCATGACAACAGAACCAATGCAACAATGGAGGTGCATGATGTAATACATAAAGAGCTCCTCAGACTCCTTGGCTTCATTGCATATTTGATAGTAAATTAACTTTTTGGTTTCTGTGCTTCCAGAAACCTTTTACTGTAACCATTTTTAAGGTATGCTCTAGGGATTTAAACAAATATCTTTCTTATTTTTGAGAATTTCATACATGTCTACAGTTGAGAATGATTATATCTTTTCACATTTTCTTCTTCCAAGTTCTCTTATATTTTTTGTGTATATTCTTCCTTCCAAATTTATCTCTCTTTTTGTTTTAATAATTTACTAATTCAAATTAGTGCTGCTCATTTGTACATCCTGGTCATCCATAAGATCATATTAAGCCAATTAGTCATCACACTCTTAAAGATAAGTGATCCATCTTTTCTTAGTAGCTTTTAACTACCAGTAGTTCCACAGGAAAGGGTGGTACTTAGGGACCTTTTATCTTACATAAGCAGAATTTTGACTCTCTTGAGCTCAGACAAGTCTTAAAAAAGAAACCACAGGTGCTGAGAGCTAATGTATATAACAGGGACCTTGGAAAGAGGAAACAAAAGACAGATACACAGTACTCTGAGTTCTTTTTAGGGATGAATTATTTTTATATTTCCACTGCTATTTATATATTGTTTAGCCAGCTAATAAATACCATCTTGCAATCAGGGCTATTATATATAGTATGTGATCCTTTGATTATTACAGTCTGCCTCCTATTCCACAATGTTTCCTGAGTCTTAGTAGTGGGTAGATTGATAAAACTATTTTTATAAAAGCCTGAGTTAGTTACTATTATTTTCATAAATGGTCTTAGTGTTAATTTGCTTTTTGAATATTAATGTTTATACCTATGGAGCCAGGATGCTATAAAAGTTGGTAAAATTGCTTTTTATTGCTCTATTCAGCAATCAGTGCATGACATGGACAGCACAGCCATGGGCAACATGGAAACCTAGACAGAAAAGCATTGGTAGACAGACACACAGGAGACTTGCTACATTTCATACATAAACATTTTTTGCACTTCTGTTTATATAGCCATAGTCAGCAACTAGTATAACCTGAGCAAACAATTTCTGATATATCTTACCTGAGTTTCTCCTTGCATACTTACTTGTCATTTTGTTTTTATATTCTGCTGTGGAACAATTTTTGTATACTCTAAAAGTGTGTTATTCTTATTGGTAATAAAAAAGATTGTTCAATGGCTAGACACGATAATTTAGGCAGAGAGAATGTTAAAATGAAAGAAAAAGTAGAGGAGTCTTGAGAGTCAGGAGAGAAGCAAGATAAACCTGTCCCTTGGCAGAAGGTAGATAAGAAATATAGGTTAATTCAAAACATGAGAGTTAGCTAGTAACAAGCTTGAGCTATTAGCAGAGCATTTATGATTAATATTAAATATTATTTGGAAGTGATTGCCAGGGCAAGAAACCCTGTCTACAGTTTCCTTTGGAGGACATTCCCTCCAGGTGTTTTATTATGTTTGCCATTTTTCAAAGGCATATATCTACATGTTAGTCATAGTTTATTCCTGAGAAAGGAACTGGACACCATATAGACTCCTGACAAAAACAGAGATGCCATAACTAGTCAAAATGTTTTTGTAAATATTTATCCACAAACTTTTTCTTAAGTTTCCCTATATGGGATGTTAATCTTAAGTTTAAGAAATTATGTGCTATTCACCACATGATAAATAATATGTTTCAGCCATGTATATCTAGTAATAATACTGTAAACAAGGTAAATTTATTACTCAAAGATTAAAAGAAACTAATTCCATTATGTAGTGTTTACCCATATTGGGATATTATACATAAAAGTATTATCACTATTTATTTATTAAAATCTAAATAAGATCTTATTTAGAATATTTTTCTAGGTCATTAATCATACTTAATTGGTAAAAAGTAGGTGAAAGACTGTATGAATGGGATCAGGAAGCCAGACACCAAAAATACAATCAATTTTGAAGAGTCTAGAAAAGCATCAAAAGAAAGTTTATTTTTTAGAAGAGACTTTCCAGAGGTACTTTAAAGATAAAATTGGATATTGCCTTAAGTGAATATTAAATAATTGCTGTTAAGTTGCTCACGTGAGTTGTAAATTCATGCTAATGTGTGTATTTTTAGACATATGAGAAGGTATAACTGTAAGAAAAAAATTCGATGTCATTTTTTATTGAAAGTAAAATGTAGGGAGCTGCATTGTACCACGCCCTAAAGGTGGCACTGGTTTCCGCCTTCCACCTTTTCTGAAGGTGAGTGCTCTCGGGAATAAGCAACTCCTTATTGGCTGTAGGCGAGGATGGTGGCTTGCTTCCAGTGCCTGGGGACCTATGGGCAATGTCTATGTGGCTTACCAGGATTGGAAGCCCAGAAGGTATTTAGCCACGAGCGGACTTCCCCCCACGGTCGTTCATCATATGTCTGAGAGTGAGTGAGTGAGTGAGAGACAATAAGATAATTAAAGGCCTGAATAAACTGCAAAGAGAAGGATCTGGTGTTGCGTGCTCCTTGCTGGCGAGGTGGCGTGCTACAAGTGGTGCTGAAACCCGGAAAGATAGGAACTAAACTTGAGCCAAGTGGCGCTGAAATCGTGGAAGAAAAGAATTAAACTTGCGCCAACGAACGACAGGATTCAGAACTCTTCTGCAGTCGGGGGGTGCACCAGTAAGTCCCAGGTAAGTTGGGATCTGCAGTGAGAGCGGGGTAGCTCCGGCCTGTAGATAGGATAAGGCAAAGAAGAAGGAGCTCACCAGGGAGTGAGGGTAACCTCTTGGCGCTAGCGGGTAGCTCCGACCTGTAGATAAAGGCGGAGAAGAGGGAATTCACTGACGAGTGAGTGTAACCTCTTGCAACTGTGGACGCACAGTGACCTCACTGACGAGTGGGTATAATCTTTTGCAGCTGTGGATGCATGGCAGCCTTGAGTTCAAAGTGAAAGTGGCACAGCAGTTTAGGATTAAAGTGAAAGTAACAGTTGTCAATTTTGGCTTAAAGTGAAAGTAACAATTATTGCAGACTTTAGCTCAAAAGTGAAAGTAAAAGTAGTAGCAAGGCTGGGGCTGGTTGGTAAAGGCTCAGAAAAGATTTTTTAAAATAAGGAGTAAAGATCATATAAGGATGGGGTCTTCAACCTCATGTCCAATTTTTCTGGCTCTGCAGGAGCTGTTACAAACTAAGGGCCTGGAAATTAATGAAAGCGTACTAGAGAGATTTTTAAAGGAATGTGACGTTGCAGCTCCGTGGTTTGCTGTCATGGGCAGTCTAACAGTGTCCTCCTGGGAGAAGCTGGAGCGAGATTTAGACTTTGCCTATGAGCAGGGAATTCTAAAGTCGGGAAAGGACGGAGTAAAAGGGGAGAGTTGTGCCCCGACCTTGATGATATAGAAACTCCTGAGTCTACAGACTCGGAGGAAGAACTGCTGTCATGCATAGAACAAATAAAAAGAACAAAAATGAATGAATGAAATGAAAAGGGAGATCCAGATAGAGAAGAATGCTGCAGATTCCCAGCATGTCAAGCCGAGCCTTCGGTTCCACCTCCCTATTTGGAAGGTGGGAATGGTGGTTTAGGGCGTGCTTTCAGCCCAGGGGCATGGAAGGCAGTGAGAACAGAGTTGCGCTTAGCTTATCCAGTGTTCAAGACCCACAAGGAAATTGATACAAGGAGCACTTAGATTTCAAAGTGATAAAATCTTTGGCTGAGTCAGTACAGACTTACAGGATCGCGGCCTCATTCACAGTAGCCCAGGTGGAGGTTTTTAACGGGCACCGCATGACACCCAGTGATTGACAGTCATCCTAAGTGAGAGCAGGTGAGCCTAAGTTGTTTACATTCCAGCCACCTGGAGAATTTCCACCTGAATGCTATGCCTTGGGCATATGTTTGAGCCTGAGGCATTCAGTAATTGGCATTCGGCTTTCTCCCTGCACGAATGACCCAGCAGTCTTGTAGGTCTAGTCAGCATGTCTTTAAATCTCCAGGCCTGGGAGGCCAGTGTACTTTGAATAATCTTTCTGCCAATGCTCCTGAAATTAGTGCAAGACAGCTTTCCTGGAGAAGCGATGAGGGTCACTCAGGCAGAATACAACCTTATGTGCTTAACTTACCCATTACACTCTGGGGGAGAGACCTATTAAAAGACATGGGCTTTAAGCTTTGCAATGAATATTCAGTGACATCTCAGGAGATGATAAAAGACATGGGATTTCACCCAGAATTTGGTTCAGGAAAGCACTTACAGGGTAGGAAGAACCCTGTCATGCCTCAATATAGAATGCCAAGGCAAGGATTGGGTTTTTCATAGGGGCCACTGAGGATGGCATTCCCATCACCTGGAAAACTGAGACACCTGTGTGGGTCCCTCAGTGGCCCTTGTCCTTGGAAAAATTGAAAGCAGCCCGAGAATTAGTGCAGGAACAGCTAGCACAGAAGCATATCATGCCCTCTGCTTCACCATGGAATACACCTGTATTTGTGATTAAGAAATGATCAGGAAAATGGAGATTGTTGCATGACTTAAGAGCTATAAATAATCAGATGCAACCTATGGGCCCAGTACAATGAGGGCTTCCATTGTTGATGGCCTTGCCTTCACAGTGGCATATCATGGCAGTAGACATTAAAGATTGCTTCTTTTTCATACCTTTATATAAAAAAGATACAGAAAGATTTGCTTTCACGCTGCCCTCATGTAATCATGAGGAGCCTGATCAGAGATTTCAATGGGTTGTATTGCCTCAGGGGATGACTAATAGCCCTACTATGTGTCAGCTATACGTGGGGCATGCATGCCCTGCAACCAGTACGTGAAGCATTTCCTAGGGTGTGCTGTGTCCATTATATGGATGACGTACTGTTAGTGGGGAAAACACAGAGGTGAGGTAGAAGAAGCCTATGAGGTGCTGGTGAAAGCACTCCAGTGCCGAGGGCTCTTTATTGCCCCTGAAAAGGTGCAATTATCTCAGATTGTTGATTATTTGGGAGCAAAGATTGTTCCTCGAGTAGTTCAACCCCAGAAGATAGAGATAAGAAAGGACAATTTAAAGACTTTGAATGATTATCAAAAATTATTGGGGGATATAAATTGGGTTAGGGGATTTTTAAAATTGGCAAATTATGAGTTAAAACCTCTATATGACATTCTTAAAGGTGATCCTGCCCTAGATTCCCCTAGGCATTTTACCAAAGAAGCGCATTAAGCACTACACTACAGCTGGTGGAAGATAGATTAAGACAAGCATGTTTGATGCGAGTACAAGAGAATCAGAAGTTGTTGCTATGTATATTGCCCAGCTTTAGACAACCCACAGGGGTGCTGTGGCAACAAGGACCTGTGTTATGGATGCACCCTAAGATTTCTCCAAATAAGAGCGTCGAGCATTATCCCACAGCTGTTGCTGAGTTGGCCCAGCAGGGTCTTCAACAGGCTCTACAGTTTTTTGGTCTGCTCCTGGAGAGCATCATGGTGCCTTTCACTGCAGTGCAAATTTCTGTGCTGTGTGCCACCATTGATGACTGGGCTATACTCCGATGCTCCTTCCCTGGTGAATTAGACAACCGCTATCCACAACACCCATTAATGACTTTCTTTAAGGAGCATCCTGTTGTTTTTCCAAAGGTGACGGCTACAAAACCTATTCCTGGTGCAATTAATGTGTTTACAGACGGCTCTAAGACCGGAGTAGGGGCATACATGGCCCAAGGCCAATCACTGGTCCAATGTCAATTTGCTCCAGGAACCCCTCAAATAACATAACTGCAAATAGTATTAGAGGTTTTTAAAACCTTTTCTTGTGCACTTAATTTGATTTCTGATTCAGTTTATATTGTTAATGCCTTGAAAATTCTTGAGGTGGCGGGTCCTATAAAGTCTTTCAGTTCAGTTGCAGGTTTATTCTCTCAGTTACAGGATCTTATTAGGAACCGTTCTAAGAAGTTTTTCCCCCAACACATTAGAGCCCACACTGGCTTACCTGGGCCTCTGAGCAAAGGGAATGCCCTAGTGGATGCTGCCACACGGCAAGAATGGATATTTACTGCCACACCCATTATGCAAGCCACAGAATTTCATCAGTTATACCATGTTAATGCCAGAACTTTACGAAGTAAATTTCAGCTTTCTAGGCAAGCGGCTAGGCAAATAGTTTTGGACTGTTCACATTGTGTGGAGTTTCAGCATTCCCCATCGTTGGGAATTAACCCCCGGGGTTTGCTTCTTCTTAAAGTTTGGCAAATGGATGTGACGCATTTTTCTGAATTTGGCAACCTCAAATATGTGCATGTGTCAGTTGACACCTGTTCTGGTATTATCCATGCCACTGCCCTAAATGGAGAGAAAGGGCGTAATGTTATCGCTCACTGCCTTGAGGCATGGGCAGCCTGGGGAAAACCAATGCAGCTTAAGACTGATAATGGCCCAGGATATACTGGACGTCAATTTACAGCCTTTTGTGCACAGATGGGAGTGCAGTTGATCCATGGCCTGCCCTATAACCCCCAAGGGCAAGGCATAGCGGAAAGAGCTCACCGCACACTCAAGGAGTGCCTTATTAAACAGAAAGGGGGAATATGCCATGGCCGTACCCCAAAGGAAAGACTTTCCCTAGCTCTATTCACTCTTAATTTTTTAAATTTGGATGCTCATGGGGCTGCGGCAGCAGACCGGCATGCCAATCCAGGCACTATGCAGAAAGGACTGGTGAAATGGAAAGACATCCTCACAGGCCGCTGGTGCGGCCCGGACACTGTTTTAACATGGGCGAGAGGGTCTGTTTGCGTTTTCCCCCAGGATAGAAATGATCCAGTTTGGGTACCGGAGCGTCTGACCAGGAAGATTCAATCGGAAAAGGTAAATGAGGCTGGGGAGCAAGCAGATGATGCAGAGGCTCCTGTTGCTGGCCCTGATGGTGCAGATAAGTGCTTGCCATAATCGCAGTCATTTCATTGGCTGGCATAGGAGCCATGCCGTGCAGACTGCGCAGACTTTGAATGCGGTCTTGGCTAATGTAGTACAGGCTCTAGACATACAGAGGAATCTGATTGCCCAGTTAAAAAAGGGCTTGGTGGTTATTAATCAAAGGATCGACCTGGTCCAAGAGTGGATTGATACTCTTTGGCAGCTGGCCTAGCTTGGCTGTGAATGGAAGTTTTCAGAATTATGTGGGACTAGTGTACAACATCAGAACCTTATTCATGCTGCAAATCTGTCTAAACAGTTGTCAAGTTATCTTTTAGGAAACTGAATTGGTGAATTCGAAAACTTGACGGCCCGGCTGAGAGTGACCATGGTGATCGAGTGGATGCCGGACCTGGCAGAAGGACTGGCGTCTTGGTTCTCCACTGCTGTGGATCACCAGAAAGAGTGGGCGGGAATGGGAGCTCTGGCGAGCCTGATGGTGCTGATATTCTGAGTTTGCCTGTGGTGCATTTGCCATGTTAGGTTCCTTCAGTGTCGTGATGTAGCCACAGTTGTTCAAGCATTTTCAGCCATTGGAGTCGGTCAGTCCCCCTGAGCTTGCTTGGCCTCCTTAAAGGAGAAGCCTTAAGAATGTTTTGCAGGATGCAAGGCTTAGCACTGCACATGAGTACTCTGGCTTATGGGAACGCATGAGGAGTATGTCTGGTTGCACACAGGTTGACACCCAACTGCCTGCCTCTGTAAAAAGGGTGTCTGACGGGTCAGGGATTGTCTGGGTGAATGACACCTGGAGCGATGCCTGTACATGTTCCTTTTGTGCTTCAGAGACTAGACCTCTGCTTCTGCTTGCTTTTATTTTCTTAATAAAGAAGGGGGATCTGTAGGGAGCTGCGTTGTACCACGCCCTAAAAGTGGCGCTGGTTTCTGCCTTACACCTTTTCTGAAGGTGAGTGCTCTCGGGAATAAGCAACTCCTTATTGGCTGTAGGCGAGGATGGTGGCTTGCTTCCAGCGCCTGGGGACCTATGGGCAATGTCTATGTGGCTTACCAGGATTGTAAGCCCAGAGGGTATTTAGCCACGAGCGGACTTCCCCCCAGGGTCGTTCATCATATATCTGAGAGTGACAGTGAGTGAGTGAGTGAGTGAGTGAGAGACAATAAGATAATTAAAGGCCGGAATAAACTGCAAAGAGAAGTATCCAGTGTTGCGTGCTCCTTGCTGGTGAGGTGGCGCGCGACAGTAAAATACTAACCAAGTTCAAGATATAATTAGAATATTTATGGCAGCACTCTCTGTCCATGCCCATGTACTTGTAAAAAATTAAAAATTCTGATGTCCTGTTTTATTTCAAACATATATGTATAAGGCTCATGTTGCTTAGCATCATTTAATGTTTTCTGGAGATTTGACCACATGATTTTTTTTTTTTTTGTTTCAAATTGTTAATTGTATAAGTTGTGAGCATTAAGGACTGAGTCTTCATAACTCTTAAGCATATTTACATGCAATTAACCTTAATAACCTTAGTAATATATTATATATTACCTATGCCTTTCCTTACAGACTGATAGGAATTGAGAAGACATGCTGTTAAAATGCCAGGCAAAAAAAGTCAAAAGTATTTTACAACTAGCTGCTTTACAGGCTCTTTCAAAATACATCTCAAGAGATGCTAGAGATTCAAAAAATGTGGGTCAGTTTGCCAACTATTTGATATATTGTTTGAATTGTGATTTTTTTAAATCAATTTTCAGTTTTTTAAGATTTCTGTGTAGTACATTTTATCATATTCACTGCTTTTGCCATTACCCTAGATTTATTCCTATTTTCTTATCTTAAATTGTTACCTTAAACAGCCTTGAATTAGTGCATGTTTTAAAGTCACCAAATAATAATAATAATATAGATACATATATATATGTGTGTGTAAAATAAATCAAAAGGAGTTCATGATATCCATATACTCTTCAATGTGTGTCACTTTCACTGAAGATTGACCTAAACAACTGGATTCACAGTGTTGAAGAAAATTGACTCTCTGTGTCCTAACAGCTATCAGCTACCATTATCTTCTTATTGAGAAATGGAATTGTGTTCTTATATCCTTTCTACATGCAGAAGTTTTGTAGGGCCAGAGCCTGTGCAGGTGTTTTGCATGTTATTCAACTTCTATGGATTTATTTGTGCAGAGTAATAGTAATAACTTTATCCCAAGGTACATGACTTGCATAACCATATATTTTTGGCCACCATAATCCTGCTAGGCATGGGCTTTAACCTGAGAAGCAGGACTTAAGTAAGAAATTAATTAATTATACCAATAACATCTAGGCACTATTGCATTAGTGTGCATGTTTGGCCAGGACAGTCATTATTATAGGTTTCAAGGTTGACAACTTGGCAAAGTTGATTACTTTTCTTCTCTGGGAGCATATATAGAACTTTTGGACAGTAGAAAAGTTAGCAGCAGAAATGAAGATTCCAGGTGAATACTGGTATTGTCCACTCATGTTGTCTAAATTAAATGTATGATATTATAAGCAAAAGAGTTTAACATCAATTTTTGGAAGATAACCAGGATCATTCATATTGTAATGTGAGAACAGGGTAAATGAGAGTATGAGAGGAGAAAGATTACTAACTCTAAAACACTTATAAGACTGTTATGGGGAATAAACTATTATAGAAAATTTTTTATATATGTACATACATATATGTAAGGAATGTGAAAGAAGTTACTTTTTTTAATGAGGTAAAAATACTAGCCATCACAGGAAAACAAACGTAGTGGGGAGAGGCTGCCAAAGAAACCCATTCTGTCTCAAAAACTAGAGTGAGTGAAAGTAACACAATCTGGATCTGAGACCTGAGCCAGTGAAAGAAACAGTTTACCTCTGAATCCAGAACCAAAGAAACATATCCTGACTCTGAAATAAATGTAAAAAATACACTTTGTTTTTAGAATTTGAGTGAGTGAAAGAAATATACAGTGGCCTTAGAATTAAAGTAAAAAGGCTAAAAGGGGACAGTGAAAGAAATACAGTTTGGCCTTGAAATCAAAGCCATCTCTACATTTGACAAACAAAACTACACAATCCCTGAGCAGGAAAAAAATAACCAATTTCTGAGTCTCCTGAGAGAAACTTCAACCCATAAGCAGACCCATATAAACCCTTATGCCTGTTCAGTTGTGGGTTGTTCTTTTCTACCCTGGTAGAAACAGCTATTCTCCTGACTCTTCTTTCCCAAATAAATTTATTTCTCAAAAGATAGCAAGAACCTAGAAACATCCTAGATGATGCATCTCAATAGAAGGATGGATTAACAAACTGGTACATCTACACAATGAAGTACTACTCAGCAGTGAAAAAATAAAAAAAAACTGACCTAATAAAATTTGCAAGCAAATGGATAGATTTGGAGAATATCCTCCTTAGTGAGGTATCACAAGCCCAGAACAATAAGCATTGCATGTCCTTACTCCTTAGCAGACTTCAGGCAAAAAAGAAAGAACACCCAAGCTGAAAACCACAACCCCTGAAAAGCTTGGGATCAGAAAGAACTTAAGAGAGAGACATCCAGGGATTCCCTTAGGAAGATAAAGTAGAGAAGATCTTCCTAGCCAATTGGGAGCATAAAGGGCCACAACCAAGGAGGTGTGAGAACATGAGAGAAGGAGATGATTGAGTGAGGGGAGCAACAAGGAAGAAGAAAAAAAGAGATAGAGATATTAGTCGAGGAAGCCAATGTGGGGTTGGAAAAGGACTTGGTGCTGGGATAACCTACAAGAACTCACAAGATGTCCCTAGCTAGGTCTTCAACCAATAGTGAAGGTGTTGCCTAGACAGAAGGAATCAAATAAATATTCACCCCAAGTGCCCTCACAGAACCTACATCCAGCAATGAATAGAAATAGAGGCAGGAATACATGACTAAGCACTGGGCTGAGCTCCTGGTCCAGCTGAGAGCAAAAGAGAAGGCTCTATATGAGCAAGAGGATAAGGCTTTTGAGAAAAATTCCCACAGTGATGGCCAGCTGGAGCTCTAGGGAGCTCCCTGAATTAAGAAAAGCCACTGGAGAATCTTCAAGAAAAGTAACGAGGCCCTCCAAGGATAGGCAACTGTCCATTGAGATAGGTAGTATGTGGAGTCTCAAGGGGAGGGATCAGAATGTTTCTATATGTAGACTGGCACTTTAGAGCCCATTCCCTCCAGAGGAACACCTAAGTCAGCCTTGACATTAGGATGAGGAAATTGAACCTACCTGGGGAGGATGCTGAACTGATCCACCTTGGAACTTCTTGCCCTTTTGGCAAAGGGGATGGGGTATGGGGAGGAGGGAGGCTAAAGGCAGAGAGGGAGGGATTGGGAGGAGGAAGGAAGGAAGAACAAGGGGATACATTGGGAAAAAAAGACTTTATTTTATAAATAAATCAAAATTAATTTTAGAAGAACAAAAAAATCTTGGAAGATCTTCATTCACCAACACAGAAAAGAAGATCTTGCTGAGCCATACCTTAAGGGACTGAGCAGAAACAACCTTTCAGAGAGGTTCCCATGGGAACTGAGCAAGAAGCACCAGAGCAGGGGGACCTTGCTGATATTTCCCTTAGTGGGTTGAACAAGATTGAGCAAAAAAGGTAGCAGCTTGTCATCACATCATCACAGCCAGAGGAGATTACTACATTTCTGCAGGGATTCCCTCTTGAGAAAGAGAAGCCAAAGAACCAGCATCTTAGGCTACAGAGAAGAAACTGCACTCTGCTGGGAAGTCCTTTTAAGAAATAACAGAGCAAAAGGTGAGCAGGCTTACTATACCCTGTGGGAAGAACATCTGCCACTGCACCTCAGCTTTAGGTAGACTTTGGGAACATCAGGATACCTTTCACCACCGACCCCAGAGTTGTAACATTTACAAAAAAAAAAAAAAAAAAAAAAAACTTCCAGTGCCAAAAGTGAGAGGAGTTAGCCATTTTGGAATTGTTTGTGATTGAGGTTCCATAGACCACTGATATGATAGGTTTTTGTAAGTGTTCTTTGTTACCATCTTGAATTATAATTTTAATCCTTCCTTGGGCATCAGTGACAGACCCATGATTTTTGTTCATTGCTTTTGGGTTCATTTTTTTTTTCTATGAACCATTGTCTTCCTAGAAAAGCAAGCCAGGCAAAATGGCACAAAGTCCAGAACAATAACAGGAACAAAATATCCAACAGACAACCAATTGGCTCAATATTTTGTAATTGTGATTTATTGATTTATCTTAGAAAAACTCTTCGCAATATTATTTGAGTGTAGAATTATTTAACATCTAAGGGCTTCCAGCAAATAGTGATTTATTTTGCTTGTTTTGTGAACAGAAAGAAAACTTCAAATGATAATACCTAGTCCAGAAAACAATAGTAGTAATAATTTTTGAAAATGATTTGCATATGAATAATTCTCAAAGATGTTATTTAGATGTAAGAATGTTAAAAGGTAAATATAATTGATATTGATTGTGTTTGAAAATAGAAAACATAGGTAGAAGGAATAAATAGGCTATTGTCTTCACAAATGTTAGACACACAGATAATAAACAAATTTGTAACAATGTGTGTTTTGTTTTCTTCAACAATACCTGGTGATATTTGGGCTACACTCTTTCAGGAGATTGTAACTCCCAGAATACAACTTTATATTTCAGACTTCTTCTCTCACATTAGCTATGTATCAAAATTGCAGCATGTTACATATTGTACTCAATTGAGAGAAAGATTTTTAATGAAAACAAGCTTGAAAAAACAGCTCTATAAAAACAATTGGCTTTACTATGCTTTTCCTATATTCCCAGTGCAATTAATACATGTTACAAGAGTTTGAAAATGAGTTTTTTCTTTGCAACCCACTCTTTCCCTCTGTTTGATTCTCCTGTGAAGTCATAATCCTCTATTTGCGCAGTGTCTGTTGCCATGGAGAATAAGGTGATGTTACAAATTTGCTATTATTTATGACTTCATTGTAAGATGGATCTGAATAAGAAATTAATCTCTGATTTCTTCACCAAATATTTGGTGAGTTTTATGGGAACAGATGAGGACATTTCAGTTTTCATTTATTAATTGGCACATGAATCTAATGTCACTGGTGACAATATTAATGTTCAGAAAATAATTGTCATTGTTAAAATAAATAATAACATGAGAAGCATTAGGAAAACATTTATGTTCTTTCCAAAAACAAATGGCTGAGAGACACAAACTCCCCCTTAAAAAAGCTGTTTGTCAATGTCATTATTTAAGTGTCTCCTTGATTGTGCCATGTTGACTTTCTTTGTTAAGAACACCTAAACAGCACTCTGGTGCATAAGACCCTCACCCACTGAGATATTGAATTCTGATCTTTAATAAACCAACATTGATTTACTCCACTGCTTCTGTTTGCATAACTAAGCCCCACTGGCATAGTTGAAAAGGCACACATAATTTAATCAAATTGCTATTTCTTATTTGAGTTTTTATTTGTGTATAAAGCAGGTTCTAAGATCAAAGAGGTTTTTTCTAGTAAAATATTTTTTCTTAGAACAAAAGTTTTAGATCACAGTAGTTTCATTTTTATGTATACAAAGTCAAATAAAATGCAGTGGGCTCATTTTTTGTTGTAGATTTCATTTCTTTCTTCATATAGGAATTGAGCCTCTAACCTAATGTAAGATCTAACAAACTGCAATGGTAAGACCTTTAAGTGTTAGATTGCTAGCAGCCAGTCAATATCTCCAGTATTCACTAAGGCAATATTTTGCAAATATTACAGAGTTCAGAAATAGAATATATGGTCCAGTGGTGAGTGTAGCACTATTAGTTCAGATAATTCTAGAGCTTATCTTATTTATTCCTTTTCTGTGCACTAATACATGTCAAAACTGCATAGGGTGAGTTTTGTTATTCCCATAACTAAATTTCTCTACTGACTATAAGATCTTGGTTATCACCCTGGTTCTCAACTAGAATGAAGGCAGTTTTGGGCCAGAAATTCTTCCATGTCTGTTCCTGTTAGCTATTTTTCCACATGAACTATAGTGAGACTAGTAGGCAAGTTCATTCTAAGTTTATTTAGTACAGCTCTGAATTTTTCACCAGTGTTTAGTATAGAATTCAGTAAACTAACCAATCTAGAAAAAATGGAATTTAAATAACATCTGGAAAGATAGTGGTTAACAGTTTTATCGTGTCCCTTTGATGGACTCAGGTTATAACAGTTCTATATAGCAGGCATTCTATGTCACTAAGCACCTGGTTGTCTGTTGGAGTCCTGGTCACGTAAGTAACATATTATTTTACAATGGCATCTTTCCTTGGACTCACACTTTGATTAGATTATACTTTGAGTTTCAATAAAGTTACTAGTAGAATCTGCCTTTCAAATTCTATTCTCCAGAAAAGATATATTTATGATTCCCATAAATCTTAAAACTCATGTACATTATATGTGAAAAAAAATAAAGGTATTGTTATCACAATACTTCCACTCCCTAAATTTGGAAGCTTTCCATATATCTTTCTTCAAGTGCCTTGATGTGCTTAATTTCACTTGTTTATTTTTCATTCATATTCTATGGCAAAGTTTATCTCTTTATTCTCCTAGTACTTACTCCCCCTTGCAAATGTCCCAGTAGCACCTGATGTGGAACATTCATTTCATAGAGGATGCTACTGTTTTCAACTTGCAGATATGTTTTTGTCTTTCTGCTTCTTTATGTTTGATTTTGGTTTTTATACAGCATTCTAACTCCATCAACTGAACTCATTTCAATTGTTAATATGCAGATTATTTTTTATTTTTTGCTAACTATTTTTGTACTTGGATCCCTTTTATTTTTATGTATTTCAGTAATGTGTATTTTGTTTTATTTATGACAATGATATAAACAATACTACATTATAAATATTCAGTAAATGTTAATTAATTAAAGTTTCTGATAGAATTAAAAGGTCCTTTCCCAAATTAATCTTTTTTGATTATTTGAAAAATGTTTCATGTTTGCTGATGTTAAAAATGTATAATATTTATATTAGTAAATATGTTTGTTATTTTAAAAGTAACATTTATTAAAATCGAAACTTAAATGTATAGAATTAGTAAATAGTAAACTTCCTTCAACCATAAAAATTCTTTTGACATATTATATATATACATATATATATTTCATATATATGTATAGTGGGTATACATATATATTCTGAATGATACTTTATAATTTACTTTTAATTTACTTTACTCAGTTATTTCTAAGGTCAAGATGGCCAGCAATTTCCTTTTAAGGCAGAAATTCTGACTGAGATGTGGATCAAAGAGACTAGAAAACTGAAGTCAGGCGTCACTGTATGGGGAAAATATTCTCCCATGCAAAACAAGACTGTAAGGATAGGGAAAAGCTGAAGGAGTAACAAAGAAAAAGAAATCAATAAAATAGATTTTTTTACACGGTAACATCTAGCCTTATTTTTAGTAGTTGGTGAGTACTAAAGAATAAGTAAACAACAGAGTGAAGAACAGAAATTATGGCCCAGCCTAGCTACAGAACACAGTCTCTGGAACCTAGGCCACTGGCCACAGCTGTGGACTCCCACTCCTACCCATTGCTTCTCCAATCACTGGCCAGTATGAAAGACCTTCTCTAGATGGTATTCACCATTAACACCCCAGTGTGTCAGACCCTTATATCTATAAGAACTAACCAATACCCAAACCTACCTATTCCCCTTTGAACTCTTCAGCTACCTGAGACACAGAATCAGCCACTTCCTATAAATAAGTTGTGTATCTCTGTGCCACAGAATATACAAACTCCAAGTGGACCATGAACTTAGATTGGATCAAGGAAAGCTCCTTGAGACATAGACATAGCCAGATCAGATTCAACCAAGTTCATCTCCCTGAGACACAGAAAAATATTGCACTTATTAGAGGAAGAGATATGTAGATGCCAGTGCAAGAATATATATAACAACACAAAAATTATATGGCATCACCAGAATCTAGTGGTTGCAGAAAAGTAAGATCAAAAGATTTGACTGTAGAAAAAGCAGAAGGAAACAGCCTTAAAAATAACTTTATAAAGATGATAAAGTTTTTAATAAGGAAATAAAAAGCTCTCTTATAAAAATAGAGGAAAAGACAAATAAAAATTGGAAATCAATAATTCTCTTAAAGAAAGCCAAAAAAAAAAAAAAAGAAAAGCAAGCAAACAGGTAAAAGAAACACTTCAAGGCTTAAAAATTGAAACAGAAGCAATAAAAAGGCATAAATCTAGAGAATGCTAGAAATGAAAGCTCTGAGTAAATGAACAGGAATTATAGAAGCAATTATAACCAACAGAATGCAAGTCATAGAAGAGCAGTTCTCTGGTGTTGAAAATTTGATAGTAGAAATACATACATCAATCAAAGACAACACTAAAGCCAATAAGTCATAACACAAAATGTTCAGGAAATCTGCAATACTATAGAAAGAAAAATAGAAATAGAAGAAACAGAAGAATTCCAACTCAAATGCATAGAAAATATATTCAACACAATTATAGAAGAAAAGCTTGCCAAGCTAAGGAAGAAAATACCTATAAAGATACAAAAAGATCAAAGAACACCAAATAGACTATAGCTCCCCAAAAGTCCTCTTTGCACATACATACATAATAAAAAATGAGTATTAAGAGCAGCAAAGGAAAATTGGCAAGAAACTTATAACTGGAAGTCTCCTTTTGTTTGTCCCAGACAATGAATGATTATCAGTTTTGCTGGGAGCCATAGAGCTTTCAGGAAGTCCAAAATTTTTGGTTTATTCTTAATAATCTTTCTCTCAACTGTCAGAAATCCCCTTTCTTGATATAGTACCATGTGTATGTGTCATTTTGAATGCATAGCAGCTGTCTTTATGTATACTGAGTCTTTTGTTTTGGGCTAATTTCAATGCCTTAATCAAGGAGATCAGTTCTGCTTTCTGGGCTGATGTCCCTTGGGCCAGGACCTCAGGCTAGATGTTCTTTTCTTCTATCAGCACTGCCTTGTCCACATACCTCTTTTTCATCTTAGAAAAAATAAAAAAATGTTGTTATTGCTAGGGAGGAGTTAAAGTGATGTGGAGAAGAGAGAGTGACTGGGAGGTAAGAGGGAAAGAGAGTTTGAACAGGGGTATACATAGATATAAAAATATGACTTTATTCATAATAATAATAAAAAGCTGCTTCCAGGTGAATTCAGCCTAAAGCATTGTCAGTTAACTCATATCAACATTTGAACCATGTTATGAGCCTGTTTAGGTGTTTTGTTGGTTTGTTTGTTTTTAAATCTGTAGTTTCTCTTGCTCTTCAATCTTTTTTACTTTCAATTGCCCTAATTCTCTCCTGTTTTCATTCTTCTATCCTCAATCTGCTTTGTCTTTCTTTAGCAGTATTCTTTCCCTCTTTGTATTGTCTTAACTTTCTCCTGTCTTTTATTTTCCTCCATTCTCAGTCTGGCCTGCCTATCTTCAGGAGACTCTTTATTATTATATACCTTGTTCACTACCTCCATCAAGCCATTTGTCAACTTCCTGCTAAACTATCTGCCTTGTTGAACTTCTTCCTAATATATCTAGGATTACTGATAACCTATGATAACACCTTCGGTCTCATGGGAGAAGGATCTATAAAAACCTCTATTAATCTCTCAGGGTAGGTTGATGGTGTTTCATTAACCTCCCATTGAGCACTACAAATTTTAGCCATATTACTTGAGTACTTAGCACCTTCCCAGAGACCCCTCATTAAAACCTGGTGATAAAGCTACCTTCTGGCATGTCGAAATTCCATTGGAAGTAGTTCAAGGGTAATCTTGTATCAGTCTGGGCTTGATTAGTTGTGGGATGCTCATTATCATCTGGAAAAAGCTCCCCAATATTGAATTCTTTTTTTTCTTTTTTCTGTATTGTAAAAAGTACCTGAAGCAGCTGTTTGCAGTTGTCCCATGTAGATTGATGAGTAAAAATAACAGAATCTAACAGGTCAATAAAACTTTGGGGTTATCAGAGAAAGTAGGATCTGTGAATTTTTTCAACTATATAAATAAGCAGTGGTGAAGGGTCCATTGCACTAACCATTAGGCAGGACTATCACACAAAGGAGGAGAGCAGTGGAGTCTGGTTCAGGGGCAGTAGCTACCTGGAGCATTCTTCCCTGAGTATGAGGGGGACTGGCAATGGGCTCTGCCTCCCTCAGGTCATCTGGTAGGAGAGGGTCCCATCTTGTGGTTGGATGGGTGCTGAGGGATATATGGTGGGTAAACTTATAGGTGTTCCCATCCAGCTAGCTGGAAACAGTCCTGGAAATCTTTAAAATGCTCAAGGAAAAGGCTCAGGGGAGGCAAAAGATGGCTGGACTTTTAGGATGTTTCAACCACAAAAATAAAATAAACACACAATGACAGGAAAAATGAATAGCCATGTACAAATTTAAAAATTAGTTTAACAGTTTTTGTACACATAACCTGCTCAGTCTCTACAAAGGTACTAGAAGGGTCCAATCCTGCCCAGAATGATCCTCCAACCTACCGGATGGGGCACCCAGTCCCCTTCAGAAACGTTTTCCGACCTACCTGAAGGAGCCTGTGTGTACCAGGCTCCTAGTCTGTGATCTCTCAGCATGTCTGCTTAGATCTTAATCAGGTACTACCTAAAGAGCTCCATAGTTCAGATACAGATTGCAGAGTACAGAGTTTGCCCAAGTGTTTCAGAGAGGTACCTGTTTTTTGTTGGCATCAAAAGACTCAGTAGAAGGTGCTCATAGTGGATTTGGAGATTCCAGATGAGTGCTCAAATGTTGGACACAAAATTCTGATCCCTAAATTATCACCAAGAGAAAAAATTCAATGAATAAAAAAAACTAATTTGAGTTAACTCAGGTCTTTTCTGCTTTGTTGTTGTGTAGGTTGAACTGAGAGAGACCTGTGTACATTTTCTTTAACCATTCTTCAGATGAGGAACATTTGGTTGTTTCCCGTTTCTGGCTATTATTAAGAAAGCTTCAATAAACGTAGTTGAGCAAGTATCCTTGTGGTGAAA
The DNA here is from genome assembly GCA_004025045.1 of Sigmodon hispidus. Classification (NCBI taxonomy): domain Eukaryota; kingdom Metazoa; phylum Chordata; class Mammalia; order Rodentia; family Cricetidae; genus Sigmodon; species Sigmodon hispidus. Next base: position 118,851 of record PVIH01001893.1, read on the forward strand.
TGGGACATCCTTTGATTATATGCCCAAGAGTTGTTTATCTAGGTCTTGAGGAAGATCAATTTAAAATTTTTCTCAGGAACTACCACATTGATTTCCTTAGTAGCTGAACACAAACTTGAAATGGAGGAGTGTTTCTATTGTTTGACATCCTTATCACCATCAACTATCACTTGTGCTATTGACTTTAGCTATTATGACAAGTAAAAGTATCTCAAAGAAGTTTTCATTTACATTTTCTTGATGACTAATGATGTTTAAAATATCTTTAAGTTTTTCTCAGCCATTTGATTCCTATATTTAGCAATCTCTGTTAATGTCTATACCCCTTTAAAAATAGATTGTTTGAATTTTTATTATTTTTTAAGTTCATTATATATTTTGGTTATTAGCCCTCTATCAGATGTGAAGTTGGAAAACAAAACAAAACAAAAAACCCATCTTTTTTTATTCTGTAGGCTATTTATGTGATTGATGATGTCCTTTGCCCAACAGAAACTTTTGAGTTTCATGAGGTCCTATTTGTTAATTGATATTCTTGCTTCTTGCACTATTGATATTGTCTTCAGAAAAATTTCTCTTGTGCCATTGCAATCTAGATTGTTTTCTATTTTCTTTCATATCAGATTCATTATATCTAGTTTTATGTTGAGTTCTTTGATTTACTTGAATTGAGTTTTTGAAGAGTGATAAGTATAAATATATTGGTCTTCTTTTACATGCAGACATCCAGTTTGGACACCATTTGTTGACATGCAAACTTAAAGGACTAGATTGAATAGATATAGAGACAGTTGATAATCTTGTCTCATTCTTGCTTTTAAAAGAACTGCTTTGAATTCCTCTGATTTAAATTAAATTTGGCTATAGGTTTACTGCAAATTTCATTCACTATGTGTAGGATCCCTTGTATCATTCATCTCTCTTGTAGTTATATCATGATAGGGTGTTAGATTTTGTCAAAGCTTTTTGTGTTATCTAATGAGATGATCATTCATTTTTTTCCAGTTTATTTATATGGTGGAATTTCCTGAATTTTCCTATTTTGAACCATACCTGTATTTTTTTATAGAAACTACTTGATCATGACAGATAATCTTTTATTTGGTTTGCAAAAGAGTTCTTTGACTTTCTAATCTCTACTCTTAACTTCAGAATGTGAATGTGTGTACATATTTCTGTGTGTAGTCACACATACTGTGAACATATTTGCATAACTGCACACACATATTCTAATCCTAAATAGGCTTGACTGGTTTGCATCATGGCTGCCTGTGTACCCTAGACATGTAAGACACAGCACTATTCCCTGAAACCACAAAACAGCCTTTATTTTGGCTCTTACTCTGTCTGAGAACAGTTCCTTCAACATATGAATTGTGCACATCATTCAGCGCCTTCTTCAAGTTCTGTCTCAAACATTTTTATTCCATTGTGGCCCATGATTGGTGCAATATTTAAATCTGCAAAATTTTTCTCAACTAGTTAATTTTCTTCATAGCATTTACTTATATGTAAGCAAATATTAATTTGTTTAGTATATTGTAATTTCTTTTTCTTCATCTTCTGGCACTAATAAGATTCAGAGGATATATAAACAAAATTTATTTTTTCTTATTTTAATCTGAGAAGAAAGGACTAGTTACATATAGAAGCATTTGAGAAATAATACTTTTAAAAATCAAATAATTATTTGCTTATCTATAGGAAAATTAAACTCTATTAAAATAACCATTTTATTGTAACCACATTGTTCAAGGTAGAATTTTCTTGGATCCACTTTATTGTTATTGATATTTTAACCTGTAATGACATCAAAGGAAAATAAAAAAAAAAAACTACAGAAATACACACATACCCCTTATTACATCACAGTATACACATCATAGAATATAGTATCATACATCATATACACATGTACCACAATCCCTCCCACACCATACTTTCCCCAAACACAAACATACAATTCCCTCATATCCACATTACACCATCATTCCACATACATATATCACCTCCACTCACACTCACAACACACCATCCTTACCCTCTCACACATATGTCTGACCTTCTAACTTACACCACTTCCTCACAAACATCAACACCTTAAACCCTCACACACTCACCACACACTTACCTCACAACACATATAAAACAACACACACATCTTCATCACACTCCACTTCTATACTCTTTACACTTTGATCCCCCTGCCTCGCATCTTTTTCTGCCTAGTATATTTTTCAGCCTGTTTATGAAACTGTTCAGTTCAGAATTTCTTTCTGCTCATAGACACCAGCTAAACTATGTTTTTATTAGAAAACAGTTTTGAAAATTTATAAACAGATTTTTAAATTTATAATTACCACATTTGAAATTTAGTTTTTCTCTTATAGAAAAACAAATTTTACAATCTAAACGAACCCAGTTCTACTCTCAAAAGCTACGTTTCTTTTCTTAAGGCTAGGTAGTTTAAGATCTATTACATAGTATCACCTAAAGTCTCATTTAATAAACACTTATCGTTAACAACTTGTTTCAGGTTTGCTTTCATTACTTTTCATCTGGAGTAAACTAATAAGGAAACTATACTGAAACTCTATTTTATAGTTTCTAAAAATTTCATAAGATTTTGAGTTCATTAGTATGTTTTTAGAAGTTCTTAATAGTTGATTATACTGTGATCTAAAGTTATGGTTACATAAATGGAAGCACAGTATGTCATCTAATGTATTGGCAATGAGTGGCTTCAGTGTTTTCTAGCACTTTAGGGCTATACTAGCACCTTAGTCTTAATTTTGAGCCCATGTGGGATTCAATTCTTGTTTTGTGACTTCATTCCTTTTTTAGTCTACAATAAAAATCAGAGCTTTACTTTTGTGAATAATGTTGAAATTATTTTCCAAAAAATTATTCAAGGACATTTTAACAACAAATTTATTGTGATATAGTTTGCATACATTTTAAGAACACATAATCAAGTGGTTTTAGTGATTCACAGTTAATGGTCATTATCATAGCAATTATGGATAAGTTAAACTACCTTAAAAAAGTAACTAAGGAGTCATTAGCCATTAATTCCTCTCTTTGTGGTCCTAACTAATGAGGAATCTGTCTTTTGTATGTATGTGCAGTGTGTGTGTGTGTGTGTGTGTGTGTGTGTGTGTGTGTGTGTGTGTGCATGTTTATGAATAGATCTGTCTAGTGTTTACTTCTTGAACATTTCATATGAAGAGTCACATGATTTACAGTCTTCTGTTAAACCTTCCTCTACACATATGCAGAGAGAGAGAGAGAGAGAGAGAGACCAACACAGTGTATTGAACTTTATTCATACTATAGGTTAGTCTTAATTTCTTTTTCCTATGGTAATGTACCCTAAAAGAGGCAAAACATGAGAAAATGGGGGTGGTTATTTTGCTCACAATTCAAAGATAATCCCTTATGGTTGGAAAGTTTGCACCAGGAACTTGAATCACTTGGTCATGACACACATGCAAATGGTAAACAGAGAGTGATGGATCTAACTTTACTATACAGTGACTGGCTTTAATTGCTCTCTGAAACCCATGAAATCATTAATCTTCTATATCTGTAAAACAGTACTACATAGATGATGATAAGTAGTCTGGTTACCAGATCAAGATATAGTTTGTTTCCTTTATAACTCTATCAACTTATGTTTGATGGCCTTGAGTAATTTTCTGCTGAGGATCAAGGAACCCTTAGAGTTTAGTTGTTTTGTTTTGTTTTTCTCTTTTGTTCAGATGAATTTGAATAACAACTGGAATCTTCAAGGGTTGAGACTTTTTTGGTCAAGGATACCTTTCATATGGTACCAGTTTGATAGAGGAGGTTTCTTTTCATTGATAGTTATCTCTTTTAAAAATGCATTTGATTTCTCAGCACTAGCTTGAATGCTCTTTAGTCTTTCATATATATATATATATATATTATTCATAATTATTTGGTGATTTCACATCATGCACCCCATCAAACTTAGTCATCAGATCTCTCATTATGATCTTTAGTCTTTCAAACAAAATAAAATTATTTTTTTGTCAGATAAATACACATGCTTAGGCAATTTTCCCTTTCTATGTAGTTCAAAATGCTAGTCAAAGAAATGGTGCACTGACTTCAATGAACTTAACCAAGGTTTAATCATGCCTAGAATCTCTTTTCTTGGTGATTTTAGATCTCATCAATTTAACTTTATATTAACTATTATAAGCATACAAAAGTATGAAAAAATTAAATGAGTTAACATAGAAACTTTATTCATACTGGCTAGCTTTCATATTGCTGCAAGGTACTCTGCATGATATCAAAGAAAGAAAGAGATCACCAATTTTACATTGTTGTCTATTCTTCAAATTACTGAAATGACTTGACTGATAGATTATATTCATTGGTTCAAACAGTGGGATAAAGGCAATGAGTGCTAACAACTACTTTTAGATTAAATTTAAGGACTGCCTCAAAATATGTAGTGAATAAAGCATTGCTATCAGGGCTAATAACCTTTAGCTAGACAGGTCACAAGACCTAGGGGAGAATCATCAACTATAATTCTGCTAAATAAACATCATATTAAATGGCTTCTAATGATTTATTATAATATACATTGATTAGGCCTCTCTCTACACTATGTTAGAGAAGCTGCTTTTTTGTAGTGGATGGAAATAAACACAGAGACATATAATTGATTAAAATAAAGAGAATATGAAATTTCAGCATACTTAGCCATAAATGGGACAACTGTCCCTTTATTTTGTCAAGGCTCAGGGACCTTACTAAAGGAGAAGCAGAAAGGTTGTAAAAGTCAGAGCCAGTGAATTACTAAAGTAAAACATTGTCTTCTAGATACAATAGGGCAAATGTACATATAAACTTTCAGTGATTATGACAAGATGCACAAGAAGCACACTGGTTCATGCCAGACCAAAATATCAGCATGTTGGGAATAAGTAGGTATGAAAACAACTTGTATTCTGTCCAGACGTCAGTGATGCTCCAGTGGATGACTATACAGCCACATATAGTCCAAAAATGGGATTTAAAGATTCTTCTTTAAAAAAAAAAAAAAAGAAAAAAGGGCACACTATTATGTGAGTTAAGAAAGGAAACTAAATCTTTGGGTAAGAGACTGAAGATCATCAAACACATAATATAAAATTTTCAATATAAAAAGTAATAATAATAATTAACCAAACATTTCTTTCTGAAGGTCTTCTTAGTCCAGTGAGCTGTGACTACATTGGGATTTGTGAAACAATTCAGACAGGGGAGCAGAGTATTCTGGGAAAGAAGTAGTGTAGAGAAACTGAAGAAAACAAAGTTTTCTGAGAATGCCATAGGTTAGTGTATAGAATGGAGATAAATAGAGCCCTATTAGAAGGAGCAATTTGAAACTAATATTAAATATCATGGAAGAGTATTTGAAATACTGACAGATGACAGATAAGAATGGAGGAAGTGTTGGTTTAAAGATTTATAGATAAGTTTGAAATAATTGGAGAGGCTTTTTGATGATATGTTCAAAGCCTGGCTGTCAGAAATGTTAAAAATGGAAAGACAAATGAACAACCTCATAGTAATAGAAGCAAGGGTCTTTAAAGCAGTCAGGGGAAGTGTTTTGAGGCAAACAGATGTGGTTCCATGTTCAGTCAATATTACTTGGTGACATTTTGTGAAGGAATGATATTGAACATGTAGGACAAACCAAAGAATGCTCCATTGTCTTTAACTTGATTTATAAGTAATGTTGTTTCCAGGGGTACACATCTTGTTACTTTCATTAATTAGTTTTTAAAAACCAAGAAAAAAACCCTGCTTTTCAATAAAAGACAATTATTGAAAAATTATCATGTACCATACTAGTGCTATAAACCAACCCCAGAGCTCTATAACACAAATTACTATCATGTTCACATTTTTGATAAACAGACTTGTCCATAAGAAGGCTACACCTGGCTTGTTTTCATAGACTCTCACTTATAGTGCACCTAGTAGAAACATTTTCTTCTTGTGGAAAAGGATTCTCACAGGAGGTGTACTAAACACTGTGCAAACAATTTAAGTTTTCTCTCTTGGAGATAGGGCTAAATATACCCCAGGGTGGCCTCAAACTCATTGTGTAGTTAAAAAATTCCCTTATCACTGATCTTCATATCTCTATCTTCCAAGTGCTGAGATTAGAACCATGTAATAGGAGTGTAAGTTTATTCAGTGCTCGGGATAAAATCTTGGTCCTCACAATGCTAAGAAAGCATTCCATTAACTGAGCTACATCCCCACCCCAATTTAAGCAATCCTTAATGCCACCTATCACCAGCATTTTTTAGCATGGTCAATTGACATGGTCAATATCTCAGTGAAGGAAACAAAATACCATCCATCCTGTTAGGCTTTAAACCAGATTTGAAAATATAATGTCACTGTAGGAGAGAAACAGAGAAATCAGAAACCAACCAAATGTACTTGCAGACTTATTTTTGTTACAAAGGAAATTGAAGCATTTTCTTCCACTGACTATGCATTTATTTTTTTTCTGGTGGTTAGAAAGAGGATGAATACCATCACAAATGACCTTGATCCCAAACATATACTATATCATGCTTCTAAATTGGGATGATGATATATTTGTCAGAAAACATTTATCTAAGCTAGAGGGGCATGTCCCTTTTCAGTCAATGTCCTCATCAAAAGTACAGCTGCACTCTGTCTTCCAGTGCTCTAAAATATCTTAACAGTCTCCATAGAAATTATTCAATTACAGGGTATCGATGAGTGCTGATTCTGCTTAACTTAGGTGGACATACCAACTCCCGTCTTGGGGTGATATAATGTCTACAGGTCTTGAAAAAGAATTACTAGGTAAATATTACATGGAAGAAGCAGGAAGCAGTGTCTGTCTCTGCCTGTATATGTTGACAGCATCTTAAAGATCATCTTCACTGTTACTTCATATGCATTTACCTTAGTAGTTCTTGAGTTTACCACTGCAATCATTTTTTCTCTCTGTTGCATCTCTTCCCATAAGATAGGCAATTTACAGTAATAGCATTAGAATGAAGCTGAGCTCCAGGCAGAAAAGGTTAAACATATTTTAAAATACAAAGCTGATAAATTTTTCAAAACCTCAAATAGTCTTGGAACCATGATGCCTCTGTGTCCAGCCCAACTATTCTCTTAACAAAAGAGACTCATTTGGTATGCAAGCTTCTCATTTGTCAGAGGAGATATTTCTCTGTCTCCTCAGCAACATACTGCATAATTGAAGGTGATTCTGTACAGAAAGGTTCACCTTCCATTAGCATGTTTTCTTTGGTAAGCACTCTCTTGCAAGTGCTGTAGTGTAAACATGAGTGCCTACGAATATGAACATTTATTAAATAGTGCTGATGAATATTTCAATACCTCTGGGAGAGCAATTCACAGCTCAATCACTCAGGCTGTTTTAAGTGCAGCACAGGACAATTCCACTACATCTTCCATTAATATTTAATTGCCCATTTTATTCTGTTTACCTTTTTGGTTAATATATAATTTAAAGCCCTTCTACTAAAAAGGGGGGAAGAACAGCTGTTCATCTGCTTTTAACAAATCTCTGGTGAGAGCTTTTACCTAATTTAAAATTCATTGCACAGAGTTTTTTTTTTTTTTAATTTAATATCAGTAACACAAAACCTCAGGTATAAAAAGTAAAACTTGGAAGTGACTCTCATGCAAAAAGCCTAGCTATAACTTAGATTTGATTCCATTTCAGTTCCTGAGTGGCAGGCATTGACAGAAAGCACCCGAATCTCCAATCATTGTACCATGTGTCTTATTCTCATGAAACAGAACACCATAACCCAGACTGACATATTTTGACAATATGTCGGAAGGTTATTATGTACCCTGCAGAAAGTGAGCCCTGTCATCCTAGCAATGCAGATTTCACTGACAGGATAAGAGACATCTCTGCTTGCTAAAGCACAGTGAAGTCAAATATGTGCATGGCCTCCAGGAGCCAGAAAGGCCCTGTAGTGTTAACCTTCACTCTTCTTTGAGCTAGCCTACCTCTTATCATCCAAGTGTCTCTGTCAATTTTTGTGCATGTATATCACATGTCTTTTGAGAACCAGGGACTCTGAAATCCAGGACATTTCCCCTAAGACCTCCAAGATGCTGAGAGCTCACTGAAAAGTCATCCTAAAGGTAATGGCCCAGTATTTAAATTCTAGATCATACAGGCTCAATAGTTTCAGAACAGCGAGTTAGATAATGTCTAACTTTCTCTGACTCAACTTTCTATAGATTGTATTTTTTTATGGCACAGCCAAGCCCATTATAATAAGAATCTCAGAATCATATTACTACTTCCATTGTACCTACACTGGGTACAGTGCTGTAGTGTAAACATTTAGATTTTCTAGATTCTGGTGCCTTGACATTATTTCTCTTATGTCATTGATTTTCCTTGCTTTATGTGTCTTCATTGATAAAAGTTCTTATGTGATCTGCCTTCTATTCATTCATCTGTTCATTCATGAATTCTTACTGAGCATTCATATGCCACAGAAAAACAGAAAGAAAGGTGAACAGAGCAGAGGATGGGTAAAAATGAAGAGAAGAAAAAAAAAATATATATATACAAGTGACCTTTTGAAAATAAAAAAGAAATATATCACTTCATCTTGAATTTGACTGATAGACCAAGTAGGCACAATGATGTAGTACATTGTTGAGTACTGAGGTACACCTCTGGTACTCAGGGGTACTCAGAATGCCCCCAAATTTTCAGCAAGAAGAGACAACAAATATTGTATGCTTCCAACACATAATTTGAAGTCTTTCTGCTAAAAACAAGAAAGGAGTCATTAACAGTAAAACTTGGAAGCAAAAGAAACTCTAGTTCTATGATTTTCTTTTTTACGAAAAATAAATTATTTTCATACAGTATAATGTAGTTATTCCCTCCCCCAACCTTTCTGAGATTCTCCTATTTTTTATACACTCCAAAATTTACATGCTTTCTGTTTCTTTCTTATTAGTAACAAACATCTCATTAACGATAATAATAAAGTAAGATAAAATAGAAACAAATTAGAGCAAAAAAAAAAATACCAGAACAAAAAGCCAAGGAAAAAGCACAAAAATCATATACATACACAGAGACATACACATTCACACTCAGAGAAAACCAATAAAAACAAAACTACAAATTATAATACATAAGCAAAAAGTTGTAAGATGAAAACATAAAATGCCCACATAAAGCATAATGGCAAACATATATATATACACACACACACATACATACATATGAAACAAAACCCTCAAAAAATCTACTGAGCTGATTTGTTTTAAGTTTGCAATCTATTGCTGATAATGAGACTTCACTTTAAACATGGTTTGTATACCCAAGGGGACTCCATTTGAGAAACCTAATTTATCCTTCCTGAGCAGTTATCAATAGCTCTCATATACCAAGAAGGGAGTGGAACAAGCTGCCAAACTGTAGCAGAGGACCCATTGGTAGCTTAGCAGACATAAAAGATGTCTTAAAATCTCACAGACATAAAAAAGCTATAGATACACAGTAAAGCAGGATCAGACAAAAAAAAGCACACAGAATTGTTTTAAAATGTGTGTATGCTTAAGAAAATGGGTATAGACAGTTATCTAAAAAGCAAATAGTCACTGGGCTAAGAAATTTCTTTTGACTGCTGCAAATATGATGTACATACTGTTCAAATGGGACTCAAAGTAAAAAGACTGTCAAACTTTGCAAAAACAAGGCATGACAGTCCTTTAAAATTTATGCTTCATAGAAATGTCTGCCAAAAGTTTCTGCAGGACACATAGAAGAGTGACTGCTGAAGTCTGCTTCTTAGAAGAATATAACATATTTTCTTCCTTCCTTCCTTCCTTTCTTTCTTTCTTTCTTTCTTTCTTTCTTTTGGGATTAAACACAAATGGCAAATTCTTAACCAAATTAAACAAAAAAAGGGAAAACCTACTTCAATAAAACTAGAATTGAAACACAAACATTATAACAGATATGAAGAGGGAAAGCTGAACACAAAGTAAACATATGTGTAGCAATCTTATTTGCCTTATCACCCTTGATAAGTCATGCTTAATGATTTTTATCTTCTTTATAGTTATTGTTAACTTCTCAGCATTTTAAATTCATTTTACTGTTTTTCTTGATAAATGCAAAATAAAGAAAGAAAAAAAATTCCAAAAATCATAAGGACATACATAATAAATTTGTTTTGATGAATTAAAGATTCTGACAAAAACTGGTGAGTTTTTAGATAGCAAAATTAAACTTAAATTCAATGAATGATATTAACAATGTCTACTTTGTAACCTTGAAATACTTAAAATACTAACAAAATACTCCATACTAAAAATAAAAAAACAGCAGTAACAAAAACAAACACAAGAACATATAAACTTACTACTGAATTGTACTATAACTTGTAGTTGAGGCAGTTGAGGGTGAAGACACCAACAAAACAGTGCTCTTCAGACCAAATAAGACCGAGGCACATGAACTCACAGAGACTGTGGCAGCATGCATGGGGTTTGTCTAGGTTTATACCCGATGCGGTCTTAAAGCTAAGAGGGGAAATTTCAAATTTGTGGGAGTAGTCTGAGGTATGTGACCAGAAATGGCATTCAGTGCCCCAGGTCTGCGATGCTGGTGCATGATGAGGATGATTTTGTGTATACTGTGAAAACTGTTAGCTAGTAAAGGAATTGTTTTTGCCTATCGCAGAACACCTTAGAAGCAGGCCGGAAATCCAAGCACAGATGCAGGGGAAGGAGGGTGGAATCAGTAGAGATGCAAACCAGCAGCCCAAGAAGCAATATATAATGGAGTATAGGTAAACCATGAACTACATGGTAAGAAAGATTAATAGTAATTGGTTGAGAAGATGCCAAAGCTAGCTAGCAGTAAACCTGAAACACCATGTAATTAATAGAAGCTTTTGTGTGATTATTTGCAACCCATTGGGACTGCAATTCCAAACCTTAGTGTACACCAGGCTACAGGCAGAGGTGATTTATTTGGACTGCAGGGCTAGGCTGGGCCAGAAACTCTTACTACAGGTGCCTGCACTGGGACACGTGTTTCAACTTAGATTTTGTTACTAGTTATCACAAAATAAAAGTTGTTAAAGTGTTCTGCTGTATTGCTTTCTTTTAGTTTTTTTTTTTTTTTTAATTTTTCAGATTTTCATGCCCTGTGTAGTAATTAGGAACCCACATCTGACAGCACATGTAGTAGGCTTTTTCTCTTTGGGGAGGATGACAACCTAGATATCAGATAAATACACAAAGAGTTTTTGCTCTTTGTTACAAATGACTGGCCACAGCTTAGCCCCAATTTTAGCCAGATTTTATAATTTGACTTTAATTTTCCTGTTTTTCTTTACTTTTGCATTGGAGCTTTTTTTTTTAGTATTTTTCCTTCTTTCCTTTTGTTTTTTCCTTCCCTCCTTCCTTCCTTCCTTCCTTTCTTTCTTTTTTTAATCTACAAATAATGTAAATTTTATTTTAAAATTGAGTAAGCTTTTCAATTATTTATTTGAGGTTTTGAGTTGATTCTTATTATACAACCTTAGATTGCCTGCCCATTCTCCTGCCTCAGCCTCCTGAATGCTGTAGCTGTATTCTTTCTTCTCATTCTTTATATTGAAAAAGGTTTATTTTTATGTATACCCCTGCTCACCCCCATCCTTCCTCCCAGTCCCTCCCAGTCCTCCCTCAGCCCCACCTTACCTCATCTATCATCCATTTTCCAAGGAAAGCAAGGAGTTCCAAGGCGGATCAGTTCAGTATGGTATATCCATTTGTGGTAGGTCCGAGTCCCTCACCCCAGTATTAAGGCTGGGTTAGGTGTTCCTCTGTTGGGAAAGGGTTCCAAGATGCCAGTTTACATATAGGAACATAGTCTGATTCTACTCCAAGAGGCTCCATAGACTGCCCATGCCATTTGGCAGTCATCTCCCTTTGGATGGTTTAGTTCTTTTCCCTGAAGTGTTTTCTCAGTAGCTGCTTCTGATTTAGTGGGCTCCCAATAGCTCCAGCCAGCCAACTCTGTGGGTTTCCTCATGAGCTCAGTTCATTGTTCATATACACTCTCATCTCTCGCTCTCTTCAGATGGACTGGGATCTCAACCTGGTGCTTAACTGGGATCTCTGCTTCTCCCTTCATTTATTGTTGGATAAAAGTTCTATAAGAACACTTAGGGTACTCATTCATGTGATTATAGGGGAAGTTCTATTTAGGCACCCCTTCCACTTGGGATCCTAGCCAGGGATAGCTTGTGGTTCTTGGAGGTTTCCCTAACACCTGGCCTCTTTCCCACACCACGGTGGCTCCCTCTCTTTTTTTACTCCCTCTTTGTTGCTCTTCTTAATCAACCTCAGCAGCCTGCAGAAGGGGAAAGATGTTTAAATAACTCTATATTTGACAGGGGACTAAGCTCTAAAATTTTTAGAGAACTCAAGAAACTAGAAACCAAAAAACCAAATAATACAACTAAAAATGGGATTTAGAACTAAAAAGGAAATTTTTAACAGAAGAATTACAAATGGCTGAAAGACACTTAAAGAATTGATCAACATCTTCAGCTACCAAAGAAATGCAAATCAAAACAACTTTGAGATACCATCTTACTCCTGTGAGAATGGCTGAGATCAACAACACAGATGACAGCCAATGCTGGAGCAGATGCAGCATTATTGGTGGGAGTGTAAACTTGTACAACCCCTTTGGAAAGAAGTATGGTGGTTCCTCAGAAAACTGGAAATCAATTTCCCCAATGATCCAGCAATACCACTATTGGGCATATACCCAAAGGTCACACATTCTTACCCCAAGGGCAAAAGCTCAACTATGTAATAGCCAGAATCTGGAAACAATCTAGATGCCTTTCAACTGAATAATTGATACACAAATTGTGGTACATTTACATAATGGAGTACTAATCAGTAGTGAAAAAAAAATAACATACTACAACTTGCATGCAAATGAGTGGATTTGGAGAGTATCATCATGAGTGAGATAACACAGGCCCAGAATGATAGACATGGTATGTACTCACTCATAAGCAAATTTTAGACAAAGAGCAAAGAATATACAAGCTGCAAACTACAACCCCTGAAGAGCTTGAGATGAGAAAGAACTAAAGAGAGAAACTCAGGGATCCCCTGGGAAAAGAAATAAAGAACATCTGGTTAAATGAGTAACAACTAAGGAGAGGTGGGAACAAATCTTTCTGTACATATGTTCTATTATCCTTCTTTCTCTGTGGCTGGCTATCTGGGTAGCTGGGTGACTCAGTGGCTGACCCCTGGTGTCCCTGTCTCCTTTTCCTCTTTTTCTCTCATTCTTCTGTCTTTTTGAACTCTGAATTTTCTTCCTTTATATTCTGTCTGCCTTCCAACCTTACCTATCCTGCTTCAGCCTTGATATTGGCCATTCAGATTATATTAGAAAAATCAGGTATCTTACAGACAAAGTGAAACAGAAGCAACACATCCTTACACATAAGGCAAGTTGGTCTAATTCTCTATCTTTGTTTGGTACGTACTCAATTCAGATATCACAGTAATTGTGGCTGTATATAAACATTAAACACTGTTCAATTATTCTATTCTATTTTATAACAGAGTTTGGAAATTATAGGTGTAAAGACCTGCTGCTACTTGGGTCTGCGAGTCAGGCTTAGGCCTGTGGATTGAAAAATACACATGATTCACAACTAGAGCAATCCACAGACTATATGCTTCAAGGCTCAGAGTGCAGGTGAAGGTCACAGCAGGGGCCTACAATAGGTACTATTCTTTCATTGAAAGTATGGTAAAATTCTGCGCTGAATACATTTGGACCTAAACTTATATTGTTTGGAAGACTTTTAATTACAGCTTCTGTTTCTAGGGGTAATGGGTCTGTTTGAATTGCTTATCTGATCTTGATTCAACCTTGATAGAAATACATTTGTCTCCCTTAGATTTTCAGTTTAGTGAAGTACAGTTTTTAAAGTATGTTCTTATGATTCTCTATATTTCCTAAGAGTCCATTTTAATTTCTAATTTTATTAATTTTGGTATTTTCACTCCATTTTTTAGCTAATTTGGTTAAAAATTGTCAGTATAACTTCTTTACACAAAGAACACTCTCATTTTATTCATGCTTTGTGGGATTTTTTGCTTTCTGTTTTATTGATTTCAGCCTCCAGTTTGATTACTTCTTGACATATAGTTCTAATGGATATGATTTATTCCTTTTGTTTCAAAGTATAAATATGTATATATACACACATATACATATAGTGCTTTCTGATTTTCAAATTCATTTTGATTTGAAGTCTTTTTGGTCAAACAAAATTTCTATAACAAATTCCTTCTGTAATCCATTTATTGTAATGTATTTTTCCATCTTTATTAGAGCATGGGGCAATGTCTATCTTTTATGTCAAGAAGTGCTTCTTGGGTGCAGCAGTAGGATTGATCCTGTTTTATGATCTAATCTGTTAATCTGCATCTTTTTATTGGAGAATTGAAAACAAAATTAATAATATTGATGACCTAAGATATCCATATTGATGTTTGCAATAATCTCAATTATTTTATGGTCCAGTTAAGAGGACATTATTATTATTATTATTCTCTTTTCTTATCCTGGACACAATTTGATCTCAGACCTGTCCCTGTGGACTTATTTTAAAATTTTTCTTCAACTTCAGCAGCTGAATCATATCTCACAGAAACTGACAAGAGTCCATAGTAGTTTAGACGTAAAATGAGAACCAAATGGTGACAGAGGAAATTAGACATGATTGAAATTTATTGCAGAAGAGAAGACAGTTTGGATTGATTTGTTTCTCATCAGAAATGGTTAATATATTTCTGGGTAATTTACAAACTTCTGTGCAAAAGCTAATACTGTGATAGCACTGTGTGTAGCTCAGAAATGTGGTTACAATATAAAATTTGACCCTTAACTCAAATAGCAAGGTCTTTCTCTTCTCCACATGATACTTATTGGCATTCAAAAGGTAGTTAGATTAGTCTAATAATAATAATCTGGAGAGATGGATAAGTGGTTAATAGTGCTTGCTGAGCACTGTGTAACAATCTGAACCTTTTATATAAATTCACAACCAAACTTTTAAATGGAGCAGAGGCAAAAAATATAGTGAAGTTTTCTGTCTCTCAGAACACTCAAGAAAACATGAGCAAGCCCAAGGTTGATGAAAAGATTTTGACTCAAAGAAAAAAATGTCAAGGTGATAGAGGAAACACTGGACCTCTTCTGGTATCTGCATATGCACAAGCAAACATACCTGCAGATAAATATTTATGTTCACTAAAACATAAGACACTTACACACACATTCACACAAATTAATACATAAATAATTGTTTAAAAATAGTCCCAATGATAGTTATAAACAAGAGATAAAAATTAAATTCTATGTATATCCATTTATAAATACTAAAATTCAGAATAAAGACCCCAGCAAATACTGGCATGAATATAGAACATTGAGAATGCCTACATATTGATGGTAAGAAAATAAAATAATACAGCTATATTGGAAGATAACTTGATTGTCCAACAACTTGTTACAAAACAATCTATGTTTTTGGCATGCAAGATACCAGGTGTTCTTATTAATACTTAATCACATAAGTGAAAATATTATCTTCAAACAACAAAGTGCTCATAAGTATTGAGTCATAATTTGCCAATTATGAAAGAAACTATAATGACTTTTGTTAAGTGAACAAATAATGCAGGAAATAAAATACTATTTTACACACACACACACACACACACACACATTCATGTACCTGTGCTAATAGACTATCAAACCACCAGGAAATGATACAAAAGAAACTTAAACGCACAATACTATGTAAAAGAAACCAGTCTAAAAAGATTAAATTCTAGATAACTTGAAAAGGCAAATGTGGTGGAATGTTCTCTGTACGATATAAATAAATGTTTGGACCCATGCAGGGCACTGTAGAAGTGGGTGGAGAATCAGAGGCAGCCAGGTAGGAAGAAGGGGTGGAGCTTACTAGTCGCCATCTGTCCCCCGAAGAAGAAGCATGTAGGAATTAAGGTCAGCCAAGGGCTGCAAGCCACGTGGTGGGTAGATTCAGGGAAATGGGTTGATTTAAGAAGAAAGAGCTAGCTAGTAATGTGCTTAAGATATGGGCCAAGCAGTGTAAAGTATATAAGCGTGTGATTCCTTTCTTTTGGGGGACAAAAGCCACGGGCGCGCGAACCAGGTTCCAAACCGGCGCCACACGTGCGCCAGGTCATAAATCTCCGGACCCAAACAGGCCGGGGAAAAACATACTACAACAGGCAAAACTGTAAGATAGTAAAGAAGTGAATGTTTTCCAAATGTAAAGAAGATCAATATACCAAGCACAGAAGTTTTTAGGCAGTGAAACTATCTTGTGTACCAATAAACATATTAGTAGGCATATATATATATATATTATACACTTGCTAAAATTCACAGGACACAAAATGGTAAATCTTAAGTAAAATGTGGGTTAACATGAAAATGAGCCTCAGCAATGAAGGCAGTAACAAATGCTTTGCTTAGAAGATGTGCTGACAACATAGGGACTGAGTATACTAAAAAGGAACATGAATCACAGCAAGACACTGTACACATCCCACTCAGCTTGCAATAACATTCAAGATAGTCTAATAGAAGCATAATATACCAACATTTAAGTCTATTAGCTGTAAGTTATTATGGTACAAAGAATAAAAAAATGTATTTGTACCTCTATAGTGCTATCTGATAGTTTCACTGTCATTTGTAGCCAACTGTGGGATAGGGCTGTTATTACAAACTCAGCAATGAAATTTGTTTTCTACAAGTATTTACTTTAACATTCCAGTTATCTATTAGACTATATTATAAATAATAAATATTTTTATTACTATTTTCTTATACTATGTTAACCAGGACTGAAATAACATATTTAAAATAAAATAACCCATGCAGTTGTCCCAGACCTTGCCTGTTTCCTCCATTCCCATATAAGTAGAACTCATTCAGGTAGCATGGGTGGCATACTAGCCTTGCTTGGTGACTACTCTGATCTCCTGATTACCTCACTGTTTCCATCTAAATAGGTCATAAAGCAGGCATACCATTCAGCTGGGTGAGTACCCTAACATCTGCTTGACTAACTGTCCTCATATCCCAGGTCTATTTCAAATGAAGATTGTACAGCAACTCAGCAATATCCACTTTGGAGTCACATCTTTGTGTGATCTTGATTATAATTGATTGAGAATTTTATCATTACTGCAATTAAAAAAAATAGCAGCCTGAATGGCTGGTAAACTTATATATCTGATTTGAAATCAAGCAAGTTTGGAAAACATCAAATACAGAAACTTTTATACTTAACAGAAGCATATAAATAACCTTATATCATATGCATAATAAATGAAAAAAGTCCATATGTTCAAGACATTTATCAAAACACAAAGAATATGAAAATCACAAATAATATATCCATTTCTCCAACCACTAGTCTAGAACTTCAATGCATGGTATTTAAAAAAATCACAAACATAATCTAAAAGTTAAAGGCTTTAGAGAATATATAAACAAATGACTCCAGAAGATAACTATAAACTCCTGAGTAAAGGCTAAGAAAATACAAATAAACAACTGAGTAAATGACGAAGGCAATACAAAACAGTAAAAGGGAAATTCAATAAAGATCTAGAAATATTAAAGAATTAAATAAAGATGGTGAAAATAAAAAGTTTAAAAATTCAATGAGAAAAGTAATGAGCAAACTCTATTAGTAGAGCCAGTCAAATAGAAAGTAGAATAACAAAAATTGAAATAGAGGAATTAGACCATCCAAACAAGAATAACATTTAATAAATCAGAAAAAAATATACAGACATTGAGATGAAATCAAAAGACAAAACCTTTAAATAATAGAAACAGAAAAGCAAAACATCTCATGCCAGTGGCACAGATCAGATTTTTTTAATTATCACAGAAGAAAGTATTCCAAAATTAAGTAAAGTCATAAACTAATCAACTACAAAAAGTACATAGAATGCCAAATGTATAAGGCCAGAACAAAATCCTAACACAACATATCATATTTAAAACACTAAATGTATAGAACAACTAAATGATGTGGAAAGTCTCAAGGGAAAATACATAAGTCAGATATAAAGAAAATCCATTAAAATTACACCTGATTTCTCAATGGAAACTTCAAAAGCCAGAAAGTTCTAAAGCATTGGACTCCAATTTCAAGAAGGCCACATATGCATACCTATACTATTTTATCTACTAAAATTCCTATTGTACATAATGAAGAGAGAAAAAGAAACTTTCTCATGTTATAAGCGGGCTAAATTACTTCATATCCACCCAACCACCTCAACAGATATACTGGAAGCAATACTTCAGACTAAAGAAGACATAGCAAAGAGATTACAGAAAGGAAACAAATGAAACTAAACTTACTGAAACAAAAATAATAATGACAATACAAACAGAAAAACAATTCAACAGATATATATGTATAATTATACATGTCTTACAATCTCAAACATTAATGACTTCAAGTTTTCATGCGAAAGATACAAGTTAAATGAAAGCAATATATAACAATTTTTGTTGTTGTATACAA
This sequence comes from Sigmodon hispidus, assembly GCA_004025045.1. Lineage (NCBI taxonomy): Eukaryota > Metazoa > Chordata > Mammalia > Rodentia > Cricetidae > Sigmodon > Sigmodon hispidus. The sequence goes on from PVIH01001893.1 coordinate 137,558, forward strand.
GAAACTCATTTTACCTTTAAAGACAGGTCTCATCTTAGAATGAAAGCATAGAAAGATCAGTCTAAGCATATAGGAACAGAGAACTAACAGGCTATTCTATATATACTATCTGAAAATAAAAATCTTCAATTAAATTTAATCAGAAGAGATAAATAGAAACAGTTTATTCTGGTGAAGGCACAACTACAAACGAAGGCATTACTGCCATAATCATAATAACATCAAACTCTGGGACACCCAATTTCATTAAAAAAATAAAAACAAAATTATTGCTACTGGGCTTCAAGACACTGATTAACTGCAGCTAAGTAATGGTACTTAATTTTCATAACTACATTTTCTAAATAGGACAAAAATTTAACAGAGCAACTTTAGTAAAATGCTAGTAATGACAATATGCACTCAGTGGAGCTACCAGATATCTACAGAATACTCAACAAAAACAACAAAAAATATGCATTGCACTCAGCATCCCATGGCATTGATTCATACTAGGAGTTCTTATGCTCTCTGAGAAATGGATAGGGGAATGGAGCAGGTAGAAGGTAGGGGATGACATGTGGAACAGTGGTGGATATAAAAAAAAGACTATATATATATATGTATATATATATATATATATATATATTATGTAGCTCTGTAATTTAAAAAATGAAGTTTAACCAAAAAGGGGTCTTCAGCTTATACAGACCCAAGGAAATGAGATGGTAAAGAACATAAAAAGTCTTTTGTCAATCCATATCAAATCAAACTGAAACTAAACAAAATAAGTACAAATGTATTTATTGCAAAATTCTAATAGAGTTTCAAGGAATTACAATGAATAATTTTTAAATCACTCAAAAATGTAGAAACAAAAGTACCAGTTCTAATTCCCTTCTATGATAGTAATATAGTTTTAATACCACCAATAGGTAAGTAAAAAGACAAACAAATAAAAATAAGCTAAAGGCCAATATTTATTGGAAACAAAGTTCTAATAACTCTCAATAAAATACGTGAAAACCAAATGCACACATACACACACACACATGTCAAAAGTAAATCAGTGTGATAAATCACATTAAATGTAATTTAAAAAATTAGAAGATACAATTCTTAGAAGATTTTGAAAACTGTTTGAAAAAAAATCCTCCATGTTTCCATGACTTAAAAAAAGAGGAAGAAATTGAAGAGAAAAACTCTTAAGATAGATGTCCCTCAACTGAAGAATGAATTAACAAACTGTGGTACATCTACAAAATGTATTACTATTCAGCAGTAAAAAAGAATGACAGCCTAAAATTTGCAGGAAAATGAATGGATTTGGAGAATATCCTCCTGAGTGAAGTATCACAAGCCCAGAAATCTAAGCATTGATGTATTCACTCATAAGTGGATTTTAGGCAAAAAAGAAAGAATACCCAAGCTGTAAACCACAACCTCTGAACAGCTTGGGATCAGAAGGAACTTAAAGGAGACATCCAGGGATTTTCCTAAGAAGAGAAAGTAGAGAAGATCTCATTAGCAAATTGGGACTGTAATAGGTAGGGCCCAAGGAGAGGTGGGAAAAAAAATCATGAGAGAAGAAGATGGTTGAGTGAGTGGAGCAACAAAGAGGGAGAAAAAAGAGATGAATATCTTGATAGAGGAACCCAATGTGAGGTTGGAAAGAGACTGGGTGCTAGAGAAAACCCCAAGAACTTATAGGTTGTCTTTGGATAGCTCCTCAACCAATAATGGATGGGGTGGCTAAACAGGACATCCTCTATACTCAAATGAATGACCACCCTAAGTGTCATCATACCACCTACACCCAACAATGAACAGAGGTACAGGCAGAGATCCATCAATGAGCACTTGGCCAAGTTCCCTTTAGAGCTAGAAAGTGGGGGAGAAGAGTCTGTATGAATAAGAAGATAAGAAATATGAAGAGGAGTCCCACTGAGATGGCTGCCTGGAGCTCTGGAGAGCATACTAAATCAATAACAGTCCCTGGGGAACCATAGGACAAAGAGCTAGGCTCTCCAAGGTTAGGCAACTGTTCATTAGCATGGGCAGTATGTAGAATCTCAAGAGGTAAAATCAGACTGTTTCTGTAAATGGACTGACACTTTGGAGCCCATTCCCTGCAGAGGAGTGCCTAACTCAGCCTTGGTATTGGGTTGAGAAAATCAGTCCTGCCTGTAGTGGGTGTGACATGCTGAGCTGACCCACTTTGGGACTTCCTGCCCTTTTTGGTGAGGGATGGGGTAGGGGGAGGCTGAAGACAGACTGGGAGTGTTTGGAAACAGGGAAGGATGAGTGAGTAGGGGAATACATGGGGAAAAAAAGACCTTGTTTTTTAATTAAAAAAAAGATATAAAGGCTATATATAATAAATCCACAGTCGATGTCATTTTAAATGAAGAAAAGCTTAAGTAAATCTCATTAAAAAGAAGAATCAGATCGGGCTGCTCACTGTCACCGATCCTTATTAATATACTATTTGAATTGCTAGGTAGAAGTATAAGACAAAAGGAAGAAATGAAAGAAATACAAATAGAAAAAAAACCCCAAAATTTCCTTCTTTACGAATTATATAATTTTATATATAAGCAATCCCCAAAACTCTTTAAAGATCTTATAAAAATGATCAACACTTTAAGTAAAGTAACATGATGCAAAAACTTCTTAGAAAAATCAATAGTCTTGTTATATTCTCACAACAAATCTGCTGAGAAAGAGATTTAAAAGAAAACTCACTTTCATACATTAAAACCTCAAAACATATCACTAGGAATAAACCTATTTGTATGGGGACTGTGTTCTGTTTCATTGTAAATTATTGTCCTGCCTACTGGTTTAATAAAAATGCAGATTGGCCAAAGGCGCACAGGAAGTGTGGACAGGATTACCATACTAAGAAATCTCTGAGAACATCTCAGAACAGGGCAGAGATGCCACAGGGATGCGACAGAGACACAAAACAAACAGCAGCAGACACAGAGGAAAGAAGCTAAAATGCTGCTCTGAGAAAAGGTAAGAGCTGAGCTGTATGGCTGAAGAAGTTAGGAAAGATGGGTTAGTTTAACAGTAAAGAGTTAGCAAGTTATATACCTGGGCCCTATGTGGATCAGTGTAAAAGTAATGTAAGCATCTGTGTATTTCAGTAGTACTGAGGGTTCAAGCCTTGAGGCTAGTCCCAAAAGACTGGGCTAGAAATCTGAAACAACACCTATTCAAGTAGGTAAAATTAAATTCTTCAAATGAAAATTAAAATCCCCTGAAATAAGATATTGAGAAATCTAGTAGTAGATGGAAATAAGATATATGTTCATAGATTGGTAGCAATAATATTAAAATTTTCATGCTGTTGATATGAATTTACAGATTCAAAATTGTCTGAATAACAATTTGCATACAATTCTTCACAGAAATGGAAAATAAGCATTCTAAAATTCCTATGTACCTGCCAAGACCTTAGTTATTCACAGTAATCTTCGTTGAAAGGAACATTCCTAGAGGGATTACTAGACCTTATTTCAATCTAATTTACAGAGCTATAGCAATAAATTGAGTCTGATACTCACACTAAAACAAACATAAATAAATAAAAAAAGAGACCCAAACAATGACTGCAAAGAGAGCGAGTATCAGTTTTTCCCTAGTGAAGGACCCTGGGTTGTAGGGCTTGAACCAGGCATTCAGTTCAGGTATTCAGCAGATATTCTCTCTCTCATGAGAACAAGGAACTAAGTCTAAAAATCTGTCCCAGGAAACAGACCCAGAAGTGACCCAGCCCAGATAGCCGGAATCAACTCAGATAGGACATACAGGTCTGGTCGAACCTGTGATTAAAATACCAGAAATTCCAAGCAGAATAGCGGTGACCGACACCTGGTTGTAAAAGCCCCCTAACCAACTGGTCTTAAGGCAACCCCATGACTACTGTGAGCAACCATATGACTTTGAAGTATGATCTTTAAAGTGACCAATCATGTCTTGCCCCAGTTGCTATGGTGATTTTATGGTCTTAGCCTTTAAAAGATATATGAGATTGCTCCTCCCTTGCTACTCCCTTGCTACTCCCTTGCTCCGGAAGCAGGATGGTAGCCCTCCGGTACAGACGAAATAAACCTCATGCTTTTTTGCATCAACGGCCTGGAGTCTGGGTTCTTGGGGCCCCCCTTCCCAAGGATAGTACCCTGAGTCTGGGGTCTATCATGACAAATGGCCTTTTTGGTATGCAATCCCAAGTGTTGGACCAAAAACATATGTACATAGACACAACACTAAATGTACTTAATAAATTGTGTGTGTGAGCAATAAAGAAATTTTAAATGTAAGAAGTAGGAAGCAAGTGTTATGAGGCAGGGGGAGAAGGAGTAAAAATGGTATAAATACTGTCGCTATGTATAAAATTCTCAAAAAAAATGATTAGAAAAATTCTGAAACCTAGTCTAAAGCATAGAATAAAGTCATTGCCTTCTTGACTGGTGTAAAGAAACAGACATTCATTAAGCTATAGTTTACTTTAGGTCTTTTTAAAGATCCCATGGTGTTCCTTCTTAACAAAGACTGTTATTTCACAAGTATAAACATTGCCAAAACTTTCAATGCCATTAAAGAAAGCTCAGTTTTCTTTATGTTCTCATTTACTGTGTATTGTATTGTTGGATCTTTTAATATGGAATGAAACTTGCACTCTTGGAATCAAACCCACTTGGTTGTAATTTTAATTTTCTGTCCCTGACTTGCCAACATACCATTTATGATTTGGGAAATCTGAAGTTATAACAGACATTAGCTTAAAATTCATCTTTTTTGAGCATAGTCCCTTTCAGGTATTGCCATTAAAGCTATATTATCTTAATTAAACATGAAAATTGTTATTTTTATTTTCCAGTGATGCAAATTGTAATTTTCTTTGTGACAGAAATAGGACTTTGCCAATTTTTCACTGATTAAAGAGTAACATTTTTCTTAATCACCTTCACTAAGTCATACAATACCTACAATAAAATGTACATTTCTTGAATATAAATTCTTACCACATTAGCTTTGCATTTCTTCTTTCTTTTTCTCAATGACTTCTACTTGTTTTTCAATTCTGTAGGGAACCAAAGCCTAACAGCCATTTTTTCAGTTTATAAATTAGCTTCTACTGCTAGCCATTTACCAGCACTTTACACCCTAGGTAGACTACACCCCTTATTGTTTTAAGTTAGGCTATGACTCCAGGTAGCTTCCTTTGATCTTCTCAGGCCAGCAGGTGATATTCTCCAGGCATTCAACTGAGAACAGATAGATTTCCATATCAATTCTATTCTGTCTGTTACCTCCCCCTTCACGCTTGCCACCTAATCTTCCCCTTCCTCTCAGCTATGTGCATTTCTTCACAATCGAAGATTCTACTTAAAACATGGCTGGAAGAATAAAGTGTGCTAAAGCTTGAATGAAAATTCCTCTGTGTTCCTGTTTCTCCATTTGTCTCACTCCCAGTTTCAAACCCATGTTGAAGACCCTACTGGCCGGGGTGCAATTCAAAATAATTCACCTGTTTGTCAATTTTATATAACTGAAATCTAATAGCATGCACTCTTCTATTTAGCTTCTCTCTGTCTCAAAATATTTTGTGCAAAGTATATTACTAGTGTTGCAGATTATTACTTCTTAACTATTTAACATTCTGTTAAATAGAAATATCATGATGTATCCAATCCTGCTAATGGATATTTGAGTGTCAGTTTATATACTTGATGAATAAACAAATACACAAACAATATATGTTTATGCAGACCATTGCATAAAAGTTTGTATATACAGAATACACAGAAATAAACAGTTGGGATATGAGTAATTGCTTATTTAAGTCTACATGAAATTTTAGAAAGTTTTCAAAAGAACTGTAGAATTTTAGAATCAAACTCTCCAACAGTTCACAAAATCAGATCATTTTCTAGCCTCCTACTGTATATGAGGAAAATTTTATTGTGGTTTTAATTTTCAATTATGTACATCCTAACATTACTAAATTTTTGTAACTTTTTAGTTAGTCTACTATGTTGACTTGTAAAGTGCCTGTTTAGCATTTAACAATTACGTTTTGTGGGTTGTCTACTCTTGTTTTAGTTGATAGTCTCTGGTTAATACATGATGATTTATTTAATTTAATTTTTTTTTACCTGATATATGTTTTATATTGATAGACCCCAGACTCAGGGTACTATCCTTGGGAAGAGGAGCCCCAAGAACCCAGACTCCAGGCCATTGATGTAAAAAAACATAAGATGTTTATTTCGTCTGCAGACGGGCTACCTCCCTGCCTTGGGAAGAAAGGGAGTAGCAAGGGAGGGGCAATCCCATATCTCTTTTAAAGGCTAAGACCATAAAATCACCATAGCAACAGGGGTAACACATGATTGGTCACTTTAAAGGTCACACTATAATCGTAAGGTTGCTCACAGTAGTCATGGGGTTGCCTTAAGACCAGCTGGTTAGGGGGCTTTTACAACGGGGTGTTGGTCACCGCTATTCTGCTTGGAACTTCTGGTATTTTAATCACAGATTTGACCAGACCATTATGTCCTATCTGAGTTGATTCCGGCTATCTGGGCTGGGTCACTGTTTCCTGGGACAGACTTTTAGACTTTTAGTTTCTTGTTCTTATGGTGGGTACTCTGCTAAATACCTGAACTGAATGCCTGGGTCAAGCCCTAGAACCCAGGGTCCTTCAATATAACATCGGAGCTTTCATGAGAAAGTGAAGAGCTGAAAGAATGATTTTACATGGCTCCTTTGAGGTTGATGTGTGCTAGAATGTTTTAGAGTCTCCTCAAGATAAAGAGCTGAGTGCTGTAATGAACTGGGGACAGCCCGTGAATTGAGACTTCTTCCTCTGTCTCTACCGATTTCAAAGTAAGAGGGCACCTGTATTCATGTTGTATAGAAGACATCATTCACATGAGGAGTCACAGCTTGCTTTATGGTCAGGAATGAAGCCTTTTTCACATCTTGTAGCCCATCAAAAAGTTCAAACTCCCTTCCCAGTCCCACCCCATAAAATATGGTCCATGGGACATTTGCAGTCCCCAAGTCCCTTTCTTTAGATTTTAATTTAAACCATTTTAGGATAATTTTGAAGACTTATTTACTTCATTATTTGAGATTTTCACTGATGGTATGAAAACAATTGTGTGAGTCACTTTTGCACTGATTAAATCAGTGACACCAATCTAGATTGGCATTCATCTGAAAGTCACAGCATTTATTACTGCCAAATACTTGTCAATGATGGTATTGTTTTTATTCATTGTTTTATCAGCATATTTTAACCATTAAAGAGCTATGATCTTATGATATTAAAGACTTATTATGATCACTATCTGAATTATAAGAATTTATTATTCATTTGTTTAGACATAATTAAAAAAAGTGTGTGTGTATGTATGTGTGTGTGTGTAAAAGAGAAATAGAATCCTATAAAGCAAGAATAAACTCAAACCATCATATGGTTACTGCACTGGAATACTACTCAGCAGTAAGACAAAATGATATCCTAAAATTTGCAGGCAAATGGATGGATTTGGAGAATATCCTCCTGAGCAAGGTATCACAAACTCAGAAAGATAAGCAGGGGATGTACTTACTCATTAGTGGTCTCTAAACAAACAAACAAGAAAAAAAGCCAAGCATGCTCAAGCTGCCAACCACAACCACTGAACAGCTTGGGATCAGAAACACCCTGGACTGACCCTTCGGATCCCACTCCAACTATAGGAAAACCTGACTTACTCTTGAGGGAGGGGCAACAAAACTGAATTTGTCAGGAGTGGAGACTGATCCAAGCATTATTGGGTCAGTGAGACCATAAGACTGTCTGCTCCCTGCCCTGGGAGGGGATGGGAAGTTGTGAAGAAGAAAAAATGACCTGATGTGGCAGGATGGGGAAGGGACCTTGAATAAGGATATACAGGGATGGAAAAAAAAATTCAGAGGGAAAGCTGAACACAAAGTAAATATATGTGTAGCAATCTTATTTGCATTATCACCCTTGATAAGTCATGCTTATGATTTTTATCTTCTCTATAGTTATTGTTAACTTATCAGCATTTTAAATTAATTTTACTGTTTTTCTTGATAAATACAAAATAAATAAAGAAAAAAAGAAAGAATGCACAAATAATTATGTCCATTCATTATTTATTTATTTATATTATGAATAAAGTCTCATTTTTATCTGTGTATCCCCTTTTTCAAACTCCCTTCCCCCTCCTAACCCTTCCCAGTCACTCTCTTCTCCCTGTCCTTTTATCTCCTCCCCAGCAAGGGCAGGAGGTTTCAAGGTCCCAAGGTGGCTTAGTTCAGCATCCACTTCAGGCAGATCTTTTTTCCTTACCCCAACATCAAGACTAGGACAGGTGTTCCTCTGAAGGAAATGGGCTCTAAGATGCGATTCCAAGGTGTTTCACATCCCAAGCTGTTAAATGGTTGTGGTCAATAATCATGTGGAGGTGATTAAAACAGAAATTTTAAAAATAAATTGATCTATATTTCTAGAACTATGGGATAAGCCTGAAATGCTCTCACCCCCCAACTTAGAGTGGCTATAGTTGTTCATACCATAATACCCACTTCTTCTGAAAGTCACAGTGATGTACCTTCCTTTTTCATTACATCTTTTCTAAATGCTTTCTTACAGTAAAATTAAACTGCTTATTTAGTTAACACATTTCTTAAAAGTAATGCAAGTATGGCAGTCACAATCTAAATTTTTTCTCTATAAAATAAAAAGAGAAATTAAAACTGACTCTAAGAAGCCTTGGCAGTCTCTTTTCTATTTTCTTCTGTGGCTTCTCATCTAGATTAATAACATGAAATATTCTTCTTCATCAATAATTCCCTACTGGCAATTCAGTTCTCCTGGTTCCTGGGGAAGAATCATGATTCCATAACTGGAAGAATATTAGTCTTTTAAAGCTGCAAAGACAGCTGCAAATAATTGTCAAGTGTCTCTAGTATTTCCTTTTCCACTGTCCCTAATTCCCTGCTATTATTTTAAGAGCACACCACTTTTCCTTGATTGTTTGTCTTCCCAAACACACACAGTGCTTGCAAAACAGTTTGTTTAAACTTCTGTTTGGAATGCTTTGTTTTTCCTTTTGCTCATTACTTAGATTTATTCTTTGGTTTATAATGTGTGTAATTCTTCCCTTTTTAAGCCAGACTTTTTTCTGTTAGTGTAATTACTGGCTTTTTTTTTCTCCCTTTTCATAATGTGTGTAATTCAGAAACAGAAGAAAAAGGCAAACCATATCCATATTTTATGGCACCTTCAGTAGTGCAATTTTCCCCAGCCTCAAACAAGCCTTCCAAGTGACCACTAAAGTGCCGTTCAGGAGTTCTTGCAACCCTTGTTCTCCTTGACTTCCTCTGTCTGCCAATGTTCCTGACTTCTGAACTCTGGCCTCTTCGATTAATATTTCTGGATATGTAAACTCCTCTGACTGTAGACCACCGTAGCTAACGTTGGTTTTGGAATGCTTAATTGATCCTGGCATAAGTAATTTTAAAGCCTCAAACCTCATTCAAAATAGTAAAGACCTCATGCCAAACTAAGGATCCCCTTTTCATTTTAAGCCCTGCTGGGCAATGACCATTCTTTTTTCCTCTCATTTCTCATTGACACATTTTTTTTTCTATCTGACACCCTCATTGTGGGCAAATACAGGACACTTAAAACAGACAGACACCTACCAGTAATTCACACTTTATATTCTAACACTGTAACTTTGAATGAAGTCCCCCCATAGAAATATGCCTTGTCCATTAATACCCCACTTTTTTACTCTTGTCTATGTAAAGAAAAAAATGCATTTTTGTCAAATATGCATTTACTTAGTTCAGAATTTTCAACAATGTGTAACAGGTACAATAGACAGTCCTCTGCTTTTATTTCTTTATTTCTTAGTGTGGAACTACTTGCCAATCTCTCACTTATTTGGAATTTGTACAGCAGACATAACCATTTGGTTTTCCAGTGTGAAAGAGGGGTATTGACTTCTCCTTGCTGCCCACCCCCAGAACTCCATCCTTCCTCCCACTATATAAAAATAGTAGCATATAATAGATCTATATGAATACTTATGCACTGTTTACCTTCATTGCCATGTAACTATGAGTTACATAACAAACCTTAATATTTTCTTGCCATCAGAATAAGGAAATAGCTTTTCTTTCTTCTTTCATTTTATTTATAAGGAGACCAATTGTGAATCTGGCAGTTACCTAAAAATGTTCACTCTTGATTCTATTACAACACTTCTGTCTTCTTGCACACACAAAATGATCTGACCTAATTTTTTCTGTACAGGTGTCTCGATATAGGCCATTTTGAATCTTCATTTGTTTGTGTGTTTCTTTTTTTTCTTTTTTTTTTGCCATTGAGTCTTAACCAGGGGAAAGATTAACATCTCTCTATAATTACAGCCTCATCAACTGGTTCATGCATTTGTTTTTAATTTAAAAGGTTTCTGTTTTATAACTACCAATCAAAGTATCCCCTCCCTCTCCTCTTCCTACTCCTGCCCTATTCCCATTCCAACCCACCTCTCCATCCACTCCTCAGACAGAGTAAGCCCTCCCACGGGGAGTCAACAAAGTCTGGCATATCAAGGTGAGGCAGGACCAAGCCCTCCGTCCTGTATCAAGTATGAACAAGGTATCCTCTATGGGAAATGGTCTCCAGAAAGCCAGTTCATGTATTAAGGAACATCTTGCAGAGACTCCACATACTGACTGGACCACACAACTATCTTCCACATTCAAAGGTCTTACTTTTGTCCCATGCAGGGTACCCAGGTGTTATTTCAGGGTCAGTGAGCTTCCAATAGCTAAGGACAGCTGTCTCTATGGGTTTCTTCCATCAACATCTTGACCCCTGTGGTCACAAAAATCCCTCCTCTCTCTATTTAACAAGACTGGAAGCTCAACCCAGTGTATAGTGGTGGATCTCTGCATTTGCTTCTATCAATTTCTGGATGAAGAAGGTTTTATGATTACAACTAGGTTGGTAATCAATTTGATTATGTGGGAAGGTCAATTCAGGCACTCTCTCCATATTGCTTGAAGTCTTGAGGTCCCTTCGTGGAAATTTCCTTAACACCAGATTTCTTCTTAACCTAAAATGACTCCCTCTATCAATATATCTTTTGCTTTTTCTCTCTGTCTCACCCTCAACCCAACTATTCCATTTTCTCATGTTCTCTCCCCACTTAGACTCAACCCCCCTATATCCTCAATTTACTTGGGAGATTTTATCTATCTTTTGTCCAGACAATCTATGAATGTCTCTCTTGGGTTCCTCTTTGCTACCTAGCTGTTCTGAATTTATGCATTGTAGATTGTAGCCTGTTTTTTTTTTTTTTTTTTTCTTTGTGTCCAATATCTACTTATGAGTGAGATCATACTGTGTTTTTCTTTTGGGGCCTGGGCTACATACATCACTCAGGATAATATTTTCTACTTTAATCTCTTTTTTTTTGATCCATATTGGATCTCCTTCTCCTTTTTCAATCTTTTATTATCCTCTTTTATAAAATTATTCAAGAAAACTTGGCAAAGTGACTAGGTAAATACATATAGAAATTACTTAAAACCATTTCCAATACCTATAGAAACCACTGTGATAAGATGTTGAATTTGGTGTGAAACACTGGCTTATCTCTGAAAGCAAAACAATAGTAACTATCCTCTTTGAATTCAAACATTTATTCTTTCATGAAAGAGTCAGTCTCACAAGTCTCAATCAAACAAAGCTCATAAGTTTCAAGAAACTCCTGACATTGAGATTCACAAGTGCCCCAACCCCACTTATATGAGTAACAATAATCTCTGAGGATAGGAGTCCCTCTAACCTTCTCCTCAGCTCTTTACAAGTTATGCAAAGAATTCTGGAGATAGGGCATGTCTGATACATTACCCCCATATAAACCTGTTCTGTGTTTTTCTATCTATAAACCTTCTCCATAATTCCATGAGTAGCCTTGTTACTCATTGATTCAGTAATATATACTTGAGGGACATTGTTGATTTGGTTTATCATAATTGCTCCAGTATAGTGATGTGTGTGTGTGTGTGTGTGTGTGTGTGTGTGTGTGTGTGTGTTGGTTCATGTTGATCCTGGGAAAGTCACACAAAACAACTGATACTCAAACAAGAACATACAAAATAAAAATTGAATTGAGGAGATGTGGTTTAATGGTACCTGAATTAAGGGTTGTATTGTTCAACTAAAGCTGATCCATAAGAAGTTTCACAATCTGCAGAGACAATTCTGATATTGCTACTTTCCTTCCATATGTAAGCAATAGTGTGCCTCCTTGCTATTGAATTGTAGAGGTGATGCATATTCTCCTTTTGATATATGCAGCCAAATTAAAGCCATCTGATATAGAAATGGTACCATATTTCTCTCTTTGTATAGAGTATAAATATCCTCTTTATGAGTGATGTTCACATGACAAGAATGAATGCTAAAATGGACCATATACTTAGAGTATATGCTACAGTCACTGATAGTACTCACTGGATAGGATGAAATGTAAGTTGTGTTATCAGTTTAATGGCCTTTTCTGTAGGCAATAAACCCTGCCACTTATACTAATTTGTCTTCCCACGGAGATCCTCCCAGTGTAATCAGGACATTTATACAAAAAAATAATATCTGTTACAATAGCCTGTGATTTGAAGGGAAAAGGGCCAAAAAGAGATTGCAACATGTAGGTGTTAATTAGTTTTTTTTTTCTTTTTTTTTTTTTGCTGGTGTTGTTTGTTTGTTTTTTGGCTTGGTAGAAGGCAAAGGAAAGACTTAAATTTTATCTGTGACAAATATCCTTTTCTATGGTTTTAAAATGTGAAACTGATAACAATAATTGGTTAAAGAGATAAAACAGAATACTAGATTTGAGTGGAAACATTTCTTTGTCTATTATGGATGCCCCATTTGAGGTTAATTGAGGTTTTTTATTTATCTCTTTAGGATATGTTATCAAGCATATAGACAAGTGGAAATTTCTGGCTAAGGAAAACCAAATGCAAAGTCAATGGATGAAAAACAAGCAAAATAAAAGAAAATACGCCACTAAGAAGATTCTGTCTAAATAATTTTAAAAGATTTTTTTTTAATGAGGATTACATGGGTATATTACCATAAGGGAGAAAGATGAATGATCAAATATCAAGAATCATCAGATGAGATGTTGATTAAAATACCTTAGAGATTTTTCCTTAAACTGAGTTTGACAAGAAAGATAAATGTGCCTCAGAGATTTGGACAACTGAATAAAAGCTTGAAATTTATGAAGTTATTCAGTTCTCAAGTCTAGGGTTAAAGAGTAATTTTAAAAAGTTCTTCTATACCCTCTGCTTGCTTAAAGTTGTTTTATTTTTGGATTGTATATTGCCAGTATAATATTTATTTATCACTGGATATTTTGTATGAAAATTTGAGAGTATCAGTTGAGATACAATTTATTAAAAATTACTTATGCAGCATTGTTTGCATTTTCTCTTTGCCTAACAACTGCAATCAGAATAGATGTGAATGTCATTGATTGTCTCTGATTCTTGCTTTTATTAACTTTGAAATAAAAAGATGAGTTCTAAAAATTTTAGACTTCATAGCAGTTTTATTCTGCTAAGCATCTTAATAAAGGTTGAGAAATATAATAGAACAAAAATCCCAGCAAGTTGTAGTAGTTGTTCTTTAAACAGTAGTTATTGACAAAAAAGTGATATCTCACAAAAATATTGCTAGAGTTTTTTAAATTTTAAGTAATGAGAGGTGAGCAAATTCCAGCTCCTCGTCCTCCTGCCCAGAGAATCCCTCTCCAGGGCCTAAGTCACATCCATGGTTCTGACCTCACACTCTCACTAGCAGATAGGCCCTAGGCTAAAGCTAGAAGGGGCCTTCCCTAGCAATCCTTAGCAAATGGGACCTCCCACAGCTGGGCCGCAACTCCAGGGCAAACTGCTTCATCACAGATGAACAGATGCCTTCAAAATGCAGACCCACGTCTAGAGCAGAGTCAGAGATTGTGCAGATTCCCTGTTCAGAGCAGACAGGAGACACACAAGCCATTTAACCACAACTGACTAGGAGCTGACTAAGAGTGAACCAATGAAGTTATAAGCAGACATCAGTGCAAGAATACATATAACACTATAAAGAACAAGCCAACACCAGAAGAAATGCCTATAAAGATACAAAAAGCTAACAGAACACAAAATAGATGAGACCCCAACAAAAAGTCTGCCAGCCACATAATAACCAAACATACAGAACAAAGAAAAAATTTTAAGGGCTGCAAAAGAAAAGGGCCAATTTACCTATAAAGACAGATACATCACAATAATATCAGACTGTACAAAGAAAACACTGACAGCAATAAAGTCCTGGTCAGAAGTTATGCAGACACTATAAGAGCATTGATGCCAACTCAGACTACTATACCCAACAAAGCAATTAATCACCATAGATGGAGTAAAAAAGATATTTCAAAACAAAATCAGACTTAAACAAAACCTATCCCCAAATCTGGCCCTTCAGAAAGCACTACAGGGAAAACTACAACCTAAGGATCCCAGAAACCACAATTAATAATCCCACAGATGAAAAGCCCAAAAAAAGGAAATACACACAAGCTACCACCAAAAGACGGAAATAACAATCAGTATTCATTAATATCCCTCAATATGACATAACTCACCTCATCTATAAAAAGACATACCTTAACATAATAGATACAAAAACAGAAGCCATCCTTCTGCTGCATACAAGAAACACACCTCAACTTCAAAGACAGACACAGGCTGAGAATAAAGGGTTAAAAAAATATTTTCTAATCAAGTAGCCCTAAGAAATAGGCTGGTGTTGCCATCGTAATATCTAAAAAAATAGATTTCAAACTAAAATCAATTAAAAGAGATCAAGTAGGACATTACTTATTCATCTCAGGAAAAATTGATCAAGATGATATTTCAATCCTTAATATTTATGTTCCTAATATCAGGACACCTACATATGTAAAACTAACACTACTAAAGCTCAAACCCCACATCAAAAGTCACACTCTAATAGTGGGAAATTTAATACCATTTTTTCACCCTTGGATAGGTAAACAAGACAGAGACTCAACCAAGAAATAAGGGCTCTAACAGAGGTAATGATGCAAGTGGACTTAAGAAACATTTGCAGAAGTTTCCAACCAAACACAAAGGAATATACATATTTGTCAGCACCACATGGAACTTACTCTAAAACTGACCACATGATTGGCCATGAAGCAAATATCAATAGATACAAAAAAACGAAAATAAGCATGTGTATCATATCATACCACCATGGTCTAAAGTTAGAGCTAAACTACAAAAATCAAAAAAAAAAAAACCCTACCAACTCACGGAAACTAAATATCACTCAACTAAACAATCTCTGGTTCCAGAAAGAAATTGAGAAATCAAAGACTTTCTAGAATTTAACAAAAATTAACATTCAACTTACCCAATATTATGGGACACACTGAAAGCAGTCTTAAGAGAAAAATTTATAGTAATAGATGCCTATATGAAAACCCAAGAGAAGTCTCACACAAGAGAACTAACAGCACAGGTGAAAGCCTTAGAACAATTAGAAGCAAACTCACCTAGAAAGAGTAGACGGCAGAAAATAATCAAACTTAGAGCTGAAATTAATACAAATGAAGAATCAGTAAGTCAAAGTGTTGGTTCTTTGAGAAAGTCAACAAGATAGATAAACCCTTATCCAAACTAACCAAAAAGCAGAGAGATATTATCCAAATCAACAAAATCAGAAATAAAAAGGAGACATAACAACAGATCCCCCCCCAAAAAAAAAAATCTAGAGAATTATCAGGTCATGTTTTAAAATCTATACTCCACAAAAATGGAAAACCTAAAAGAAATGGACAACTTTCTAGACAGATACCATTTACCAAAATTAAATCAAGATCATATTAAATACATAAACAGACCTATAACCCTAAAGGAAAATGAATCTGTCATTAAAAGCTCCCCAAGTAAAAAGAAGCCCAGGTCCAGATGGTTTCAGTGCAGTATTCTACCAGACATTCATAGAAGAACTAATACCAATACACCTCAAATTCCTCCATAAAGTAGAAACTGAAGGAAAATTGCCAAAATTTATTTTATGAGATCACAATAACCCTAATACTCAAGTATTTCAAAGATGCAACAAAGAAGGAGAATTACAGTCCAATTTCCCTCATGAGTATTGATGAAAAAAAGGTCAACAAAATTCTGACAAACTGAATACAACAACATATAAAAAATATCATCGACCACAATCAAGTAGGCTTCATTCCTGACATGCAGGGCGGTTCCAAATATGAAAAACTGTAAATGTCAAACATCATATAAACAAACTAAAGGAAAAAAACCCATATGATCATATCCTTAGATACTGAAAAAGCCTTTGACAAATTCCAGCACAGCTTTATGATAAAAGTCCTAGAGAGATCAGGAACAAAGGGAAATTATCTAAATATAATAAAGGTGTTGTAAAACGTTTCCTTGCCCATTTGGGCCAGAGGTTTGGAACCTGCCCGCAGCAGCTTTTATCCTCCAAAGAAATGAATCAGACACTTACATTAACTTCATACTGTTTGGCCCATGTCTCAAGCACGTTACTCTTTCATCTTAAATCAACCCATTTCTATTAATCTACCAATCTGTCTGCCACGTGTCCCAGCCTGTGGCTCACCTGTATTCCTTACATGTTTCTCTTCTTCGGGGGTCAGATGGAGAGTGACTAACTCCACCCTCCTTCTACCTGTCTGCCCTCTGTTTCTCCACCCACTTCTATGGTGCTGCACTTAGGCCAAAGCAGTTCCTTTATTTACAGCATACAGAGAACATTCTACCGCATAAAGGTAATTTAAAAGAAGCTGACAGCCAACATTAAACTAAATGGAGAAAAACTCAAAGCAATTCCACTAAAATCAGGAATTAGACAAGGCTTTCCTTTCTCCCTTTATCTATTCATTATAATTCTCAAAGTTTTAGCAAATGCAATTAGAAAACAAGAATAGAAAAGGGGATACAAATTGGAAAAAAAAAGAAATAAAACTATCTCTATTTGCAGATGATATGATTGTATACATAAGTGATGCAGAAAATTCTACCAAGGAGCTTGTATACCTGATAAATACCTTCAGCATTGTAGCAGGATAAAAGATTAACTCAAGGAAATCAATAGCCTTCCTATAAACTAAAGATAAAAAAGGTGAAATAGAAATAATGGAAATATCACCATTTATAATAGCCTCAAATAGCATTAAATACCTTGATGTAACTATAACCAAAAAAGTAACATATCTGTTTGACAAAAGCAATCACTGAAGAAAGAAATTGAAGAGGATATCAGAAAATGGAAAGATCTCCCATGTTTCTCGATAAGTAGGATCAACATAGTTAAAATGGGAATCCTACCAAAAGCAACCTACAGATTCACAGCAATTGCCATCAAAATTCCAACATAATTTTTTACAGACCTTGAAAAGACAATACTCAAGTTCATTTCAAATAAGAGGAAAGCCAGAATTGGCAAAACAATTTTGCTCAACAAAAGAAACTCAAGAGGCATCACCGTCCCAGAGTTCAAGTTATACTATAGAGCTACAGTAATAAAAACAGCCTGGTACTGGCATAAAAACAGACTTGTGGATCAATGGAATAGAATTGAAGACCTCGACATTAACCCACACACCTAAGAGCAACTGATCTTTGACCAAGAGGCCCAAAATATTCAGTGGAAAAAAGATAGTATCTTCAACAAATGGTGTTGGCTTATTGGATGGTGGTGTGTAGAATAATGCAAATAGATCTAAACCTATCTCCCTGCATAAAACTCAAAGCCAAGTGGATCAAAGACCTCAACATAAACCCAGCTACAATGAACTTGATAGAAAAGAAAGTGGGAAATACCCTCCAATGCATTGGCACAGGTGACCATTTTCTAAATATAAAACCAGTAGCATAGACACAAGGAAAAACAATCAATAAGTGGGACTTCCTTAAACTGAGAAGCTTCTGTAAAGCCAAGGATACAGTCAATAAGGCAAAACAACAGTCTCCAGAAAAGGAAAATTTTTCACCAACCCTACAAGTGATAGAGGACTGAACTCTAAAATATATGGAAAGCTGAAGGAACTAGAGCCCAAAGCCCTAAATAACCCAATTAAAAAATGGGTTTCAGAAGTAAAAAGGGAATTCTCAGCAGAATTACAAATGGCTGAAAGGCACTTGAAAAAAGTGCTCAACATCTTTAGCTATCAGAGAAATTCAAATCAAAACAACTTTGAGATCTTACACCTGTCAGAATGACTTATTAAAAACACAGATGACAACCTATACTGGAGGATATGTGAAGCAAGAGGAACACTCCTCAGTTATTGGTGGAAGTATCAGCTTTTTCAGCCACTCAGGAATGCAATATGGTGGTTTCTCAGAATACTAGGAATCAATCTTTCCCAGGATCCAGTAATACCACTATTGGGCATATACCCTAAAGATGTACATTCACACATTAGCTCAAGTATGTTTAAAGCAACATTATTCCTAATAGCAAGAACCTGGCAAAAACCTAGATGCTCCTCAACTGAAGAATGGATTAACAAACTGTGGTACATCTACACAATGGTGTACTATTAGCAATAAGAAAAATGATATTAGAGTTGTCAACTCATTCTATATGTTGGCTGCTTTTCACTGCACCTAAACATATTATACAGTAGTCTTATATTATCTATGGTTTGCTTTCCACAGTTTTGTTACTTATAATTATAAAACTAGCAAATGGAAATTTCCAGAAAAAAATAAACCTTTTAAAAAAACTATATTCAGTGACATATTACAGTTGTAGCCATTTTATTATATAATACACTTGTTAAAATATTTTTATTAAATTTTTGAACATCTGTGCGAATACTGTCTGAGTTTGTATCTAGTTACGTACAGCTGATGCGTGCAAAAGCCGATAGAGAAGAGGGCATCAGATCCCAGGAAACTAGAGTTACAGACAATTGTTAGTTACCTAATGTGATGCTCAGAACTCAATTCATGTCCTGTAAAGGAGTCATAAGCTCTTTTATATGATCATATATCTCTCCAATCTCTGTTATTAATAACATAATTCATCTAAATTTATATTTTTGTTTGTGTGTAGAGAAAAATATCTTTTTTTCTAAGTAATCTCTCTATTTCACTTACTATCCACATTTTTAGGACCAAATGAGGATCACAGAAAATCACCCTGCAAATTCAGTAACTGATATACATTGGGAACCTTCCCTTTGCCAACCATTAAAAACACACATTGTCTTCATTATATCTAAAAATAAGATGTTTGCCTTCAATTAGCTGCCTTTGCTCATAATTGTTGTTTTATTACTGCTTTAAATAAGTTGAAGCTGAATTGTGTCCATAATATTTTCAAAAGAGAGATGATTAAACCAAATTATGTTCCTGTCATTGTCCTAGGACAATGTGAACAATTCTGTCTCTCCAATTTGCCTCAGTAAGGATTTGTTAATACTACAGAATAACACAAGAAACAAAGAAATGGGACCATACTCAAATCCCACCTGAGGTGATCAAAGATGTTTCTTTCTATTTTGACTGATTTCTCATATGTTCATTTCCTCTATTTAATTGAAAGAAATTGGCAGGGGGTGCTCAGTATCTAAACTAGTTAGAATCAATTCCAAATTTTGTAAACCTAACTCCAATAAGTACAAAGGCTAATAGTCTTAAAAAATCTTAATCAGCTGCATTTTTAATTAGGTTACCTGGAATATACTATGCTCCTAAATCTGTGCCAAAGAAGATTCTCAGCATCACATATGACTTCGTGTAGAAGATACTTAATGGTTTTAAAAACTCAATGGTGTGAAAAAAATATTGGACCTCTTCAAGTATCCAACCTGCCTGATGCTGTGTCCATGACAGATAATAGCCAGGTTAAAGGAAAGTAAATTTTGTCTTTCCATGTTCCATGGTCAGACTGATTTGATCCCTAGGCTATTATTTTATGTATGATGGCAATCTTAAATGTTTTTAGAATAAAAATCAATAAAACTATGGCATATTAAAATATTTACTGAACTATGTGAACTATGAATAGAAATTTTAGAAAATCTAAAATTTATAGACAGTGAGAGGCAGGTAGGGCCAAGACTTTTTCTTTAGGCCCTTTTTTAAAGTTATGCATTTTGAATGACACTTGGCTATGAGGTCAACAGAAAGCAAGGTTACTTGATTGGAAGTCAGTGAGGATGGATGGGAATGAGTCATTACTTATTTTTCCAGAACAATTAAAAAAATATAGCACAATTACTGCACTGTTTCATGAGATGACTGATAATCTGCAATTGATATTTATGTACCCTGTGCAAAAAACTGGCTGACCCTGTTCAAATTACACAATTCCTTCATGCCTCAAGATTTCTCATCTGTAAGATGGAGGTACTACTAATGTCATAAGCCAATGTGTAAAACTACTGTGGGTACTCACTATTTTCATCACCTAACCCATGTGTAGCTGCTGAACTTAGAGCTTTAAAGAATGTCATCAGCATTCTGAACAAATCCCTTTGACTGTTTCTGTTCAAATGCTAAGTTCTGCTAAGGCAAGCACCAGCTCTAAGATGTTTGTTGACCACCACAAGTTGGACCCCCAAATGGATATGTCATAAGTTCTTTAATATTAATGTTTCTGGAACAAATTGAAAGACAATAACAAAGAGAATGTTGATAATATAAGTGCAGCTCCTCAGTGGAAAAATATTTCCTTTGATATGAATCTGGGTGTGTCCTGTATAGTCTTCTGAACATCCCAATATGGTTATTCTCTAGCTGCTGTGGTGATTACAGGGTGATTAAGCCACCGAGCTTGTTTGCTTGTTTGCTTGTTTGCTTTCCTTCCTATATAATTACTCTAATCACCTTTCAACTGAACTTCCTGTGCCTGAGAATTTTACTCATCTGCTTTGTGAAAGATACAAATTTAGAAAGCTTTCATGTTCTTGTGCAGTGCTATAAGTTTTGAAGTGGTTACACTA
This sequence comes from Sigmodon hispidus, assembly GCA_004025045.1. Lineage (NCBI taxonomy): Eukaryota > Metazoa > Chordata > Mammalia > Rodentia > Cricetidae > Sigmodon > Sigmodon hispidus. The sequence goes on from PVIH01001893.1 coordinate 158,677, forward strand.
CTTTAATTTTTATTTTTAAAAATTTTATCAAAGTATGCAGTGCCAGTAAGGGTACTTTTTTTTTTTTTGCTGATAACCTGGGTTTGATTCCAGGCATCTATATGTCTGTTCACAATAGCTTGTATCTATTTGGGTGATCTGTGTTGTGTTTGTTGGTAAAAGGAAGTGGTCACTCCAAGATGGCTTTTTAGGCTTTTGTGGCAGGAGAAAGGTCCAGTTTTTGATGAACTGAACCTCAGACATACAAAGGCATATTTATTGTTTGTTAGAGAAAGTTGCATTTTGGGAAAACTATTCCTCATGCCAAGGTCCCTAATTTAATAGACATGTTTCTCTAAATGAAAGCACCACATCCCTGATACTTTAGTTTGTGTTGTGTAGCATTTACATTAAACAATAATCTAAGAGATTTAGATGTATTTTGAATTCTAATTGGTCTTAATAATAAAAACCTGGAGCTAGATATCAGAATAAATGCTGAACGATCAAAGAGCCAAAGCCACTAGAGAAACTTTTTTATCATTGTATACTCATTTTGATGGGGAGCAACTCCTGTCTCCTCCTGCCTTATATTCTTTTCTCTGCCCATCCATATCACTTTCTGTCTACACCACTGTAGTGCTGGAATTAAAGGCATGTGCTGGGATCAAAAAGGCTTGAGATTCTCAGGGCTGAAATTAAAGGAATGATCCTTCATCACCTTGCTCTGTTTTTCTATTAGACTGAATGAGTCTTATGTGGCCCTGGGCAGCATTGAACTTCCTGTCCTGGTGCTTCTTCCTCTCAAGTGCTGGAATTAAAGTTGTGAGCCACCATTGCCTAACCTCTATGGTTAATTAGTGGTTAGCTGTGCACACTGATCTTCAGACAGTCTTTATTTGTTAGAGCACAAACTGTCACCACATTCAAGTGTGCAGAAAATATCGTGTGGGCAAAAGTCATGCAAAGACTAAAATGCCACCTCAGGAAAGACAATTTTCAAATCACAGTGATCTTTTAAATGTCAAAGAACTTTTTAAAAACAATCATTCACTTTAATGTTTACCTAGATACAATGGACACAACTATCCATTCTGGTTACCCTAAATACAGTGACCCTGCTAGATTTCTATAATATATAACTTCATGTCTAGGAGTTACAACATCCTCTTCTAATCTCTAAGGGTTTCTGTACACATGTGATCATGTGATTTCTCACTCTCTCTCTCCCTATCTCTTTTTCTCTCTCTCTCTCCCTCTTTCTTTATCATACATATGTGTGTGTATATATGTATTTATATAATATATGTATATATGAGAGATATCACAAAAAGAAATTAATACTTTTAAATATTATCAACAATGTCATCATCCATTCAAACACTCTCCCCCACAGGGCAGTAGCTTTATCCTTCTTTATTTAACTCACTTACTTTAAATTTTATAAGGAAAACGTTCTGAATTTGAAATGTGAATAGGAATTTCTAAAAAGAGGCTGTGTCTTCTGAGTCTGTTAATAATAATAAAAATATTATTATTATTATTGCATTACTGTGGAGAAATTGTAATCTTGCAGATTCACAGTTCATTTCTATGCAAGGTGCAAATTTACTAAACATGTTTACACAAAATTTAAGACTTGTGTGTTTTCCAGTACTTCAAGAACAATGAAAATGTGTATTCATCAAAAATGAAGAAAAAACATATGTTTGTTGTCACATTGTAGGCCTGGTTGTTTAGGATGCCTTTTAGCAGGCCAGCACCCATAGCTTCACCTCCTGGGAGCTAGGTCTCTGGGGAAGAAAGTTAAGATGTTGTTCCGTGTTCTGGTTCACTGCTGCTAATTTGTGTTTCTGTTTAAAGTCTGACCCCTCATTACTTTGTTATACATGCCATGCTGAACTAAATTCATAGTGTGGACCTTACTGCCACCTCTTGAAAACATACAAAAATCAGACACTTTTCTTTGCTCAGGGTGTTTCTCCCAAGGGCCTCACCTTATCATCTTGTCCATGATCACTATCCCTGTCATCTTTATTTTAAGCTTCCTCCCTAAGTCTCAATCTTGGCTGCCAGGATCTCTAGGACCTTTCTTCAAATTAAGCTGAATTTTTAAACGATAATTTTTTGTCATCTGCTTTCTGGAACCTACGCACCTGGAGTCTCTCTCTTTGTCTTTTTTTGCTTTTCTTTTTTTGATGGCCAAAAACTCGTTTAATGTCTTTTTAATTCATAAGGGTTAAGCACATAAAAGTCAGAATATTGAATGTGTAAATTCTCATAGAAACATTAATTTGACAACAAATTATGCATATTAGGTGTGGGAGGTTTATATTTATAGCATAAAAGCCACAGGAAATACTGCACAAGGTAGTTTAATTTAATTATATAAAATAACCAATTCAGGGGCAAGTCATCAAAGACTAATTTAAAAAACAAAAAAGGTTTCGCAATCCCCAAAGAAGGGTTGTAAAACTTAACTCTAGAAAATAGTGCATTTTAACATTTAAGAAAAAACTAATAAGAATTATTTTCACCCCATCAATTTTTAAAGCATATACCTTCTACATTCTCAGCATTAGGTTATAACACTCACTTGCAGTTCAGATTTGACCCTAATAGACCCAAAACACAATTAATTGGCTACTTTCATGACAAAGCTAATAAAAATTTAAAATTCAAAGACTCAAATAAAATAAATTTCAGATTTTTTTCTTTAATGTAGACCATATAGAAAATATTTAATGATAAAGATACTCACCTGTTGTAGAAAGTTTCCAGGGCCCTTTTGGGCCTGGAGGTTTGGACCTGGCCTGCAGCGGCTTTTGTCCTCCAAACAAAAGAATCAGACATTTATATTTACTTCATACTGTTTGGCCCATTTCTCAAGCATATTACTAGCTAGCTCTTTCATCTTAATTCAACCCTTTTCTTTTAATCTACTAATCTACCTGCCACGTGTCTCAGCCTGTGGCTCACCTGTATTTCTTACATGTCTGTTCTTCTCAGGGGTCTGATGGCGAATGACTAACTCCACCCTCCTTCTACCTATCTGTCCTCTGATTCTCCACCCACTTCTATGGTTCTCTACATAGGCCAAAACAGCTACTTTATTTATAGCATACAGAGAACATTCCACCACACTTCCTCTTTTCTGTCTAATCAAAAAGGAAAGTTTCAATTGCCATATAGCAATATTACAACAGAACAGCATACAGAGAACATTTCACCACACTCACTAATGTAGCATTTTCTCTATAATTGTGTGTCTATTTGTATGTGTGCATTATATAATTCTGATCATACAAATTTCATTTTGGCCATGCAAAAATACTGTATGTAGATAATATAGAAAGAGAAAGGAAGAAATTGGGACATTGTTGGCCTTTACTATTTCTCTATAAGTGCTTCCCTTTATGATCTGGACCACAAGCCTAGAATATTATGTGTTGTCTAGAGAGAAATTGGTGGTCTTATCAACTTCATCCTCTGTAAGGAATATAGAGACCAAGACCACTGTCCAGTATGAAGATCCAGGGGAAAATGTTACCTCCTACCTGGAGAGAAGTAGAGACAGAAATAAACAAAGAAATCCAGGCCATATAGGAAAATCCTGAAAGGAATGTCCTTCTTATAGCTTATATGTCATATTACAATCATTATAATTATTAATGTAACTTTCTTTAACTATTAGTCTGTTGTAAAATATTTCTGCCCCATTTGGGCCAGAAGTTTGGACCTTGCCAGCAGTGGCTTTTATTCCCCAAAGAAATAAATAGATGCTTATATTAATTTCATACTGTTTGGCCTATATCTCAGGCACTTTGCAAGCTAGCTCTTTCATCTTAATTCAACCTATTTCTAGTAATCTACCTGCCATGGGGCCCTGCCCGTGGTTTATATGGATTCCTTATGTAGTTCTTCCTCGGGGGTCGGATGGAGATAGACTGACTTCACCCTCCTTCTACCTGTCTCTACTCTGATTTTCTGCCTATTGCTATGATGCTCGCCATGGGCCAAAACAGTCACTTTGTTCATAGCATCACATACAGAAAACAGTCCTACCACATTTCCTCTTTTTGGTCTATTCAAAAAAGGAAAGTTTCAATTTCCATATGGCAAAATTACATACAACAGAAAAGCTATCAAGCAAAAAATCACAGTTACAATATCTAGTCTATTTGTAATAAGCAAACTTAAAAGAAAATATTCCATTATCTACCTTATCCATGTGAGTCTAAATTTTTATATCTAATATGCCTTTTAAGATAACTAAGGAGACATATACCTATAAATATTAAACCTTCAACCACATCAAAGACCACAGAAATATAGAATGTTACCCAAATAAACAGTAAGTACAAGCAACTTCCAAAGTCTAGAAAATGACAGAGATGACACCTGTCTGCCTGGACAGTCACCCAAAGTTCCTTTGTAATGTTGGAGCATCATCTTCAGCCTCTGGCATACCTTTCAGTAATGCAGGAAATCTGGCACAGTTCATCAGTCGCTTCTCCTTGTGTCCTGAAGGATGCCTGGCAACTTTTTTCTGCTAGCAGGAACCTGAAGGACCATCTTGGCTCTTTCCTATAGAAACTGTATGTCCAATTTATACAGCATACTATCAAGCAGTCAATACCAGAACAGTTTCTTGAACAAATACTAGTGGCTTTGAACCCTCAGTGTATGTTTGCTGGGTCTGAAAAGAACTGTGGAGACAATTTATTCATCTTTAATTTTTAAAAAGTTAAAAAATCAATTTGGAATATTTGAAAAATATCAATAAATCAACAATAAAATAGATAGCCTATATTCCACCTTTGAGAATGAAAATAATTACTAATTTAATGTGTTTTATTTATGTTTAGTGTAAAATTTATTTTATTATGTTGATTTAATAGTGGCATATGCACTTCTCCATAAAACAACTTCCTGGGTGCATATCAGAAGCTAAACAGCAGAAATGCTGTGTTGTCACTTGTTACCTTCCAGGATCTCACTGGCTACCTTCCCTGTCACTGCTGGATTGCTGCCCTTTTTATTTCTAATTTCCTGATTTAATCTCCACCTTTTGTCTTATCTTCTAAGTATATGCTCTCTAAATCAACTCTATGCTTGAGTTTTATTACACTGGTACTGTTTCCAGCTTGGCAGAAATGAAGCTATTATAGAGATACATACTCTTCCTTCTGTATTGAAACAATGTAACCCAATAAACTGTAATCTCCCCAAATTTCTTGTTCTAATTTGCATGTTAGAACAAGAAAATTGAGGAAGGACCTTGGGCCAAGCTAAAGATAAACTTTTCTGGAATAAATAAAAGATTTCAAGTTATCAGGTGACCATACACAAGACACTAGAATTACATCTATAATGGGTACATTATTTCTTTACCTGAAGCTACATAATTGTGCATATCCTTTGACTTCTATTTCAATTTAAATATTTTTAGATTTATTATTTCTATTTTATGCACATGGCTGTGTTTGCATGCTTGTATCTCTTTATCATTCATGTCCAGTGCCTATAAAGGCAAGAAGAAGGCGTCAGATTCTCTGGCACTAAAGTTATAACAGACAGTTATAGGCTATCATGTGAGTACAAAGTACTAAACTGAAGTCCTCCGCAAGAGCAGCAGGTGCTTCAAACTGTAGAGTCATCTCTAGCTTTCTCAGCCTCATGTGAGGACCCTAAAGATGAACTTGACACATCACTAGATCTCTTCATCCCCCTTTCTAATGTAGCCACATTAAATAAATCTCTAATCTGATTTGCTACTAATTTGGCTACTTTAATCGACTGATTGAGGACAGATGGCTGTGCCTGCCTTGTTGGTGCAAGCCAGGGCAATAGGCTCTGGTCCTCTGGAAATACTAGATAAGATAAATTTCAGATTTTGTGGAGTCAGATTCTTACCAAAAGCTATTCCTCGTTAGCTAAAAGAGACTGAAGTGTCCCACCAACTGGAATAATGTTATCCCAGATACATATTCTTATTGTCCTACTTTAGTAAGCAACAGTTTCTTTATATTTGATGTGTTAGCCCAAGTGCCTATTGGGACATTGTTCTGAACTGTTAAGTTTATCCCTGATTGATCGGCACCAAACTTTGCCTTTCTATTTGTTTGCATAAGTTTTTTTTTTTTTAATTTGTATTTCTTATTGAATCATTGTTAGAAATTTTAGCTTTTAGAGTTCTTCTGAGAACTATTTGGATGACAGGCCTGTTCAAATTTGAAGTTCTGATTACTTATTTGGCATCTACCAGATGACAGGAAATATTCCTGGACCTTAAAATTTGGTTAAATTATTTGAGACAGAGAAAGAAGTATTGAGATCACTTTTTGTGTTGTGGTATATACCATGAAAGATATTAAAGTTTTAATGATTCATAAAACATGATTTCTAGTTGGTATTTAATAAACATTCAGAGCCAGAAATTGCAGAAAAGCTGGAATATCAGAGAGGGGAAACAGACCATAGTCAATTTGCACCCAGCCAAATTCTCAGGGTAAAATCTATCTTCAAAAGTCCTCTGCCTGGCTGGAAAATTCTTCAGAATACCATAATGACTCGTAAACCTGCCTGAGATACCTTCTTCACCCAGTTCTTTTATTTCCAGGTTCAACTCTGCTTCATAATCTTAGAGTTAGAATTAAATTTGTGAGGTGTTTGTTTGTTAGGCCTTCCACTCAGAAACACAGAAAGATCTCTATCTCCTAAGTTATAGAATTAAAGACATGATTCTCCACTCTCTGACCCTCATGGCTTGACTCTGGGTGATTCTGTTCTCCGATATTTTAGACTAATTTTATTAAATATAAAATATCACCACACCACAGATATATTGTTCATTCATTCATTCTCTCTCTCTTTCTCTTGCTCTTTACCTTCCCTACTTTCTTTTCTTTTTTACAAGTTAAAGATAGAGTATAAAACATTTTATTAAACTGATAAGAACAGAGAAAAAATAAAACATTATATTAAAGGTAATCCCTCCTGGAGCTCTTGAAAAGTGCTGAGTAGAAAAGATCTAATGTGTCCCAATTCTCATCTCAGTCTTAGTTGAACAGGAATAAACAGTGCTATTTAAATAGACACCTGAGTGTTGATTGTTGAGAAACAAAATTTTCAGAAATTTAGTTTGTAGATAGATTTATGTCATTTGATGTTTTCTATTTCCAGGCTGGAGAGTCAAGTTGATTCCATCTCAAAAATATTCTTACAGAACTCATGGAGGATAGATCTTTTTATTAAACAGGGATGACTTTGATTAGACTGAGGAGAAACAGCTCTTTCTATGCCAATCAATCAGTGATAATGTGATAATTAGAAAAGACTGTCATGGTCAGAGAAAACCTCTAAAAAAGGAATAGAAGTAGATCAGATAACTGATATCAGCCTCTGTTTACCTCCTCATAGCTGACTGCCTTACTATCAGAAGTATTCACCACTGATGATTCTTATTCTGTTCAGGCTAATAGTGGGACCCTGTATCCTCACCTGCATGTTCAACTAAGCTACTTATCTTTAGAATCAACTATATTTCCCTAGAACATTCAGTAAAGAATGTGACAGAAACAGACAGTGCAAAACTTTCTCCATCTCGTATTTTTGTTGAAGCTGTTTCAGGTTTTACTAGAATTTTATCTCTTAATGAAGAATTCTATGGAAAAATTACCCAACTCTTCTACAGTAACCCAGAATCAAAATGTTCTAGTTAACTTATCTTACCTTCTGGTAACTGCCTGCTTGTGAACACCTCACCTCCCCAGTAACCACTTAAATTGGCTTCTGTTAAAATGATTGCTGTGTGTAACAGCTCACCCTGCAACTTTAGAGGAATTTATCAGAATGTGGTTTTGTTCTGTATAAACCCCTTGCTATAAATAAATTGGCTTTTTCTTGGGTCCCAAATATCTGAGTGTAATCTTAACTAACTGGAATAAAACCTTGTAATTGGTCAAACAGGTCCTCTAGAAAAGTAGTAATTTCCCTATAAACATTTCATAGATACTAGACACTCAATCTTTTTCCATGACATAAAAATTATAACTTAAAAGCTTGAGTATTTTTAATATTAAAAGGAAACTATTAAATTGTCAAGTGAAATAAAAGTTACTATACATGTTAAATTATGATAAGCCTGCATCTTAAAAAAATAATTATTCTCAAAAATCAATGAAGTATATTTTGCAAACATTATCATGTTTAAATAGAAGGTCAGTCCTGGGATAAGTTGAAGAAGAGAAGCATTATTATCTGCCTTACATGGATGAGAGAATTCATTAAATCGAGCGGTCATCCTCAGGATAATAAAAAAATATAACAGGGGTGAATTGAGATTTTTCTCTTGGGCTTTTCCTTTTCTCCCTCATCTGGCTGCTCTGTAAGATGTTTGACTTTTGTAAGTTTTATGTCCTTTGTTACGGAACTGTTTAGTCATTACCTCATAATATCTTTGCAAGAAAAATGTATCTTACTTTGGAAATTAGAGACAATAGCATGTTCTTTGCCATTTGTATAGCTCTAGCTAAAAACTTATACCATGACTTGAAAGCTGAAGACTTTGCTCTCATTCAAAACATAGTCTAAAATGCTGCTTCCTGGAATAATGGGACATAGATCATTCTTTTTTTCTCAAAAGCTGTTGTTCTAGCTAGTTTTTGCCTAAATTAGAGAAAAAGAAAAAGATGATTTCTTAGACTTTTTATCCTAAATCCCTGTCAATTCTACTCAGAAGAATAGAAAGTTTTCTTTCTTTTGTTCAGGGCACAAGTCTTTTTGGAATGCTCTCCACATAGAAAGGTAAGAGAACAGTGGCAGTGTATGTTAGAGTCTATGCTTGTACCAGAGAGATGCTGAGCAAGAGGGAGGAGAAATTGTTTTTTTGCAAGTGTACGTTCCCTTCTCAAAGAAATTCACTGTTAGGAATGTGTGGCTTTCAGAGTCACTCTGCATTCTGGACAGTCTTTTTCTCTCTGCATTTGCTGGACTATATATGCTTCCTCACTGTCTGTAAAAGACTTTCTTCAATTGCTAGCTTTATCTGCTCCTGTTTGCTGTTGTTAAGACTTCTCAGCTGCTACCAGTCAAGATCAAGAATTATTTTTTTCCTTTTAATATTGTAGCTAAAGGAAAAGACAAACCTATTCAAGATCCCTAATTTGGGGGACCTCATCTTCTGATGACCAATGGCTCATCAACATATGAGTAAACCCACCCAAATCCTGAAAAGATAAGAAGATATAATCTTTTCTTCATCCTGAAATGGAGCAGGTAATTTTCTTTTATTCTCTGTGAGAAGAAAGGTCCCCTCAGACACCTTTCTTTATAACCCTTATGCCTGCATAACCTAGGAATCAGTTATACTGTTTGATGATTTAAGACTGAACAGATACTGAAATTTCACTAAGGCCTGGCTTGATTGGGATGTTACTTTATTCTGGGCCTGGATGGAACTGATATGAGTGACTGAATTTAGGAGAAGAATTTTATAAAGATTTGGAAAATTACTATCTAGCTGGAAACAGACAAACCTTTGTTTCATTTTTGTTGTGTTTTCTTTTTAAATGCCTTTGTCTCTCATTCTTCTCTTGTCTCTTCCAAAAGATAATAAGATAGGCTAACCAATGTTTTGAATTAAAATTAGGTATTTAATTTCTTCTTCCTCTCTCTCTCTCTCTCTCTCTCTCTCTCTCTCTCTCTCTCTCTCTCCCTTCCTCTCCCCCCTCGCTGAAGCTATTTGAGTGAGATAACACATTGTGTATGCCTACTTTGACAACTATCTATAGACTTTGTTTCCTTGAACTGAGACAATGGAATTTCTTCCTCTGTCTCTTTATTTTGATTGTGGGGCTATCTTCCAAGCCATGGGTAATATCTCCACCCTTATCTATGTAATATAAGAAAGATATATTTTAAGAGAAAAGGATCGTTACAGTCCACATTTAATGTGTGAAACATATGAATTTTACATGGACTTTTGATTGGTAGATGGTAGGCTTACCTTGTCATAATGCTGAGCTCATCTCGAGCATAAAACAAACTGGTAGTCTTGTGCCATCTTGGCTGATGACTTCATCAAGAGGGAAATAACTATGTGACTTAGTTGCCATTTCTGCTAACATTATCATGATGAAGGAAAATACCATGTGACTTCACTATCATCTTGGTTAATATACCACAGTGCATAAAATGTGCCACCCATAAAATTTTCTGGTCCCACTGAATATCAGTAAATCACAGATCCCAACAGATACTCAAGCATAAATTGCCAATTGCCAGACAAGCTTTTCTTAGTGGGTAGCTGCTGCAGCCAAGACAGAATTATCTTGCTTTGGGAAAAAAAAAAAAAAAAGACATAGACTTTGCAGAAAGCTTTTTTGTAATTTTTCTTTTTTTTCTTTTTGAATGAAATCTCATTTTTTATCCATGTATCCCCTTCTTCAAACTCCCTTCTCCCTCCCACCCTTTCTAGTCACTCTTTCTTCTCCCCATCTCCTTATCTCCTCCCCAGCAAGGGTAGGAGGTGCCAAGGTCCCAAGGTGGCTTAGTTCAGCATCCACTCCAGGCAAGTCCAATTTCCTTATCCTAATATCAAAACTGGGTCAGGTGTTCCTCTGGAGGGAATGGGCACCAAGGTTCCAGTCCAAGGTGTTTCAGATCCCAAGCTTTTCAGTGGTTGTGGTTTGCAGCTTAGGTGTACTTTGCTTTTTATGTGTTGGGAGGGGGAAGAGACCTTGAATAAGGATATACAGGGATGGAAAAGAAAAAAAAAATTCAGGGGGAAAGATGAACACAAAGAAAATATAGGTGTAGCAATCTTATTTGTTTTACTACCCTTGATAAGCCATGCTTATCATTCTTATCCTCTGTATAGTTATTGTTAACTCTTCCACATTTTAAATTCTTTTTACTGTGTTTTTTTTTGATAAATACAAAATAAAGAAGGAAAAAAAAAGATAAAAAAATATGCTACTTTCAATGAACAAATTAAATACCCACTAAAATAATCATTTCTGAGTTTTTAAAAAATAAACTCAGACTTTTTAAAGGTTTAATTCTAAAAAAATAAAATAAAATAAAGTTCACTAATGAGTGAGTACATCCCTTTGCTTATCTTTCTGGGTTTGTGATACTTCACTCAGGAGGACATTCTCCAAATCCATCCATTTGCCTGCAAATTTTAGGATATCATTTTTTCTTACTTCCGAGTAGTACTACATGGTGTAAATGTACCACAGTTTGTTAATAGATTCTTCAGTTGAGGGGCATCTAGGTTGTTTCCAGATTCTTGCTATTACGAGTAATGGTGCTATGAACATAGTTGAGCTAATGATTTGAGGTACCAATGTGTATCTTTAGGGTATATGCCCAATAGTGGTATTGCTGGGTCCTTGGGAAGATTCATTCACAATTTTCTGAGAAACTGTCATACTGCATTACAGAGTGGCAAAACAAGCTGACACTCCCACCCACAATGGAGAAGTGTTCCCCTTGCTCCCCTAACTCTCCATCCAGCATAGGCTGTCATCTGTGCCTTTAAACTTAGCCATTCTGACAGGTGTCAGGTGGTATCTCAAAGCTGTTTTGATTTGCATTTCTCTGCTGGCTAAAGATGTTAAACACTTTTTCAAGTGCCTTTATCAATTTGTAATTTTTCTGCTGAGAATTCCCTTTTTAATTCTGAATCCCATTTTTTAAATTAGGATATTTAAGACTTTGGGCTTTAGTTTCTTGAGTTCTCTCTATATATTAGAAATCAGTCCTCTGTCACTTGTCGGATTGGTGAAAATCTTTTCCCATTCTGTAGGCTGTCATTTTGCCCTATTTACAGTGTCCTTGGCTTTACAGAAGCTTCTCAGTTTCAGGATATCCCACTTATTGATTGTTTTTCTTAGAATCTGTGATACTGGTGTTATATTTAGGAAATGGCCACCTGTGCCAGTGTATTGGAGGATATCATTATTTCTACACCCATTTTTCTCTGAGGCTAATGATTTTATCCTGGTATACTCTTTTATTCCATCCAAGGAATCCAATGCATGGCCTAAATACCCTCCAGAGCAGCATTTTTTGACTCGTGGATTTCAACTCTTTTTGAGGTCAAATGACCCTTTCATAGGGGCTTAAGACCATTGTAAAACACCAATATTTACATTATGATTCATAACAGTAGCAAACTTAGTTAATAAGTAGCAACAAAAAATAATTTAATTGTCCGGGTCACCACAACATGAAGAACTCTATGAAAAGGTTACAGTTTAGGAATGTTGAGAATCACTAATCTAGAAAATAATAAAACATGGCCCTCATGGGGAATTATTAATTAAATAGCATCTTTCAATTAGAGTTGTTCTGTAAAGAAAAGAGTAATTATCCTGATATTCCTTTTGTCCAGCATTTACATATTACATTTTCCATATCTTGCTAAAAAACAAACAAACAAATTGTGCAAGCTGGATCTACAGATTCTAAGTATTGTATTGTATTCTCTAACTTGGGGAAAGATAACAAAAGAGGTGGGGATGGGGTCTGAAATAAAATCTTCTCTTGAGAACAGCACAGAAAATTCAGAGATATTGTTTCACAAAAAGGTCATTTTGATGTGTCACAGCTTTTAAGAAAACTAAATTTTCTACATTCAAACATAACTCTAATTTGTTATGTCATTTGGATTCAACTTTAGTTAAAAAAAGTTTTCACAGCACTATCTTCCAAAGTAAACTTACTTCAATGGAACTGTGGAATATCCCCAAATATCCTATAAATCTAGAAAGAAACCTCTTATCTTGTTTAGGGATACCATGGAGACATCATTGAGTAGACTTCCACCAGGGTCAAGTTTACAATGAAGAGGGCCAACACAGAGAAAAAATTTCCTCAATACCTTCAAGAGAGACAATGATAAGGCAAGGACTTTGATTTATCATACATAGATGTACTAACTGTTAAGTGTGAGACTAGAGAAACCAGAGATTCCTCTCAAGCCAACGTGGCCTGTTGCACATATCCTAATTGGTCTAAATAAAAACGTGGAGCCAGATATTGGGTAAATTCTATAAGATCAGAGAGGCAGAGAAACAAGCCACTAGAGAACCTTCTCCTCACCACTGAATATTCAGGCTGAAAGGGGAAGATCCTGTCTCCAGGAATCCTCAGACTAAATGCCTCTGAGTCCTTAACTGAAATGGACAGAAAGAAAGACAAGCTAAGGGCTGAACTCCTGTATCCTCCAGCCTTCTATTCCTTTCTCTGACCAACCACATCACATCCTGGTGCTGAAATTAAAGCTGTCTACCGCCTCTGTCTGGCTCTGTTTCTCCTTCAGACTGGATTAATCTCCTGTAGTCCAGGGTAGTCTTTAAAACACAGAGATCCATATGGAGCTCTGCTCCCTGAGTGTTAATATTAAGGGCATGTTATACCACTGTCTGGCCTCTATGGATAACTCTGTGGCTTTCTGTGCCCTCTGATTTTAAGACAAGATTTATTTGTTAGAACATACAATACATCAGCACAGTGACCCCTGAAGGTGAGATATTCAATTGGTTTTGAAAGTAAAAAGCAAGTGATTGATTTTGGCTACTTACATAGTCTTAAATATCTAATAGAAAAATCATACCCAGGATGTAAAAGATCTATGTGTTTCCTTTAACAGTCCTCAGATGTTACACTTAGACAGATGAGGTTTTATTTGGATAACTATTTCTCACTAATAATTTTCTTCCAGATATTTGTATTGCCTAGATATAGGAAAAGACCTTGACCTAATTTAGCTTTTCAGTTTCTATTTGCTATTGGGAGAAAAAAAGGGAGGCTATCTTAAATACTCATGACAACTCTAAAAGCTCTATTTATCAATGATTGAACCCTACAACTTTCTGGAAGAATATTTTTCACTGCTGTAATATACCCTTCTGCAGTCTAACCACTTATGTCTCCTGATTAAAGAAGGCTATCAAACCTGTTGTCAAACTGAACAGGTTTAGGAAATTATTAAAAAAAAACAAAGTGATAAACATGAGACATTGATGGACAATCCTATACAAAATACCTGTTTGGATTACATTTCTCTTTTAGGTTGTCAATTAGATCCTGATATCTGTTTATTATTTCAACAAATGAAATCTGGGTTTCACTTAGTTTTTGCCAATATTTTCTATCTACACTAAGATTTACACCTGGCACATGGGCACAGACATCTATTATTGCTGTGGAACTGATAATCAGATTATTATCTTTGCTTATTTCTCTTAGTTCACTCCCTATGTTAGAGTGTGCCTTAACAAACAGTTGATTGAAGGTTGACAGCTATCTATAAAACACAATGCATATCCATCTAGATATAGAGCATGACCCTATTTTTCTAAAATGTCCTAGTACACAGTCCAACCAAATGTATAAATATGCTTACTTTAATTAGTAAGTATTAAACAGTATTTACTAATATCTATGTCAATTGTTTTGTCATTAATTATGTCTCAATGTAATTGAGTGGACAAAATAGTATCCTAAAAATCACACTGAAGGGGTTCCGGAACCGGGTGCTGTCTGCAGAGCCTGTCCCAGCGCACTCTAGAGCAGGTGGAGATAAACTCTGCCTGTCACAGTGCCCTAAGCTGCTGCTGAGGGAATTTGCATGGCTACCCACCTCCAACTGAGTAATCAGATAAAGACTGGGGACCCTGAAGGACAGACTCAGACCCTGCCCAAAGGTGAGGAGGAGTCAGCAGACCCCAGTGCCTGTATCCCTGCCAGGGAGAGGAGACTTGAGTTCCCTTCAGTTTCAGTTCCGGTTCCGGGACAGGGTGCTGTCTGCAGAGCATGTCCCAGCTCACTCTGGAGCAGGTGGAGATAAACTCTGCCTGTCACAGTCCCCCGAGCTGCTGCTGAGGGAGTTTGCACGGCCGCCACCCCACCTCCAATTGCTCAAACAGAGAAAGATTGAAGACTGGAAATTCAGCCCCCTGCCGAGAGCAGAGGCAGAGATTGAGCAGACCTTTGCCACAGAGGTGACAGGAGGCACACAAGCCCAAGTACAACAACTGACCAGGAGCCACCTAAATGTGAACCACTGAAGCCATGGAAGACTTCTGGGCAAAAATTTACATAATAATATAAAGAACAAAAAGAAGAAAGAAAGTGGCGATCCTACAGATCCAAGAAGTGAATTGAGCAATGAAGAGAAAAAGAAGGAAGCAACACCAAAAATTCCTTTATGATGATCATCAAAGCTCTCAAAGAAGATACTGAAAATAGCATTAAAGAAATAGAAGTAAATGCACACAAAAATAGGAAGAGATGAACAAATCTATGTAAGAAACATGTCAGGAAATAAGAGCTGAAATAGAAGCAATAAAAAAGGCACAAAATGAGGCAAAGATGGAAATAGAAAATCTGAAGAAAAAAGCTGGAACCACAGATACAAGCATAACAAACAGAGTTCAAGAGATGGAAGATAGAATCTCTGAAGTGGAAGACTCAGTAGCTCAGATATATCTGTCAAAAAAACCACTAAAACTAAAAAAGCCGTAACTCAAAATATTCAAGAAATCTGGGACACCATGAAAAGACCTAATTTGAGAATAATAGGAATAGAAGAAGGAGAAGAATACCAGCTCAAAGGCACAGATAATGTTTTTAATAAAATCTTACAAGAAAACTTCTCTAACTTGAAGAAGGAAATGCCTATGAAGATACAAGAAGCATACAGAACACCAAATAGATATGACCCCCCCAAAAAAGTCAGCGTGCCACATTATAATCAAGCCACAAAACATACAAAACAAAGAAAAAATTTTAAGAGCTGCAAAAGAAAAGGGCCAACTTACATATAAAGGCAGACCCATCAGAATAACGCCTGACTATTCAATGGAG